>VXBQ01003605.1:9896-30606 GCA_013400175.1 Phainopepla nitens
CCATCCATCCATCATCCATCCATCCATCCATCCATCCATCCATCCATCCATCCATCCCTGTGTCCATCCATCCATCATCCATCCATCCATCCACCCATCCATCCATCCATCCATCCATCCATCATCCATCATCCATCCATCCATCCATCCATCCATCCATCCATCCATCCATCATCCATCCATCATCCATCCATCCCTCTTTGCTGACTCAGCACACGGCTCCGTCCCTGCTTTAGCTGCAGTTCCCAGCAGCGGGGATGGGATCGGGGTCCCCTGGGTCTGACCCTCTCGTGCTCTGCCTCTTTCGGGAGCCGCTCTGGGCTCTGCCTCCCGCTGTTCCCTGCAGGGCGGGGCAGTGACTCAACCTCAGCTGGGCTCGCCGCAGCTCCGCTCCTTTCCCACGCTGGCTGAGCCCGCAGCAGTGCTGCTGCTGCTCTCGGGAGCTTGGGGCAGGCTGCTCCAGGGGCAGAAGGGTGCTGGGTATGGGATCTGCTCCATGTACCAGGGAGCCATCAGTGCAAATACCACAAACACTCCCTGAAACATCTCCTCCTGCTCCCTCTTCTCCTGCTTTGGCGTGTCCCATGGAAAATAATTTCTGTGACTTCTGGCTTACCTTTGGGAAAAAAAAGAAATATTTGGGATAGGCACAGTCAGTTTCTCATTGCACAGCCAAGAATGACAGAAGACATTTAAGAGATGTGCTGCTGCCTGGGAAATCCAGGGTTCTGCTGAAATCCTGCCAATGACCCTGCTCCAATAATCCTTCCCAGTCTCTTTCTCCCTCCTGGCTGCATCTCATCCCCTGGAAGGAAGAAGGAATCAATTTTCACCGCGGGTAAAATATGCTAAAGAAAAGCTGAGGGTGGAACTCAAAGACTCACAGATAATCTCCAATTTTTCCTTTTACATTTTTTGAGCATTTCTTTCAGCCCTGGGAAAATCAGTGGGACTGATTTTCCTGTTCTGCTGGGAGAGATCCTCGTTGATTGAAGCAGGAGTTACCTGTACTGGGAGAGGAAGAGGTTTCCTGGAGAAGGAGTAAAAAACATTGGGAAGAAAGCACTGAGATGCACAAAGCAAATCTCTGCTGCCCTTCACTGGACAGCAAAGGCTGGGGCATCTAGCACACTGAAACTTGGCCTGGGGACCCAGAAGCAGTGACAGGGACTGCCTGAGCTCAGCTCTCTCAGTAACATCCTTACCTTGTGAAGCTCTTTGTGGAGAGAAGTGCCAGGGAAAGGCAGGACAATACTTCCCTGGGAAAGTATTTGGGTTTTGCAGTGCCAGGAACATCCAATAGATTTATGACCTTTGAAAATTTCCACCTGCTTTTTTTTCCCATGGCATTCCCTTGGGAAGCCGGACCCACCTTGGACACGAGGGGGTTCTCTGCTGCCCTGCCTGGGGGGTTTTGGCTGCTTTGCTCCTCCTCTGCAGAAATGCAGCCAAGGCAGGGCCTCTGCAGGCTCTGCACCCACACAGTGCAGAGCACTCAGACTGCTGCAGGAGCTGTACTCAGCTCTGGCCACCTCCCATCTTAGGGATACCCGAGATCTCATCCAGGACCCGAAATATTGGCTAAAGTGATGATCAAGACAGATCTGCTTACTAAAAATGCCTGTCAGAAGTTCCACTTTCCCAATGACATTCCCTGCTATTCTGCATAGACTCCTGCAGTGCTCTTTGTGCTGAAAAAATTTCTTGGTCTCCATCAGCTGGGATGAGGAGGCTGGGAGCACCAGGGATTTCATTTCTGCACCAGGGATCTCATCTCATTTCTGTCACCACATCCAGGAGGGGAAAAGAGAGAGGCAATTACATCAAAACCTCTCATCAAAGCTCTTTTTGCATGAGACGATCAAGCTGCAGAGAGTTGTGATGGGAGTCTGAGAAGCATTCCTGGGCTTGGGAGTAGATGCCACATCCTGAAAAACTGCTCCCAATTTTCTTTATCTGGGAAATGTTGCTCTGGATGTCACTGCTGCCCCCACCTTGATGGAGATGGTGCTGTGAAAGCTCAGGCTCACTTTCTGCATCCCAGCAGTGCAGAGGAGAGGCTTCCTCATGCTGGACGAAAGGGACATGGCCCTGTGCTTGGTATGCCTCCTGGGGTGCCCCTCAAAAGGCTCTCCTGAGACAAAGACAAGCTTAGGAAACACCAAAAAAGGGGCCAAGAACAATCTGGGCTCTGTGCAAGAACTTCTATGCAAGATCTAGTCTGCAAGGCTGGGTAGCTGTGGGAGAGGTACAGCTGGGGCTGTACAGAGGAGCCCAAAGTCGTGCCTGTTCCAGGACAGGCAAGCAGGGACTGAGTCCCTGTAGGACTGCTCCCCTCTCCTGAGCCATCCCCCAGCTCCCAGAGGAGCTGCTCTGGGGGTGGGTGCTGGGGGCTTTGGGTGCAAATGCCAAACTCTGGTGCACAGACACCCGTGTGGGGCAGGGCCTTCTGCCATGGGCTGCCCCATGTCTCCCACAGTGTCCTCTGTGGGGCTGTGGCACTGCCACTGTGTCTGGCCATGGGGCCACAGCAGAACCTGTGCTTGGGGTGATCCCACCCAGCAGCTGGGAAACTGAAACAGAGGGACTTTGCTGAGCCAGTTTGTCCCAGCGGGAGCTTTGTGTGTCCCTGCAGGAGGTGTTGGTGCTGTGGGGTCCTTGGGGCTGTGGAGTTTTCTGGCTTGGGCTCAGTGCTCCCTACAGGTGCCCTGCACAGTTTAGGGCGGAATCTGGGCCATGGAATTCTCTTGCAGGGAAAGTGGTGTGGCCTGGGAAAGTTGGGAAGTTCTGGTGCCTGGGACCCATGGGATGGAATCTCATGGACATGAAAATGAAGAATGGGGTCTGCCCTGAAGCATCACAGGCAGAGTAAAAGGATTCAGACATTGTGCCATGGGATGGGAAGGGGCTGTGCCAGGGGCTGCCTGGCTGGTGGGATGAGGCTTCGCTGGTGGAGCCCCATGGATTATTTGAGATCCTGGGGCTGTAGGACCTGTATGGTTTCCAAGGATTTAGTGCCTGCTCTCTTTGGGACAATGAGTGCTCTGTGGGTGCTCTGCACCCTTTAGCATCCATTTTCTCTCCTTGAATCCTGCTGCAAGTCCCCTTACACCTGAGCTAAATCGGTGCATCTGTGACTGTCGGAGCCAGGCTCTGAAGGGATCCATTTTGCAGTATAGCTGAATCCCACCGTGGTTGTCTTTTTCTTGCAACCTTCCTGTAGTCTTTGTGTGTGTCCACAGACCTCCCTATCAAAAAATGGGCTTTTGTCATGTGCCAGGATGCAGACCCCAAAAAGACCCAGTGGTTTCTTGGGATTCATTTCACCTGCTGCACGTGGACAGAGATCCAAGCACATGGCTGTGTGTTGGCTCCACTGGTGAGCAAGAATTAATTTCCCAGATAGAGGTGTGTTCTGAGCTACACTGTCATGTCCTGCCCTTCTCCAGTGTCCAGGGAGCTACCCAGGACAGTAGGACTCACCTGCATTCCTTGTAGACACTCCAGATTGGGTAACTTGCTCTCCCAGCTTGTCACTGATATGACCTTTCTTAGATGTGACTTCAGGTTGGATTCATGCCTGAAGAAGCTGCAGACTGGAGATCCCCAGCTGGTGATGTTTGTGATGTCAAATTTAATCCTCTCAAGGACTGCTGGATGTGCTGCTCCCTAATGGGCTTTTATAAAACAATTACTTATGTACCACATTCAAAACCAGTTACAAACACTGCTGCTGTGCCAGGGCCCAGGAGCAGTCTGAAGGAGTGATCACAGCTGAAATGCAATTAGGTTTTGGAGGGCTATTGGGTCCACCCAAAGCTAGTTTAGACATTTGAGTTTGGGTGCTTTGTGTTTGATCCTTTAATGCTCACCCACCCTTCAGCAGCCTGAGCAGAGCAGCAGAGGGTGCTCCTGGAAAGCAGCTCTAGGCCACATGCAGGGAGTGGCACCTGTCCCTTGTCCCTTGCACGGGCTCACAGAGTGTGCCCAGCCTGTCAGATGGGCTGCAAATCCTCTGTTCATGAGATCCTGGCAGTGGTAGAGAATTATTCCTCAGCCTTGCCTTGAGTAAACACCAATCAGAGCTCAGAGCTGAGCTCATTCCTCTTTGCCAGGTGTCTGCTTTGAAGAGTCTTCTGAAGGAGATCAAGAGGTGCTGCTTCCTTATTCCCTCTGTGAGGCTGCTCTGGTGCTTGCACACCCCAGTGTTCCCTAGCACTGGGAATACAAAGTCTTTTGTTCATCCTGCATTTCAGCTCTCCCCATGTGCACTGGGCTCACGTTCCTGCAGGGTCTGATGGAAAGACCAAATCCTTTGATGTTGCCAACAGCAATTCCATGGAGCAGGCTGGGAGTACCCAAAGGGTGCAGATGCAGCTTCCACTTTGGTCCTGATTAGCAGGAAAAGTCAGGGCTCAACAAAAGCCTTTATTTCTACAATCACTGGCTCATCTTCCAAAACAGGAACTTAGAAGGAGATGCTTTTAAAGGGAAAATGAAAGGGAGAGTTTAAGTTTCCAGGCAATGTGGGCTGCATTCATCATCCTGAAGCTCAATCCCAGCACATCCCAGCAGTGAGGAATTCTCTGAGGAACAGCAGGAGGCAGCTGGCCTGGGTAAGCAGCAGGAGAAGGAAGTACCAGCAGGTGTTTCTCAAACAGCTGAAGACAAAAATAGGAAAGGCTTCACAATCTCTTCCAAGTTCAACATAAACTACACTAAACCTGCCAAAAGCAATTGAAGGAACAACCAGCTGGAGTCAGAACAATGAGCCAAAAAGTCAGAGCATCTCTCAGTAGAGGGGAACAACCTGCCAGGAGATTAGGGGTTCAGTGGGTATTGGAAGAAGGAGCACTCAGGAAGGAGAGGAGCAGAGGAGAGCAGGTATTTACCTTTTCCAGTTTGTGATCCCTGTGAGAAATGGGGAGGATTCCTACAAGCTGCTATACCTGACACATCAATAACATTCCTGAGGATGGAGGAATGTCTGTGGAATTTTGGGGAGCTAGAGACCAGTAAGAAAAGGGAGGTAAATGGCAGACAAACATCAGCACAGTGAAATGTTAAAGTGATACACGTGGGGTGAAATAATCTTTTCTTTTGTGAGATGGGCATGGAGGTGACTCCATGGACGAGTCATGGCCAGCCCATCCTACTGACATCTCAACAAAGGCTCCAAGGGAATATCAGGTATGGGTAGGGATGGAGCAGAGATCAGGAAGGGCTGGGATATCCCAACAACAAGCCTGGGCTCGCTCACCCTCTGCCCTGTGCTGTTCTGGGCTCCTCAGCTCAGGAAGGAAATCATTCCATTGCGAAGGGTCCGGAGGAGGTCACTGAGTGCCACGAGCTGCTGGGTCTGTGTGAGGAACTTCTCTGAGCTGGGCCTGCCCATCCTGGCCCTGAAAGAAACTGAGGAGAATCCCCTTGCCCTCACCACGCTTTTTAAGTATCAGAACCAGAGAGCTTCAACCACAGCTCAAGTGGGGCAGGTCCAGAAGAAACTGAGGGGTTTCCCCTGCCACAGCCTTTGGATCCTTTCAGCAGTGACACAAATGACACTAATGGTAATTAACTTTTTCATGGACTGAAGTGATGGCTGAGAAAGCTCCTGGGAGAGAAGCCCACTGAGAATGAAATCATAGAATCATAGAAGATCCTGGGCTGGGAGGGATCCCCACAGGGATCACTGAGTCCAGCCCCTGGCCCTGCACAGACACCCCAACAGTCCAACCCTGGGCATCCCTGAGAGCATTGTCCAAATGCTCCTTGAGCTCTGGCAGCCTCGGGGCTGGGACCATTCCCTGGGGAGCCTGGGAAGTTGTCCTGGAGGAAATGGGATTTACAGCTTCCTTACTCCTGTTGAATAAGGAAGCAGTCCAAGCTGATTCCTGCTGCAGGGTAACAGGGTTTTTTCAGACCTTTCAGACCTTTCTTCTTTCTTAACACTGGCAAAACAACCAAAATAAAACCATCCAAACCAGAAAGCTTGAAGAAATTCCAGCAATTTTTATTGATTTCAGCTTTTCCAGTGAAGCAAATACATACAATACAGCCAAAACAAAACTCTGAGACATTCTTCTCACATACCTATATCTTACAGAATACACTGTAGAGCTATGGACTGGTAAGACTGAGTTGGTCTCACACTGGTGTGTGTTCAGAAAGGAATAAAACTGCCTTCAACTTGTCCATGAGGCTTCTGAAATGCTGGGGTGGGATTGTACACACACAAAATAAACAAAGCATTTATAAGAAAATAGACCAAAAAAGCTCTGCAGTCCCCAGGACAATGAGGGTGGTGTTTATTTACATGACCAGGTGTCCAACTGCTCCTGCTGCTGCTGGCCACACTCCTTCCTCCTCCTCAGGAATTCTCCATCCCTGTGCCACAGCCCTGCCCTGGCCCTGGCTCTGGCTCTGTCCTGGGGGTGTGCCCTACCCTGGCTCTTCAAGGAGGATGTCTTGAAGCTCATCAGAGAGGATGTCAGAGTTAAAATCATGTCTTAAAAAAAATACCTCTGCAGAATGAAAAAATTATACTGGAGGTGAAAACAGCATTAATTTATGTTGGAGGGAACCTCACTGAGCTCCCAGAATAGCTGGTTGTGAGTAACACCAGTTATTCCAATGTCTGATTTTTCCTTCACTTCTCACATTGGGCATCAAAATAACTTCACTGACTTGAGTGAAGTCTGGTGTCCAGATTTTAAAGCGAGACTGAGAGGAAAATAGAAGGTGTCAGAGAGTTTCCCAGGGAAGATCCAGCTGCAGAGCAGCCCTGGAACGGCAGAATGGTTGTGATTCCTGCAGCTCATGGCTCTCCTGAGTGGGCTCTGCCCTGAGGTTTGCAAGCAGTGACAAACAGCATCCTAAAAACAGCTCAGTGGGAGGAACCTCTCTGGTGTGCCAAGCTCAGGGCAGGAGCAGCATCCCAGCTGGGTGAGATTGCTCAGGGCTTTGAGCACTGAGACAGATTTTATCATTTTATTAGCTTTGGAAAAAAAAAAACAACAAACCACCACTGTAATAAAAATAACTGTAACAATGTTTTTTTGTAATAAAATTTATGTGAATGGTAAATCTGTTTCCTGGGGTCCAATGCTCACTAATTAAATCTCCAGTACCTGTAAATTTAATTGTGAGCTGATGATCATAAAGCTACGGCTCTTTGTGCCTTGTACAGTGACTCAGTAACTGCATTAGGGGTGAAAGCAGCTGCATGGTTTTAAAATAATGCCTAAATCACAGCAAATTAGAGTGAATTTCCTCAATATTCCACCATCCCATTTTGTAGTTCTGTTTCCTCAATTAGTTTTCCAGAGAAAAACATTTGCTCCCAGGACTTGTGTTGGATCTGTCATTACAGAACAAACCTGAATGCAAAATTGCACAGAACACTTTACACCCAAACTGAACCAACCCTGTGGATGCTGCAGTCCTTGGGAACATCCACAGATGGGTCTTGCCCAAAATGTTTGGAATATTTTGCATCTGGGAATCCACATGCAGAAAGGGAACTGCTTGGGGGGTGGAAGGCTTTGCCCACAGGCTGGGGCTCTTTGCTCTGTTTGAACCCTCCTGGAACACTTCTGTCCTACTGGATTCTCCTGGTTCTGCCTCTCCACTTCCAAGAGGCTTTTTTCCCTTTCTCATTTGGCTGCAGCTGGGCACAGGAAGCTCCTGACTGAATGTGGGCAAACACTGGCTGCTCATTAAAGTGCACAAGATGAAGCCAGCCTTTACAGCCCAAGAGAAAGAACAGCTGGAAATGACCTCCCTCTGTGGGCAGGAGCTCCCTGTGCTCCAAATGGGGACAAACAAGGGCCACCTGGAACTGCAGCAGAGCAACCCCAAATTTCACAAGGGGTTCTTTAGTGGGCACAAATCACCCCTGAATATCCTGAGTCCCAACAATTTAGGAGCCTGACACATAAAATAAGACTGCTTTTCCATTTCCAGGCTCATAATCCATCCTTCCCAAGCACCTCCTGAGGCCCTGATGTTTGAAAAACTGGGCCTTTGCCCCTGCACCCTTTGAGGAATAATAACCAGCACAGGCAGCAAATGTAGCCTCAGCTGCTCCTTCCCTGTGAGTCTGAGCTGCGTCCCCTCCACAGGAAGGATATTTTTCTTCCGGAGAGAGGAAGGTTGTGACAATTGAGTTGCTCTGAAATTAGCTCAGTAGTCCCTCATCACAGCCTTAGCATCACAGGCAGATTAATGCAATTCAAGACCCCGAGAAATAAAACATTTCCTAACCTGACATCACACAAGTGCTCACATTCCTTTGCACATTAATACCAGTTCTTTACATTGATCAATAAAAAAAAATGATTAAACAGGCCACATCCCTCTTTTCTTTCATTCCAGGCAGTCAACGATTCCAGGGGGACAACGCTTGGCCTGTCCTGCTCAGCTTCTCAAATGCCACCTTTGTCCAGGTACAGTCAGGAACTGGAATCATTCTGGTGCTCAGAATGGATCAGGATGTAGGAATGTTCAAGCCCTGCAGCAGTGTCCCAATTATCCTCTCACAAACAGCTTCAGGGAAGGGTGATCGAAGCCTGGGACAGAATCTGCAGGTGTCAATTTGCTTCTTGAGATAAAGAGTTCATGTGACAGGAAAGAAAATGCTAACAATTATCAGAGAAAAATCCTAAGCAGAGAAGAAGCCCTTGTTCATAACTGTTAGGAATAACCAGCCTTGGAAAGAAGAGCATCCTTGTGTGTATCTGTTAATAATGGACAGATGCAAGGGGGAACTCGACCTCAAAGTGACTTTTTTTGTGTTTGTGGATAAAAACACCTTGTGACAAATTTTTAGTATGGCAGCATTTGGTGCATGGGTAGGGTGGAGTTGGAATAAAACCCTGCAAGGGGTTAAACTGCACAATCACCCTGACTTTGGGTGGAAAACACTGGACTAAGCTGGAGGAAGATCCTGCTCCTCACATGTGGTCTGTGTGTGCTGCCTGCACACACCTCAACATCTCACCCAGAGTTACACAGACACACTCTTGGCAAAAAAATAATTATTGACATCAAGAAAGTATATAAAAGTCCCTTCTCCCCCCTAAAAAGAAGAAAATGCTTAAAAATATCAGTGTCATCCACATGAAATCCACGTGTTTGGTTTGCTTTACAGTTGAGTTGAATTCAGAAACTCTCTACATCTTTAACATCCTAAGGAATCATGGAAGTGTTGTTCTTCCTGGACATGAACCAACTCTGAATTCTGAAATAGAAAAAAAGAAATAAAACAAAGAAAAAGCAAAACCCCAGATAATTAAAGCATTTAAGAGATCTTTTTATTGCAGCAAACCCCAGCTTTTAATCTTTTCTCTGAGCCTGACTGCAGTCTCTCGGCTGCCCATAGCTTTTCACCCTGGACTTCCATGCTCCTCAGAGTCCCAGTGAAAACATCCTAACAGAGCAGGAAGGAAAATCCATTCCTGGGCAGAGGGAAGGAAAGGGCTTTGGCACTGTTTTCTCTTGGTTTGATCAGAGGGACCATGCTGGGGAAGGGAGCAAGTAATTCCTCTGCATAATCTCAGACACTATCTGAGAGACCTCTGGTATTTTGAAGGTGCTTAAAGCTTTTCCCTTCAGTGGGAATCATGAGTGAAAAGTGCCTGATGGGTTAAATCCTCATTTCACAATGAATATAAACCCATAAAGATGCCCTGGAAATTCTGTCCATGGTTTCTCTTCTCTGGATTCTCTGCTGGGATTTTCAGTTGACAGAATGTGGTTCTCAGTTCTGACCTGAGGTTGACAGGCAGATTAACAATTGCTAAGGGTAATGGCTGCATTCATGGATGCACTGGAATTCACTGCACATTACTGGCACTGACTGGATAACACTGCTCAAAGTTCAGGAATGAGGGCACTGCCAGGGAGAATCCCAGAAAGAGCCTCACCTGTGAGGGTTTGGAAAAATGCACTGAATCAGTGATTGCTTGGCAAAGGAAGGGAGAGCCACAGTCAAGCCCAGCAGCTTTGTCTGTCCTGTGACATCTTGCTGAGCATCTCCAAAATGCACAGCTGGGCAGGGGGGAAATCATCTGCCCTGGGCCCAGGGACAGCACAGCCTCTGACCTCTCACAGAAACAGACGGGGCTGGGAAGATTTGGGATGAAAATCTCACAAACACACTTTTGGGGTGATCAAAAGTAGCAACAATCTCAAAGGACTCCTGTGCCCCAAATCCACCACAAGGGCTATATCCTCACCTGCAGCCTGAATGTGCATGGAGAGGCTCTAAAATCTGGAGGAGAGGGTCCTGAATGTCGTTCCAGCTAAAGATCCCATCATGTTCTTATCAAACCCTTGCTGAAAAAGCAGAAAAATCAAATGCAGTGAGTGCATACCAGTTTCTACACTGAGAGCAGTTACTGAGTAAAATGTCCTTCATTCTCAGCCAATTTCCTCTGTCAGCCCTCTGGGTACCTTTGTCACCCTTATTGATGAACTCCATAGAATCACAGAACAGTTTGTGTTAAAGGGACCTTAAAGGTCATCTCATTCCACGCCCTGCCATGGGCAGGGCCACCTTCCTCTAGACCAGGTGTCTTTTCCTTGCATTGCCTTCCATTGCCTTTCATCAACCCAGAGCTGGACCCCTCCAGGTTTCTAGAGGACTTTTATTTAATTATTCACTAAGTATTGTTTCATTTAGTTCCTTATCCTGAAAAAAAGAGCAGAAGTCTTTGCATGATACATGCACCCCTGCAGACTCCCATTCTTCTCCCCTGACGTTTACCTATGCAATAAACCTCTGTGTGAACACCAGAGTGACTCAGTCACACCAAAATGAGCTGGCATGGGCTGTGAGCAGAGCCTGGCACAAAACTACACCAGCTCCTGTGCAGAGAGTCAATATGGGAACAGTTTGAATGCTCTGCTCCTGCCTCCAGGTGCTCCCCTTTGTAGAGATTCCTCTTTCTCTTTAATTTGGCCCTGTACTCTCAGCAGGTGCTGCTGCTCTTGAGTTGGAAAAACGCAGCATGTTCAAAGAAAGCTACTGGGAGCAGGAGCTTAGAGCAGGAGCTGGGAGCTGAGAACTGTGAGCTGATCATTGGAAGCTGGGAGCTGGGAGCAGCTGGAGCTGGGAGCTGGAGGTGGGACCTGGTGTTGGGGGCTGGAGCTGGCTCAGTGCCCTTTTGGCTCTGCACTTTCCCAGCTTCTGTTGCAGAGAGCAAAACAAATCCCAAATATTCCTCTCCTCTTGGTTTGAAAGCTTACCCTGACTGCAGGGGGATGTAACCACAGGGCAAGGTTACTGACACAGAAGAAAATGGGGTGAAAGAGAGGAGGGACCTTGCCAGGAACCTGCTGGGCCCTGATGGACTGCAATGAAGGGAATCCCCTAAATGAGGGTGAAACACTCAGCGTGTCCCAGCCCAGAGCGAGGGGGCTGTGCTGGGGAGCATTTCAGCATCATCCCCAGGGAGGAAGGTGTCTGACACAGGCACGTCACCATCTGCTTTGTCCCCAGAGTGAGTCCCAGCAGTGACCCCCTGCCACCTGCTCACATCCCAGGTGGCTGCCCAAGTGCCCCAGGCTCCTCCTGGGCCCTGCCCTACTCGCTGCTGAACCAGGGCCTTTACCAGCTCTCCACTTCAGCAAGTGAACAACCCAGGGCTGTTCCTGACTCCCAGAAGCGGGAGTGTTGTCCTTACCTGCTTGAGCACACTCTGGAGCTCCCTGTTGGACCAAAGGTCTGTCAGGAGAAGTCGAGCAGCTTCAGCCGCTTTTGGACAGGAGCTGGGAAGATGAAAGCAACAGGAGGATGATGGCAGGCACAGAGCAGCGCCCCACAGACACTGCTGACTGCCTGGGACAAACCCAGCTCCAGCTGGGAGCTAGGCTAGCCACAAACAGGACTGTCAATAACACTCTCCTGCTCTCTCAGCAATATTGTGTGACAACAACTGTGACCAGAGCAGGGCAAATGAAAGAGTGGGGAGGATCTGAGTGGGAAAATGAGCATAAAACTGAGCTGAGTCTGAAATCTGAGAGAGAGAAAAAGAGAAGGGTGCCAACCCTTTGCTGGAGTCTGCAGGGACAGCGTAGGTGGATCTCCTGGGAGGGGGCAGAGGAGCGGGCTTGGAGCTGCCTGGAGAGGACAAGGGATGGGAGCCTTTGCAATAACAACATCTGCAAGCAGCCCAGAGCCCTTACTCAGCACAAGGGAACAGATACCTGCTCACGTAACAGCTCGAAACCATGAGTCATTGCAGAACCTTTTATAATTTCGGAACATTTCATACCCAGATATCCCCTCCCTGCTGGCTCCATCGCTGCTCCTGTTCTCCTGGGCCTCCTCCTGGCTGTGGGAGACTCCTGCTCTGGGTTCAGGGCAGCAGCAGCCTGTCCCACCCAGGGTGATGGAGAGGAACAGGACCAGACTCAGGACCCTCCCTGTCTGATACAACTCCACAAAACCTTGTGTCCTCAAAGTCAGTCCTCAAAGCATTCCTCAAAATAGTCTCCAAAAGCCTACATGAAATGGGACCAATAGATCACGAGGAACCTGGGACATCAACTCCACACTTGAAGTGTGGGAGGACAGAGAGGGAACCACATTCAGTAAATTTGGGGGCATTTCTCCGACATACACAGCAGCTGTTACCAAAGAAATGATCGAGTTTAACTTGGTCATAAACTTCAAAGGTGTTGTGCAGCTCCTGGTGTTGTGTGGAGGGCTGGAGGACAGCCAGAAATTCCTAAGCAATGCTTTGAGACAGAAAAAACAGGTTTTATTGCCAAATCTCTTCTCTAGTTATAACCACGCTATGCTCTGTCACCAGAATGACAATGTTTTAAAACATTTTTTTGGCTAAAATGCTATCTGTGGCTGAAAAGCCATTAAAGCTTGCAAACCCAAGGGTAGCTGTGATCAGATGGGCAGAGCACAAACTGAACTCTCTCTTTCAAGGATTTGTAGTTTCAAGTTTCTCTCTTCCTAAGCCAGAGTAATTTTCTCTTATTTTTGAAAAAAATTACTTCTAATGATGCTAAATATGTACTTTTTTTTTCCACTATTCTCCAGAGAACACCTCAGAAATTTTGTATTTTTAAGCCAAAATTACCAGCATTAGTACCTGAGTAACTTATGAATTCAGGCAGAAAAATTTCTAAACTCTTCATTTGAAAGACTGGCACTGACTGTTTCTTACAGACTCAACAAAACATAACAAGACACAATCAGAAGGAGATGAGGGAGATTGGGGAGAAATGGAATGGGGGCAAAAAACCCAAGAATCTTGTCCATAGATATCAAATAATGGGGAGAAATAATCCTTCCTCAAAGGACAAAAGCACAAAGAACTTTATGCGTGTCACTAAGAATGCAAAGGAATTCCCAGAACAAGGATTTCTTCAGGATGTGAAGAGATTATAAAATTGATATCAAGGTGCAATCTTTGGTAGAAATGGGAAATTGAAAATGTGTAGATGAGAAGAACTCTCTGGCACAGGGAATAATCAAGGGAAGACTTGAGTTTCTTGAAAGATTAATTCTGGTGAAATGCTGTGGTGGAATTGAACTGCAAAATAAAATTGCAACAGCAAAGGTGTGAAAAGTGAAGGAAAAAAGAGAAACAGAAATAAATCCCTGGTAAAGGAATGAACTGCAAATGTGATGCTCTAAAGCACAGGGAGAGATTTTGGGAAAAGCGTTGAATCCAGCCAGTAGAATTAATGAGGAGAAGTTTAATTTAATTAGTGAAATAATGTTGCTTGAAAATGAACAATGTTTTTAAGACAGCTGGAGAAGAAAAATGAAAAGGAAACCAAACAGCCCAATAAATCAGGTCCAGTGGCTTGATTTTCAGAAACACTACCAAAAGTTGAAGCAAATATTCAATATTTTAGCAACTTGGGTTAAAAATAATGAAGAGTGAAGGAACCCCATTTAACCATGAGCCCCATGTCATAGAAGAGAGCATCTGCAGGAGACAAAGACAATTACTTAATTGGCATGCTCCAGGAAGAAGAGGAAACCACAACCATCAGATTAACTGCTGAACCCTTTCTGCCATTCAGTCAGAATCCAGCTATGAAAAACATGAGGAGAAGGAAACATGGGAAGGGAGGAGAACATGGGAAAGGGCAAGATCCATAACTCACTCAATGGAGGCAAAGGTCTGGAACCTTGAGTCTCTTTCTAAGCTATGACTCTGAAGTTGTTTGAGCAGGTGGAGCTCCTGGTTTGCAGCTGGTACTACAGTGACAGCCCAACTCAGAAACACAGGGCAGGATCTGTGGGTGGCACAGGAGACACAGGGAGGGAGCACCCAGACACCAGCCCCAGCCTGGGGGTCAGGGAATGTCCACAGGGAACTGAGGCAAATTAACAGAGAAAACTGCAAAATCCTGACAAGGTGCAGAGTGTCCCTGGGTCCTCCCTGGAGATTGGGTCACCCCTGAGCCCCCTGTCCCCCCGCCTCTGCTGCCTGCGGTGCTGGGAAGGAGGAGGTTGATGACGTGGGACTCACCACATTCAGAACCACAGTGGGGACCTGGGGGCTTCAGCCAGCCCCCAGAAGAGGTAGGGACTTAATGATTTCCACTGGGGAGCGGGGGAGGCTCTTTCTGATGTAGGACTGGACAAATCCTACTCTAATTTTTCTTGTTTATTTTCACAGGCGGTATGTAACACTGGGAAAATTTCACGTTGTGACCCAGCAAGAGCTGAAAGTCTCTCCAACATCTGCTCTACTGGAACAGCCTGAAATAATACAGCTTGGACAAGTAAGATTAGTCATGGGTGGAAATTTTTCTCTTTTTCTTTTTCCCTAAGAATTGAACAGCATGAAAATCTTTGGGGACAAAAATGAACAATGGAGGCAAAGGAACAACTCAAGTTTTGGACATTGTAAGAACTAGAGAGTTTCCTAGGAAGACTTTATGATCCAGGCAGGACTGGAGACATTTCCAGAGTTTGGTAACTCCTCACAGTTCAGGGAGTCACCTCCAACAATGCTCATCCCCAGCAGCCAAGGCAATTAAAGTGTTCCCAACCCGGGTTGTGCAAGGCTGTGCTGGAGCAGCAAATTACTGAGCACTGGTCTGAGGGAGCCACAGCACGAGTAAATACCATTCAAAACAAGGAGGGCTTAGAAGAGGGCTGGGTTTCATGGTAATTGGGCTCCTTGGAGAGTGGAAGCAAATAAAAGCAGCAAATAGAGCGATGCTCCTTGGCCCAGGCCCAAACTAAACAAGGAGGCCCCGTGTAATGACTGAGAGTGTCTCTGCCATGGAACAAGAGGTGGATTGGAAGAACTTTATCAAAGGATGATGAAGGCATGCAAATGGATTTTCACAACAGAAAACAATGGGTTACTTGTCTAAGGCATTTTAAAACAAAGACAGACGGCAGGAGAGATGAAAGCCTAGGAAGGCGAGAACATGGTCAAAGATAATGGAAGTTTAACACCAATTTGGCCAGAAATGAACACAGAACTTGGCAAAGCTTGACAGGCTTGTGCTGCAGGGAATATGGATAACAAATAAGACAGAATTCCTACCACCAAACCCCAAACCAAGTCCTAAAATAGAAAGAGGTAAAATATGATGAGATTGCTCAGCTGGTGTAAAATACAGGAGTAGACCAGGAAGGTACTTAAAATAATTCCTGTCTATGTTCCCCCAGAGCTGCATCTTGAGGAGGATGACTCAACAAAAATATT
Organism: Phainopepla nitens; assembly: GCA_013400175.1. NCBI lineage: Eukaryota > Metazoa > Chordata > Aves > Passeriformes > Bombycillidae > Phainopepla > Phainopepla nitens. Next base: position 25,595 of record VXBQ01003605.1, read on the forward strand.
TGCACATAAAAGTTAAGCACAATCCTTGTGAACTTGCAGTGTTGAACCTCAGACCTGAACTTCATGACAAGGTTTGAGGGAAGCCCAGGAGCCAGGAAGTCACTGACATCCTCTGTTCTGAGGACTGGAGTTTTTCATAGATCAGAGAACCCCAGAGTGGGTTGGGTTGGAAGGCACCTTAAAGACCATCCAGTTCCACCCCTGCCATGGGCAGGGACACCTTCCACTAGTCCAGGTTGCTCCAAGCCCCATCCAACCTGTCCTTGGACACTTCCAAGGATGGAGCAGCCACAGCTTCCCTGGACAACCTGTGTCAGGGCCTCCCCACTGTCATACGGAAGAATTTATTCCTAATTCTCCTCTTTTAGTTTGAAACCATTCCCCTTTGTCCTGTCACTATCTGCTCGTGTAAAGAGTCACTTCTCCTCTTTTTATAAGCTCTGTAAGGACTATTTTAAAAAAGATTTTAAGATGTTGATGCTTCAGTTCTTTTTAGAATTTCCTAAAATTCAACCAGAAAATTTCCAGAGGCCTCTTTGCAGATTCCATCCTGGATGGCTCCTGCTTATTTCCAAGAAAACAAGTGCTGAGGATTTCTGCCCACCAACATGCCCAATTCCTTTATTAGGAAGGAATAATGCTCTACTCTAGCTCTGAAGGGTGTTGGGAAGGCTCTGGGGTCAGTCTGGCTCTGTCCCTGCCCCTGCCCCACACTCACCCATTCCGGCACAGGCTCACTACATTGTTTAGCAAGTTGCTGGACAGGTAAGACTTTCCCAGGTGGGGGTTGGACATGATGAGGTTCCTCAGAGTGTAACAAGCTGATGTCATGATCTCCCCGTAGCTGCTGGTGTTTCCAGACTGGAACGACAGGAGACGGGACACATCTGGGAGCACCTGGTGAGCTAAAGAGGTGGAGGAATGTTCCAATCAACAATTAAACACAATCTGGCACAAGTAAATTATGCTATTTGTGTTAACACCAAGCAGAGTTATCTCTGCAGGGAGGCACTGGAAGTGTTGGACAGCAACGGCATCATCGCCATCAGTGGATTTTTCCAAGACAAAATGAGGGCTGCAGGCCTTTGGAAGGGCAGTGTTGTTGGCCATGGGCACTCAAGTCCAACTCAGTTCCCAAAACACTGTCATCCTTGTGGTCCTGCAGGTTTGTCAGTGTCTGTAAAGCACAGCACGTGTCACACAGCACTGGCGATTGTCCTTGGGGCCAGAGGAAATGACACTGCTTTGCCCAGTTCTGGAGCTTGGCTAAGTTTCCTTATAGGGCTTACAAAGCAAGCTGGGCAGATCCCATGGAGCTGAAAGCTGGAATCCAGCATAGGGGAAGGACTTACCCATAGTTTTGTGGAGCACAGGATGCCTGGACATGTTGCTCAGCAGAGAGGCCCCAGACCGGACAACCTCGGAGCTGTTGGACTGGAGCAGCCGAGCGATGCGGGGCAACCCCTTCTCCTTCAGCCCAATCAACTGGCTCATGGCATTGGACATCTGAGGGACAGCACAGATGTCCATGACTTACAGTGCCAAGGGGAAACAGCTGAGATGATGGTCAGGGCTGGAGGAATGTGGCTGTACCATAAAAGGAGCACTGTACAATCCTTTCTCCTGCTGCCATAATCCCACTTCCTCTGTCAGTTTTACCTCTCTTCCCCACAATTACGGGAGTCTGGAGAAAAGGAGGCTCTGGGGGAACCTTCTGGCTCTCCTCAATGCCCTAACAGGAAAGTGCAGCCAGCAGAGGGTCGGGCTCTGCTCCCAGAGAACAAGGGACAGGACAAGGGGAAATGATCTCAAGCTGCCCCAAGGGAGCTTTAGATTGGATATTGGGGGAAATTCTTCACCAAAGCAGTTGCCAAGCAGTGGCACAGCTGTCCGGGGCAGTGGTGGAATCACCATCCTTGGGAACGTTCAAAAATACATGGATTGGGCATTTGGGGACACGGGTTAGTGGTGAACATGGGTGAACAGTTGGACTTAGTGATATCAGAGGGCTTTCCCAAGCATAATGATTCCATTATTCTGTGACATTTGAAAAGTTAGCCTCTCATCTGCTGTGATGCAACTGGTTCTGCTGTTCTCTGGAGGCCCAGTGGAGCACTTGATCACTCAACTGACATTCCAGAAGCTGGAGAAGTTTTGCTTTCATGTCCTCGCCCTTAACAACCCCCAGCAGCTCCCTGCCCTGGCCCTTCACAGCTCCCTGCCATGCCACAATGGGCTGTTGGGGAGCAGGAACAGATAATGGGTGCCTTTAAAAAACAGTCTGAGGACCAATAATACTCATCTTAGGTGTGATCTTGTGCTTGTAAATGTAGAAGACCTCAGGATGCAGCCAGGGCAGATGAGTGCAAGCACATCACCTGAGCTTAAACTGAACTTCTCAGCTACTGCCCCACCAGAAAGGCTGCTGGAGACACATGTCCATCAACAGTGAGATGGGAATGGAGAGAAGGGGCTGGAAAACACGTGCCCTGTTCCACATTCACACCACCAGGACTGGAGTGTGTAAAGCACAGTTGAAGGACATTCAGAGCCATTCTCTATGAGCTAAGGAGCACAGCAAGCTCCGTAAGCTCATCCCCAGATTCCCTTTTCATCAAATGACAGCAAACTCAGCAACTCCAGCTCCAGCTCTGAGGTGGAATGAGACCCGTTAGGGGAGGAGCCACTTCCAGACAAATTTCAGCCACTCCATTCCAGGAGGCTGAATTAAGTTGCTCCAGCACTGTCAGAGATGGGTTTGGTTGTTTGTCCCTTGTGCAATGTTGTCGATTCCTGAAATTTTCTTTTTCCTGGAGCACAAAACTCCAGCCCCATTTCTCTGACCAGCTCTACCCATACATGGTAGCCTCTCTCCACCTTCCGGTTCATGGCACTGCTTAGTTAAATTGCCAAAAGTCAAGGTTCCCAATTATTTAGCATGGAAATCGTTGTAACAAAAGATCAGAGCTGGCAGGTTAATGCCATCCCAGCAGGCAAGGCTCTGAGTGAGTCACCCGTGTCTCTGGGTGGGACACTCCCCACACGTGACACGCCTCTCCCACCTATGGAGTCATTATCTCTTTATCTCCCCATCCATCTTACTTAAATTGGGATTGATGGAGTTGGGCACAAACAGACAAGTCAGAGGCTGTCCCAGGGGAGGCAGCCTGCGAGGACATGCCCAGGGCAGCGACGTGGGCCCGCGGAGCTGAGGTTGTGACGTGTCCCTCACGGTGCCACAGCATCACCCAGCCCCTGGCACCACCACACTGCTGTGTCCATGGGTCAGAACATCTGTCACAGATATTTTACAGGTAGCTCTGAGGTGTGGACAAGCCACAATCCACAGCACAACCCACCCTGTCATTAGAGCCACCTCCCCTTGGAGCACACGCATGGGTGATGGCTCAGCCCTTCTCCCACCTCTCATCACATCGGGCCACGGGTGCACATCTGGGCTCACCCCTCACTGCTGCCCTGGGGGAGCATGCCAGTACCAGCAGCTGCTGGCAGTGCGACCAACAGGCTGGGGAAACTTGGAAACCCAGTGTATGGGTCTGGGATAGATCCTTGAGTTGCTGACTGTAGCCCCCCCACGAGACCCTGAGTTTGGAGTTAATAAACATCCCACTGGATCAAACACTATGGACAGACTCAGGCTGTGGTGCCCTGAGCTTTAAGGAGTACATTTTCCTTTTTCATGGCTGGGAAGTGATGACGGTCAGTGACATTAAAGGTCTTCCCAACCTTACTGACTGTCTGATTCCACGAAAGTGCTGACACACTTGGGTGCTGCCATGTGGAGGGGAGGGAAGCTCTTACCAGCCCTCGGCTCGCAGTAAGGTTCTGCAGAGCTCCAGCACAAGCTTCCAGGGTGGCATCCTTCTTGCTCTGATCCATCAGGGACAGGTAGGTGCGGATGGCATCTGAGTGGTAGAGCCAGCTGGGGCCTTTGGGTTTGAAATCCTCCTCAGGAAGGGGGACCCCGTATTCATCATTCTGCAAAGACATGAGAAACAGGGAGCTCAGATCCTATTCTTCCCTTGCAGCCTGTGCCTGGGGCTGAACATCACATTCCCAATCCCTCTGTGGCACATCCTACCTCCATTTTCCCACTCCTGCTGTTGAAGCAGCCTGTGAGAGTTTTGTCCATGTAAACGCTCCTGGCCATGTGGTTGAGCTGGGTGTATTTGTTGGGAACTTCAGCATCCAGGCGGTAGGAGAGGTTGTGCAGGATGCAGATGCAGTTCTCCACAGACTGCATCATCCCCAGAAGAAAAATGCAAACATCACATTAGGCAGAAAACTACGGAGCAGCACCAGAGGGGAGATGGACTGGGCCATAATCAGCTTTTTAGCACCACAGATGCTCCTGAGCCTGGTTAGGGAGGGAGGGATGGGGGGGAAGGACCTAGAATGGACATAAAGGAAGGATCTCAGTGAGCTGCTGACCCAGAAAATCTTGGTTATCTCACTTGCCACAGACAGGTTGGCAAACAGGAAAAGAGAGTGTGAAAGTGGTTGGATCAAATCGTGAAATTCTCAAACTTGAAATCCCCCTCTAGCCAGAGATAACTTCCAATGACTCTCTCTGAATCACAGCTACAGATCACTTTTCTACCAAGAACAGGCTTTAAGCCTCCTTTTCCTGGATGTCAGAGTGCCCAATGGGAAGAGCAAAGGAGAATTTTGGCTGGATGCCCATAACCAACACCAGAACCTGTGGTTACATTTCCAAAGATCTGCATTCTGTGTGTGCTGATGGCAAGAGACTTCCTGCAAAAGCCATCCCCAAAAGAGGCTTTGCTCAATCCAGAGAGAATTCCAAATAACTTTGGTAACTTTGAGGGTTGCACCCGAAAGGTGTCTACAAAGACTATTTTGTCAAGGCAAGTGCTGTTCACACATAGCCATCAGTCACAGTCAGGGGTCTGGCAGACAGATGACAACTCCTGGCTTCCTGCTGAACATGGTGCCAAGCTGGGGATTATACACGTGAATCCTGCTAGATG
>VXBQ01003605.1:30729-94771 GCA_013400175.1 Phainopepla nitens
TAAGAGCAAGAGAATAAGATGCTGGAAGGTTCCAGGGAAGGGAAGGGAAATATCCTGGGGACTCAGGAGCCAAAGTATTTTACTGTTACTTTGTGTTTATTACAGGAAAATTTTAAAGCCCAGAGCCCCAAGGACTTAAAACCCTCCAACAGATCCCACTGGGGCTTGGAAGAACAAGAGAAGCCAGAGAATCAAGCCACCTCTTGTGTTTGTTGGAAAGGGATTTTGAGGCATTCCCAAGATTGCAATTGTTAACTGTGGGGCTGGACAGCCCAGGGCAGCAGCTGGTACCTTGTCATCAGGGCGGTTGGAGGCCACGCAGTTCTGGGCATAAGTCATGACAGAGTCGATCAGGCCAGGATAATTCCTCATAGTCTGGCGCCCCATGTCTGCAGAGCTCAAGTTCCTGAGGAAGCCATCAAGGAGCACAGCCGGGGACAAGGAGGAGAGAGGGTGAGTTGGGCTCTGTTCTGGCTATGGTTGTTACTGAATTTGGAGATTTTTTTGGCAGGTTCAGCAAAGCTGAAGAACTGCTCCCTTTCTGGAGGCCTTTAGTGGGACTACACCAGTGCACAGCTCTCTTCTTGCTCTTTAGGACTGATTTCACCTGGAACATGTCCTGCTAGGAGCTCTGCATAGAAGACATCCTCCTAGGTACAGTCACCAGCAGGAGGTTGCCTCAGAGGTGCTGCATTTGCCACTACATAGACACTGTCTCCTGAGAGGAGTTTCCAAAGGGAAGACTGGCTAAAGACCATCTGGGGTTGTTGTGATCATCAGGAAAGTGCACAGGGTTGTAAGCACAGACCCACCCAGGGTCAGCAGCAATATCTGTGTGGGAAACAGAGTGGAGATGCTGGAGAGCAGCAATGGCTCTGGCCAGAGGGACTGACCAATGTGTGAGGTTGAAATGGGTTCCTGGCACCGGTGGCTGTCAGGACAGGGGAATTTTTCCAGTAACAGGATATGGGTTTTGTTGTTTTGTTCTGGTTTGGTTTTTTTTTTTCCCTATTTTATTGCCTTATAGGTTGCAAATGAAAAACAAAGAGAGGTTGGCAGTGGTTGTGAGATATTCACTGCAGGCGTTCCAGAACTGGATCTGATGTTCACTGTGATTTGCAGCCTCCTCATTAACATGGATTCATCTGCAATCCAGAAATGCTTGAGCAGCAATGGCTCGGGCCCAGGGCAAACCCAGGGCTGTTCTCATCCCTGTGTTCTGATGTGGCAGGGCAGTGACTCAGAGCAGTTCTAGCTCAGGCCTTGGACCAGGGGCTCAGATCCAATTCCCAGCTTTCCTTACTCTCCCTGCTCCCCATTCCTGGTCCTTCAGGCCTCTGGAGCTCCCTTGCTGACCTGCAATTGCCAGTCTTCTTTGGGGTGTTGGGCACTGCTGCCACAGGCTCAGGAGGCAGAGCTTACCTTCAGTTAAACTCCAGAGGGTTTTTACAAGTTGTTGCCATTGTCTTTCCCTCTTTTTAATGGGATATTTTATGGTGTTGGTAGGTTGGGATGGCCTTAAAGCAGAGCAGCTCATACCCACCATACCCTACACATCCCAAGCTGCAGCTGCTCGGGGGAGCTGCCTTCCAGGACAGGGAAGGAGGGAGCAGCATTCCCTATCTCCCAGACACGGTTCCCAGCCACAGAAGCTGATGGTATCAGGTCTCCAAAGGCCTTGCCATGATCAGCCTTTCGTTTCATAAGCAGCTCCAGCTCCTGCGAGCTGCATGTCTGGGAAGGGCGCGGCCGGCGCTGCTTCCCTCAGGGAGAGCTTCCCTTGATGAAAGCACCTCATTATACAGAGCAGGTTTTTTGCCCCACTTGTTCCCATTGAGACAAGGAGCTCATATCCAAGTGGAGGAGGAAGGTAGGAGAAACAGCAAGTCAGGGCGAAGATCCTCTACAAAAGGACTCTGGTTTCCCGTGAACAAAATAAACTACTCTGGGCTCAGTCTGCACCTCCTGTTTTGTAGCTGAGTCTCCTGATCAAATGAGCCAGGAAAAGTCCAGGACAATGAGACTGTTCTGTGCTAAAACAGTTATCAAAAGAAGTGGGAAAATATTTGTTGTCCCCACATGGAGAATTCTGTCTTTTTGTCACCTAAACCCTAAATCGGTTGGTTTTCTCTGGAAGCCCCAAAACTCTAAAGGCAAAATCTGTCCAGTCTCCTGGTCTGAGTTAAACACTGATGGGTTTTGCTTGTGCACCAAACAACTTCCATATTTTTTGAGAAGAGACTTAGCAAGAACAAAATTATTAAAAATAAAAAGCTACTCGAAAAGTATTTTGCATTTAATTTTTTTCTGCACATTCTCTTAGTCAAGAAAACTTTCTCAAGGAGAATTTTTCATTAACACAATTGTAATGAGCATGAATTCACCTAATTGTAAGAGGATTTAGATGGCTTCAGCTTTTGCCCACAGACACACGTTGCAGTCAGTCCCTGCCTGGTGACTCACCTCAAACACCCTGTGGCATTGAAGAACACTTCTGGGTCGATAATTTCTCGTGTCCTGTTACAGCTGCCATCAGACCAGCCCGAGAAAGGGATGATAACACAGTCTGTCAGCACAGGCAGAGCCTCCTGTATCAACTCTTCTTTTAGTTCATCAGTGGAGGAGAGGTTCCAGAGCAGTCCTAGGAAGGACATTGGACACAAGCTCAAGCACAGGGTCATGTGCATTAGGAATTTCATTTAGGTTGGGGTGATTCCAGCATCAAAATCCTTCTTCCCTTCAACCCCTCTGAGCTGAGGGTGCAGAGGCTGCCCGAAACCTCGGTCCCTGTCCACCCCTATGGGAGACAGGCAGAATGGGTCCACGTGGAGGTGGGCATTTAAGCCACATCCCCTCCTCCCAAAATTGCTGTTTATTGCTATTAGGTTGCAAGGGACAGCATCTCTCCAGGAATCTTAGAAAGTCTTGCACATAAAACTTGGGACACAGCTGAGGGTGACCTGCACCAAAAACTCCCATCAATTCCTCAGGCAAAGGTGAGGCACCAATGAGAGAACCCAGCCAACCCCACAGGGGTTGGCAGTTCCCTTGGCCATCCCCAGGAATAGCACAGGGGCCAGGGTGCAGGGAGGCATGGGGATGGCAGGGTGACCATAACTGGGAGGGGACCTGGGGCAAGTGCTTCCCCAACAGGCACTTGGGAAGTGAGGAACCCTTATGGAACATGGAAGGGCCAGGACCTCCTCTGCTTTCTGATTTAGGTCACCCTTTGGTGCAAGAGGAGCAGAAAATCCCCTCTTTGTGCTAGGGTAGCACCAGGGCTATGGACCCCAGGCAAGGGGAGCCCGGGGCCTGCTGAGGCTGAGCAGACTCTGGGTACCTGTGAGCTGTTTCTGAATTTCAGTGTTCCCTGTCCTGCGGAGGAGGCTCACACACTCCCTGATCCCGTTCTGCCGCCGGGTTTCGATCTTGTTGGTGGGGTTCTTGAACACCAGGTTCCGGAGGGCCCCGGCTGCTGCCCGCTGCACATTCTGGTTCTGGCTGCGGAGCAGCTCCACGAGCTTGGCAATGCCCCCCAGCCGATAGACCTGGCCAGGAGAGACACGGGACAGACACCTGCCATGAGCATGGAGCACCAGGAGAGACACAAACTTCAGCACAGAGCACAGGACGCTGCTGGGACAGGGACACCCTGAACTGCCCCAGCAGTGCCAGGGGTGAGACAGTCCATCCTGGGGGAGCTGGAGAAGCAGAGCTGCCAGGGAATGAGGGCCAAAGATGACAAGTCTGGTTCAGGCCATAGGTCATGAGCACAAAGCTCCTAGCCTGGAGGTTGGAGTCAAAAGCTTAAACTGCAGGAGTGGCTGTCTGTGAGTAATGGCCCCAGAGTCCTTTACCAATGGAGATGTGCTCCTGCAAACTTTCTCCCACCTCCACACTTTACACCAAGTGGAAATGCTGCCCTGCCTATGTGCAGAGGCCATTTATAGTCATCTTATGGAATGCTGTGGTCATTTATCCGTATCCTGAGATCACAGGCTGAGCTCAGAGGGATGGTCATGGCCAGTGTCACCACCCTCGAGGTGAGCCAGAGGCAGTGGAGGGAGCCCCAATCTGCAGGACACCACACACAGCACACGGAGCTTTGAAGGTGAATCCCTGCAGCTGAGCTCTCCAAATGCTGCATGTTCCCACTGTGGGATGTGCTCTGCACCAGCTGTGATCCAGCCCGGAGCCTATCCTGCCACCAACACCCCCTCGGCTGAGGTTTGCTGACAATGGACAATGAATGAGCACCTTTCGGGAGGGAAGGAAAACAAGCGTGTGCTGGGATGAGTCACCGACCTGCTCTGGCACATCTTTCTGGGAAGGATGGGCCGGCCCAGTGCTCAGAGAGGGTTTGCAACGGTAACAAAGGGTGTGGCCACTCCACAATCGGCCACCTGAATGTGGGCTGGGCACCTGCACTCATCCAGGCTCAGCCGGGGCACAGGGGCACACCTCCACACGGGGCCAGCACTTCCAGCTCCACTGTTGTGCCAGAACAGGGAAAGGCACCTCTAAAGGGTTGGCATCTCAGTAAATCCAGGATGGGGAAAAACTTTGGTGACATCCTTGCTGCAGCAGATCCATCCTTCAGGCTGCCTCCTTTGCTGCATGTTGGCAAAGGAATTGAAGAGTGAGAGCATCAGAAAAATAACCTGTGCTATAAGAAGGGCTTCTCTGTGGTCAAGTGTCCCAGAATCACAGAGGGATTTGGGTGGGAAAGGACCTTAAAACTCATCTTGTCTCATCCCCTGCCATGGGCAAGGACACCTTCCACTATCCCAGGGTGCTCCAAGCACCACCCATCTTGGCCTTGGACACTTCCAGGATGGGGAAGCCACCACTATGGATGTGCAAAATTATCTTTGTACATGATCACTAATTAAGCCATTGGCTCAGGTGGCTGAAATAAACTGGAAAAGGGCTGTGAAAAGGCTAGCAAATGGCTGCAGGGTCACTGACCAATGCCCAGCAAAGGTCACAGTGGGATTTAAAGCAGCTTTGTCTGGCTCTGACTCTGCAGCTATGAGATAGTGGAAATTGATGTGGAACTGGGTGCAAGATTGATGTGGAACTAGGTGCAATTGCCCCCAGGAGAAGACACTGGATGGCAGCTTCCACACTGTCAAATGCCATCCCCCTGTGCCACAGCAGCTCATGGTGATAACAGGAACATTCTCCTCTGCTGCCCAGACACTATTCCAGGCGTTAAATCCTGGCTAACTGCTGTTGTGAGAAAGTGGCTGTTAATAGCTGAAAAACCTACTTAATTAATACCTGAGCCTGACTAATGAGGTATAAAGCACTCTCATGAAAACCAAGGGAACCTATGGATCCTTGACACTAAAAAAAAACCAGTCCCATCCCTCTCTTGTGCCATCAGCCCTGGTGTGGCAGCAGAGCACTGGAGGAGTCTGCTCACCTCTTGCTTGGCAGACTCATCCTGGAAGCAGGTGTGCTGCAGGAAGTAAGCCCCCATGGCCTGGTACTTGTCATCAGAGGAGCACAGGAGCTGGATGGCCTTCTGGATGGTCATAGTGCCAGCATCAATCTCGTCACCACAGATCCTGTGTCAAAGAGAAATACGGAACTGAGTGAGGGCTCAGCCAAGACAGTTACGTCAGCACTGAAAGTTACTGGGAAGGAATCAATGATAAAATATTTTCACATTGCCACATAGAGCACACAGTGCACCTCTAGTGGATTTCTCTGTCTCAGAAAAAGAGATGATAAAAGATGGAAAAGACACAGTGAAGAGCACTAAGGGAAATAAATTCCAGATCCAGTCTAAACACAAGCAATGGAGACAGAAAATGAAAGCTGGGTTGAGGTGGTGGATGTCTGCTCATGTGCAAAGTGGAAGTCTAATGAACAGAGACCCAGTTCACTGTTTCCCAAATAAGGGAGTCAGTGGACAGAAGTGAAACCATCCACCAGGTCATGCAGACAGGGTAACACAGATAGGTGGTTCTCCCACAGTGTGGGATCTTTTGATGTGAGACATGGCAGAAGCAGAAATATGAGAGCAGTTGATGGTCTGGGGAAGCTCAAGCAGATCCCTCAGGAAAAGGCCTGTCTGGCGTGATGGGACGGACAAATAGGCAGTTTATGAAATGCTAATAATAGCTCTGAGACATCCTGCTCCCAGGGGATGTTCACACTGGCTGTCTTCAAGCTCTTATAAAAGCTGACCACTGTCATCATCCCTGTTAGAGGTAAAGAATGTGCCTGCAACTCCAGAATAAGGATATGAATTCCTCTGGCTCAGGGCAGGACTGGAACCTTGGGGGAAATACAAACATCTGCAGGTTCGTTATTCAGTACCGTCTGTGATGTTTTAACCACATAAAATTAGAAAAGGGTCCAGACTTTCAGAGGGGTCTGAACTGCAAAGCTTGTCTGTGCTTCCATTATAGAAATTAATGTAATTGAAAGTTCCTGTCTCCTCCCAGCACCCTTGCAGCTGAATCCTGCAGACACTGCTCGGGGATCTCAGCTCACTGCCCTGGTGGCTGCATTAATTTGCAAAGTCCAGGACTGAGGAGAGTCAAACCCAAACTCCTGTTTGGTTTTACTGTCAGCGGTGATGGGATACAAATGAGAAAGGCTTCATTAGCAGTGAATGGAATCCAAAAGGGCTTTCCCAGGCCAGTGAAGTCGTGGCTGTGCCTGGCTGATGATGTTCCTCGGGACTGATGGGGAGTTTTACCTGGATATCAGGAAATCAGTCCCTGATTGAACCACATTTATTTATACACATTTTTGCTACATGCCATACCAGGGAGTGGCTCTGTAGAGGGGTTGCTCATCTTCAGACAATGCCACAGAACCAACAGAACAGTGATGCTAAAGAACAAGTTCTTTAAATGAACCCATTACATTTGAAGTGCTAAATTTCACCACAAGACAGTAGTACTTCCAGGCATGGGATGGACAGAGTTGCTTTGACTGCACCAAAGAAATGTAAAGAATAAAGGTCTGGAAAGGACATTTGGTCACCACCAGCAGCACTTACAGTGAGATAAAACATTTATCCTTTTGAATCCAAGGGTTGCCATCAATACAGAACAGAGCAGGGAATAATATGAACAGTTCCACAGAGAAATTTCACACAAAAGGCAGCATGAAGGACTCTGGTCTCCACTGCCCTCATTGGCATAAAGTTACACCCAGCCTGCATCACTCATTCAACCACCTGTGGAGTCAGTGGAAAGAAATCAGTGCTTCCAAAAAACACCTTGCCTTTGTGTCTTGGACATTTTTCCTAGCAAAGGAAGCCCTGCCCTCTGGAGACACTTCTGCCTCTCTTGGTATGCAGGAATGAGAGACAACAGTCTGGGGTTGGACCTTAAGCATTCCATGTCTAAAGCTGGGCAAACCTCATTCCACTTTTATTTCTTCACTGCACTAAAACATCACTTCCTCATAAGACTTTTCATCAGTTTGAACCCCTATCAAAACCTGGCACCAAGGAACTTCCATTAAACTTGCAACAAGGAGACACAAAACTGGAAAGACAAAGTAAACTAGAAATTATCCCAGGAATCCTTCAGTTTGATCCAGGGTGTGATTTTCTCTCAGGTTTTTTTCATGCTCCTGAGATGATTGGGCTGAGAATTGATGGATACTGCACCAGGGAGGGGCTTCTCCTTTGGGAATTGGGACCTGGATGGGAGGTGTGGGAAGAGAGGCAGATTGGTAAAAATACCAGGTTAGTGGCCATGTAATCATAGTGATCTATTTTTCTTCATAATTATCGAATCAGATGCACTTTTTCTGAGACAGAAGGATGTTCACTTGGTCCAGCTGCTAAGGAAGGCAATTTTCTTCACATCCACTCCATAGAGGGACAGACCCTCTCCAGCTGGGAAAAACTGGGGATGCAGGTGCCATTCTGTAGGAGAAGATGGGGAAGGTTCCCTTTTCCCTGCTATCTCCTCAGCAGAAGTTCACAGCAGGTCAGCAGCCAGGCTCAGTCACACTGCCCAGGAAGCAGCAGGGATTTCTTCTACCTGAGAATAAAATCACCCTAGCGAAGTCCAGAAAAGGGGAGATTGTTCCTCAGTCAGGGATATTCCCGACCGGATCCACACTGTGGGAACAACAACCTGCTTCAAGACAAACTCTTGGACTGAGCCATCTCCAGCCTCAGCAATGTGACTGGTAGAAAGAGCTCCAAAGGTTCTTCTTCCACCAGAAAGAAGCAGACTAGGAGGAGACTTCAGCCAGAAAAGATTCAATGGAGACAAAGATCAGATTCTGGAATGGAAGGGAAATAAATACTGAAGAGGATCAGTATCAGAGAAAGACAAATTCCCTCATGTTTCATGAGCTGATTGTTTTGTTTTAATTCCCTTCTAAGTTTCCATCCTGCTTGTTAGGGCTACAAGTCCCAAGAGAGGGGGAAGCCAGAAAACTCTTAACAAATTCCGTTGTTCATTAATAAAATCAGAGTAGAGACTCTCAAAACAGTGTTCAGTACATTCCAGCATTCTATCCCAAATAAAAACAAAGGTGCCTTTCATCATACTTTCATCTGCTTTCACTGGTCTCTAATGAGATGTTTCAGTCTCTTTCTCCACACACAGAGATCTCCAAAGGGAAGAGCATCCACATCTCCCAATGGGGACAAAGGTAAGTGTGGGTTTGCAGGTGGCCATTAAAGGCTCCTGATCCAGATCAGCAAACCCTCAACCAGTGACTGTCTGCAGATACCTAGCTCCCCATTCCATGCTCCCAAAGGAAAACAGCCCCAATCCTTCTCCAGGGGTGGGATTAGTCTGGCCTCTCAGCCATATCTCCAGCTCAGACATCTGGGGTTCCCTGAGATCAGCAAGAAGTGTTGGCTTTGTTAGGGGGTAACTCAGGGACCTGTCTCTGAATACAGCCCCATTGGCCACTGGGCACCTCAGCTGAGAGAGAGGCATCTCCTGAAGTGGTGTGACCAGCTCAGGCCACTGCAGGGCCACAGACACCATGGCCACCACCTTGCCCAGCCCTGTCTGTCCCATGTGCCCCTGAAGCACAAAGTACAGCAGCTATAAGCAGAACTAATACCATGTCAGTCCTTGGTGGACACAGCTTTCTTGCATCTCAGGTTCCAGCTGGAGGGGCACAAAGACTCCAAATTTCCTAGGAGAATTAAACATCCCACTGTTTGTTACTGCTTCTTGTTATTGCTCCCTGATGACCAGGCAGGATGTAGAAACTTTTATCTTGAGTGGGCATAAATAATATCAATAACATAAATAATACTGCAACATGTAATTTACCCAAAAGCTGCCTGCTCAGGGTGCTACCCTGTCACCTGGAGCATGCTGCATGTGCCACCCAGCAGAGGAAATGGTTAAAAGTGGGCAGATATGGGTGGTCTCCACCAGCTGCTGAAACCTCTGGTGCTGCAGCTTCCAGGCTGAAATGCTGCAGCTCTGGGGGATGTCACAAGAGATCAGGAAGGAGAAGGATTCTGTGGAGAAGAGGGAGTCCTGGACACCAAGAAAATTCCTCCAGCTCTACCAGACTCCAGAGAGCTGCATTTTGGCAAACCATGAGTGCTGCTCATTGAGAGCAGCCTTTGGGCAGGAGCCACTGGAACAACCCTGAACATCTGAGCCCAGGCCAGAGATGTTGAGCTTGGAAATGTTGATCCAGACATGACATAATGATCACCAAGGGTCAAGTCTCTGAGGGGTTATAGAGAAGTATGTCTGGAATCCCAGAATCCCAGAATCACTGATGCTGGAAAAGACCTCTGAGACCACTGGATCCACCTATGGCCAAACTTCACCTTGTCACCCAGCCCAGAGCACTCAGTGCTACATCCAGGTGTTCCCTGGGCACCTCTAGGGATGGGTACTCCACCACCTCCCTGGGCAGCCCCTTCCAATGTTTAACAACCCTTTCCGTGAAGAAATTCTTCATGGAAAAAATGGAATGGACATGAGAAGGTCCCTCTCTGCTCACTGAGGCCAGATCATGACAACAGAGCTGGTGGAGGAGAATAAACTGCATGAGTTTTCAATTGGGTTCAACCTCCTGATCTGGCAAACAATGCAGAACTCAGATTTTGCCACCAGAACCAACCCCCTATGTCGTGATTTAGTTTATCAGGGAATCATAGAATGGCTTTTCCTGAAAAACACTTCAGCATTACACTGCTCATCAGGCAGCTGGAAGAAAGGGGTTTTGGTCACAGTTGCTGCTTTAAGAGGGAAGACTCTGAGGGAAATAAGTTATCAGAGGCAGCTCTTCCCTGTCTCACAGAGCAAAAGCCATTTCAATAAATGGCGGCAATCACATGATCAAGAAGAGCTGCAGAAATTAAATAACTTTGTCACCAAATGCAAAGGGACTGCTCAGAACAGGCAGTTTGGCAGTTCTTGCACTCTCAGAGTTTTGATACCTGCACACAACTCTCGCCACCTGAGAGCACCCAGTGACCCATTTTTCCTCTCACACCATCCAGGGAGACAAGATCCATGGCAGAGGATGCCTAAGAAGCACCACTCTCCAGCCAGTACTGACACTGTCCATGGACATTACCAAGTTTTGTATCACAGACAGACGCAGTGGATCACAGGTCCCACTGCAATCCCTCTCACAGCAATGGAAATCACCCCAGGGATCACCTCAGATCACCACATGGATCACCTCAGAAAGCATGGAAAGCATCCAGCCCTCCCCTTACTCTTGGAGGCTGTTTGCAAACCTGCACACAAGACATCCAACACATCCCAAAACAGGAGATCTGCAGCACAAAAACTGAACACAGAATTCCCCACGTCACAAAGGCACAAACTCCACCTGGAGAATGACCTGAATGGAAGGACAGAGTCCCAAACTGGGAACTGGCCAGGTGAGCCCTGTCTCTGCATGTGGAAGTTAATAATGGGGTACTTACAAACAAAGCTCTCCTTACTCAACATCGGGGGAGCCCAGGGAAGATTGAAATCTCCAGGTGGAGAATCCTCCAGACACAACAGCCCTACACAGCAAGGAAAGCCCAGACATGTTCCTGACCCACCTCAGAAGCCCCTCCCCAACTGAGAGCAAGGCCAACAATGCCCTGCAAGACATTTCTGAGGGCTAAGAGTCATCCAAAAGAGTAATTTTTCCAAAGAGGACAACTCCTTTGTATGTCTCCAAAGCTTTAAGGACCGCTGCTCTCAACCTCCTCCCCTCTGAGCAGAACTCCTGTACCAGGTGCCCCCTGCACCAGGCCAGCTCTGCAGAGCTTCAGGCAGAGCAGGGGCTGTGCCACAGCCACATCAGATTCACCCAGGGGACACAGCCCCAGCTGAGCCCACAACTCAAAGCCCAGCTTGGAGCCCGACTTGGAGCCTGAGGTTTCCACAGCAAAACCAGTTCTTCCAGATGAGCTGTGCCCCAAGCCAGGAGTGTGTAAATGGAGCCACTCCCTAACCAAGGACAGCCAGAGCTGGAGAGGATCCCTCTCAAAACAGCAGATCTCTTCTCAGAAAATGCTGTCATTCTCCAAGTGACCTCTCCAAAGCCATGACCAAGCCCCCGACCGTGGCTTTGACCAGAGCCTGCCAGGACTAATTGCTCCAAAGCTGTGTCCTCCCTAGGAGAAGGCAGCTGCAGCCCCGAGTTCAGGCATTATGCCATCCCTCCCACTGCACTCTTTTGCTCTTCAGTGAGAAATTCCCTAGAACAAATCACTTCCAATTTGTGTAACGTCTCTGGTTCCTTTTCCAGAGGATTTACAGAGCTGCTGACAGCAGCAAGCCAAGGCCACCAGTGCTGTAAGCTGGCCAGGGCTAATTTGGCGTGTGTCTAACATGGAATAATTGGGCACATGGGCAGCCAAGGGTTCATGATAACATTCTAATGGGGCAGTGATGTTTCTTGGCATCCATGCTCTGGGACACACCCTCCTACTCAATGCTAAAGGAGGGAGGCTTAGCCAGAGTAACCTGGGATGTTCAGATGTGGAAAAGGGCATGGTTTGGGCTCATGCTCCTGAAAGGGAAAGGGATTTTCTCAGTATCTCCATAATTCCTTGGGGCAACAGCTCAACAGTTTCAATAAAGCCTTTGGTGGGAGTTGTGACAAAGTATATGAGCCCTGATAAACAGTCTTACAATTATCCTGCAGTGGGAAATTTCTCTCTGGGACCAGAGACCACCAGGAAAGAGTTTTGGAGCTTTTAGGGTTTCTGTGACAAAATTCCCCCTCTGTCAGGAAGTTGTGAGAGCTTCTGGGCTGGTGCAGAGCAAGTCCTGCGTGATGGTGCAGCAGCCCTGGGGACTCCTGTGGAAGCTGCAGACCCTCCTTCTCCAGTTTTCACTGCAATGTTATGCCGGTCAAAACATGCAAACCGCAGTTTTCCAAGACTTACAAGACTACGGCTGGAGCAGACCAAGTCTCTCCCAAGACTGCAGCAGAAGATAGTTGGTGCTCCAGAGCTGGAGGTAGCATAGGGCATTGGGGCAGCATTCAGTCACCACCCAAACGAGGTGATTGTCACTGGGAGCTCTGCTGCATTCACAGGTACATCCTTAGGAGGGTCTGAGCTCACTGCTGTGTTTTACACACCCTGTACTTGTAGGCAACATCTACAAGAAGGGATCTGATGCTCAAACATGACGGACCATCCTCCAACCCTTATTACATTTCCTACTCCAAATGGGACTGGATGCTCTGGACAGAAAGGAATTGAACAGCTTGCACTGGCTCCTCTTTTCTGATTAGTCAGATTATTCCAATTAGGATATTTATTTCAATTTATGACTCAGTTTTTTTCTGGAACCCAAATCAGACCTTTTGGGCAAATGAAGCAGGGGCTGGGTGGAGAGAAGAGAGGGAAACACTACTGCTTAGCAGGCTTTCAGCTTTGGTCTGAGTCAGACCCTCAGGAACTTGCTCCTTCCAAGACAGGCTTTTTTTGGGTAAGTTTTCTGCCAGACTGAAAAAACAGGACAGCCAGAAGAGACACCCTGACTGCACACCAGGCCTTCTGCTCTTCACCTCCCCATCCTCATATCGTTGTGGGTTAATGCCACCGTAGACACTGAGGGATTGTGTTGCCCAATATCACAGAGCTTCAGCAGAGATATCTGCACCGAGCCAGTCCTATCAGTTCCCCTCCACATCCCAGGAAAGGAAATAAAGCCCTTAGGAGTGACTCATCTGACCCACTTTGCTGCAGGATGCACTGGTAAAGGCTCTCCAGCGGCTGTAGGGCAGCTGAGGTGCCTGGCTCTGGTGGACAGAGCTCCCCAGCACTGTCCACACTCTCTCAGGGTCAGAGAACTTACTTGGAGCTGGACTGGGTCTGTCCATAGACCCCATCCTGCTTGCAGCTCATCATGGGCTGGGCATAGACCACATCGGGCTTGTTGCTCGAGGGGCAGGACAGGGCCCGCGCTGGCATTTTTTTACTGGCCCTGCTGGTTCCCTGCTGGGTGCTGCAGCTGCTGTAGATGCTCTGGCGGTTGAGGGTGGCCTTGTGCTCGGCCCGGCCGCCGCCGTGGGCCTTGCGCAGGGTGCCGCGGGGCGGCTCACAGTAGAGGTCAGGCTCGCTGCGGCTGCTCTTGATGTTCTGCACGAAGCAGTAGTCGCTGCCGGCCCGCGGGCTGCACAAGGCCTTGCTGTGGGCCCGGCTGGCCCAGCCCTCCATCTGGCTGTAGGAGCTGTAGCGCCGGCTCTCCACGTCCCGCTTCAGAGTCCCGTTGTACAGCTGCCAAACACCAAACACAGCGGGTTAGGGCTGAGCTGCAGCTTGGCACCGCCAGGCCCACCCTGGCTGGCAGTGACTGCTTTCTGGGCCTCTTAAGCATTTTAGTGCCCAAAATTTGTGGGAGGTTATCCAACCTACAGCCCTTCCAAAGCAGCCAAACCCCACCTGGATATCAAGGAAACTGAGAGATCAGGATGTGGGATCCAGGAGCTTTAAAGTAGAACTGAAAGCTGAAGCAGGACTCTGGCCATAGAGAAAGTGCTTTATTCCCAACACACAGGGTCTAACCCACCCTGTAACTACAGGAGCTCACTGCACATCTCTCACCACCATGGAGCTTGATGCCCATTCTGACCTTCCAGCAGTGCTTGCATTTATTTTTAATTTCCTTATGCTCTTTTCTTCTCCTCCCATCTATTAGTTCCTCAGAAAGGGAGTAAAGTGAGAGAAAAATGAGTAAGAAGGGATTCTTAAATCAAACTGGGCCAAGAAACAAGTGGAGACAATGAATAGCTGCTTATGAGTTACAAGGCGTGTAGTATCTGCTCAGATAATAGGATGCTCTGGGAACAATGGGGAATGTGCAGTAAAACCTGAGATGACTAAGACAGGAAGTAAAAAAGAAAGGATAAAAGATGGCAAAATAAACCATCTACAATTAGCAAAACAAAAAGATGGCTTTAGCTGCCCTGCTGTCAGTTCAAAATGCCTTCACCACTTCACCAGAAGTCCTCCAGATTTGCATCAAGTTTGCCACACCTGAACTGAATTCAATCTTCTTCTGCAATGTTAAAACTTTGGGATGTCAGTGCTGGCTTGTGGGAGCCTGCAGGGTTATGTCCAAATGAGAGCCAACTCGTTCAGATGTGTACTCCAGAAAGGAAAAGAAATTAAACTGTTTTAGTGCTGTTTGCCTCATGATGCTGAGTTTGTGCCCTGCATCTCCTCAGCAGCCTGACAAGGAGATCTCCAAGACATACAGCAAACAGGGATAAAAAGAACTAAGGAATAAATTTGCCTGCCCCATCCCCCTTCGATTATCCTGGGAAAGCTCATCCATGGTCTTCTGTTGGATCAAAGTGATTTTTTCTCATCCAACTCTAAGCAGTGGCACTTCAGATGCCACCTTCTGCAAAGGCCACCCAAGGGTCCCTTTGGCTGGGAGAGAAAAGTCAACACTGGCTCCTGATCATTTACTTGGAATTTTGAAAAGCCTGTGACTGGTGTAATAGTTCATGTCACTGAAAAAAAAATCCATATTTCCTAACCTAGAAACACTCTATGACAGAGAAATGGGAATCCTCTGCTGGCTCACCCTGAGTCTCAGCTCTGCCCTAATTCCATCCCAGCCCCAGCAGACTCAGCATCATTCCTGCCTCAAACACTCTGCAGAATTGTCATTATGTTAATTAATTAAGCCAAATATTTCCATTAACAAACTGATCTTCAGGAATGCAGGGAATCCTCTCGGCTGAGTCCCAGAGAGCTGCAGAGGTAACGGCTGAAATCCTTCCCAAGGGGCTCCCTGGCATCACCAGGCCCCTTTAGTCCAGCTCTGCTCATGCCCAGATCACTGTTATTTGAGGAGTTTTCAGACTTTCAGATCTGCATCTAAACAGGTGAATTGCTGCAAGGGGACAAAAGGGGTGCAGATTCTCTCTGTGTCTTCTCCAGAGGACACAGAACAAACCTGGTGCTGAGTTGGGCAGGGGCAGGTTTGGAGGCTCCTGTAGAGCTCCTGGGGTTTGCAGGTGAAAAGAAGACCCAGGGTGAGGCACATCAGAGTAGAATGTAATGAGTCTTGGGAGCTCTCTGGCAGTTTGGCAAGCCCTCTGCTGCCGAGGATAAAATCCAGGATGGCCACATACAGGCTCTCTTCATCTCAGGTTTGCTTGGGATGCAGCACACACGCAGCAATAGCAAAGTGACCCTCCATGAAGTTATGGTCTATCATATATGTCCTTCTGAGGTGATATAATCCTCATTTCAATTCATTTTCCTGGGTTCAGAAACCCTGGAGAAAGTGAAGGATGGACAGGGCTGCAGTGGGAAGGTGCAGGGTGGACTTTGTGCTCAGTGAAGCCGCTGGCAGCGGCTGCAGAACAGAGAGCAGCTTGTTGCATATGAGCCCTGCTGGTTTTCTTTATGAGTCAGTTTAAGCTGGGATTATTCTGTAGGCTGTCAGAAGCTTGGCAGAGCTCTGGAGCCCCTGGGCATCTGCTGAAACCAACTCAGGGCAGCCTGGAAGAGGAACTTGTTTATCTAAAGCTGGGATTTGCTCTGCAGTGCACTCACTGAGGGGAGTGGGGAGTGCGTCTCTGTTTACTGAGACAGAATCATGGGTTCTAGATTTCTTGCTGGGTTTTAGAGTGGCTGTAGCATTGTCCTCCTCTTTGGCAGCCCTGAGATGGGTGAAGCTGTTTGCAATGACACCTTTCTGCAACACAGGAGCCCTGGGCTGCAAGTCCGAGCAGGTCCCGGCAGGGCGGGGGAGCCTTTTGCAAACTCATGGGAAAATCGTTCCCGTGTGATGTGAAGCTCATTACCAAAGGCAGTCCACGACTTTTATTGCTGATTCTACCAGGTGCTTGGCTGAGCCCATTTTAATCTCTTTCAA
This sequence comes from Phainopepla nitens, assembly GCA_013400175.1. NCBI lineage: Eukaryota > Metazoa > Chordata > Aves > Passeriformes > Bombycillidae > Phainopepla > Phainopepla nitens. The sequence goes on from VXBQ01003605.1 coordinate 47,055, forward strand.
GTGGCACGGACCTAATTGGTATCTCAGAATTCCTTTTTGCAGCAGGAGCCTGATCCAACAGCTCCAGATTGATGAGGATTCTCCTGCCAGCTCCAGTGGACCTCAGAAGAGGTCAAAGGGTCTATGAATCCCTGCACGGCCGGGGCTGACCTGATCCCTTCCTGTCTTTCCCTTCTTGGCAAAGTGTCCTGTCTGTTCCTTAGAGAAGTTTCCCCACTCTAAAACCTAAATCCCTGTGTTGGATGCTGACCCCGCTAAGTCTGAGACCGTCACTTCTAGCTCTGGAGCAAATGTGGCCAAGGGAATGGAATTCCCTGCAGCCATCACTGAGACAGGATGCCCAGCAAGGAAGAAGGGAAGCACTCTCTGTCTGGAGAGACACCATCTCTGAGGGGGAAGGTGATGCTGTCACACAGTCTGTGGTTTAAAGAGCCACTTGACAACATCTCCCAACTTCTGCTGATACCGGTCTGTGTGCAGGGAGCTCTCCCTGTGCAGAAGAGCAGCAGTGAAAGGAAAGAATCAATCTCTGGCCTTCAGACCTCGTCAGTGCCCAGATTTCCTAATGCTATGAGTTGCATCTGCCCACTGCCCATGGGTGTGTGTGTGTGGTGTGCCATCTACACCTCTGCCCTTTAGGAGTGTGGGAAATGCTGGTAAAGACCAGGAAGTCTCTCAAAGTGGGGTGGAGACAGAAGGCAGTGATTCCCTCTGCACTGCAGGATCTGGGAAGCATTTTGAAGGGCTCGGACTGTCACTGAGGCTTCTCCCCATGGGAGCTGAGAAGTCACAGCAGCTTGGAAGGTGTCTCCTTCCAGCACACAACTCCTTGGCAATGTGCACTGACAACCCAGAAAATCATCCATGTCCTGGACTCATCTCCCAGCAGGGGCTGCAGGGAGGGAGAGGATTCTCCCATCTACTCTGCTCTTGTGACACCTCACCTCGAATTCTCTGCACAATTCTGGGGCTCCGAACACAAGGAGGACATGGAACCGCGGGAGCAAGTCCAGAGGAAGCCACCAAGCTTCCTTACTGGGGACTGGAGCATCTCCCTAGTGGAGACAGGCTGGGACAGCTGGGAATGTTCAGCCTGGACAAAAGAAGGTTGTGTGGAGACCTCACAACACCTTCCAGGATCTGAAGGAGCTACAGGGAAGATAAAGAGGGACCCTTCATCAGGAACTGGAGTGACAAGACAAGGAGAATGGCTTCAAACTTGCAGAGGGCAGAGTTAGATGGGATTTTGGGGAGAAATTCTTCCCTGTGAAGGTGGGGAGGTCCTGGCACAGGCTGACCAGAGAAGTTGTGCTCCCTATCCCTGGGAAGCGCCTAGTTTGGATGGGGCTTGGAGCAGCCTGGGATAGTGGAAGGTGTCCCTGCCTATGGCAGGGGGGCGGAATGAGATGATCTTCAGGGTCCCTTCCAACCCAAACCCTTCCATGATCCTATGATTCTGATTCCAGCCATTCCATCAGGCCCTTTAGGATGCAGGAGGATGCTCAGGTGCAGCCAGGCCACCTGACATTGTGAATTTCAGCCTGAACATCTCCTCTCCAATGTGAAATGAGTCTGTCTGTATGAGGCCAGGTCGTGGGAGCTGTTCATTCACAGTCAGACAGGGAAGGCAGGGAGGGAAGAAAGGCACTGGAGATGAGCACTGGTGGCACTGGTGCTCCTGTCAGACCCAGGGAGGAAGTGCTTCCCATCCTGGCAGCAGCACAGACCTGCCTTGAAATTAATGAGCATTTGTGGATCTTCAGTTCGCAGCCAACAGTATGTTCTAGGAAGAACAAGTGGAATACCCAACACATGAGGCAGGTAAACAAACGTCTTTAACCTCTTATTTCAACTGGAATAAAACTGATTCTAGAGAGAAAGTCAAAATGGCATTTTCCCAGCTGTCAGCCATGAGTCCTTTTCTGGTTTTTTCTTCAATAAACCCTTTTACTTGGCAGGAAAAGTCTCTGTCCTCCCCCTACTTTCCAGAGAAGCAGGAGCATGGAGTACCAGCCCAGGAATGGCGCCTGGATCCAGCTCTGCCTTCCCACGTCAGAGCCCTCCCAGAGAACTGGGTGGTTCTGATTCTGCATCTGAGGACGCCATCAGTTCATTACCTGCCTGGATTTTTTTCCCTTGCAATTTGTTTGTTTCTAGAGCAGCAGACAGAAGTGAGGGCTCCGTATAAACACGTCAGGAGCAGGTTTCTCCCAGGCTGGAGGGCAAAGCACAGGAGATGCAACCTGAGCAGGTCCCACCCTGAGTGCTGGGTGGGGAGAGCTCCTCATGCTCCTTGCGAAACCCTCGGAGTGCTGCTCCCTCCACGGCAGGGAGAAAAATTGCAAAACCAGCAAATACATTGTTTATCTATTTCTGAAATGCTCCTTCCCGCCTCTCCCAGGAGCTGCCTTTCCCTACAATTTTTCATCTCTTTTTTCTCATTCAGCTGAGATTTAGGTCTTGCTGGTTCAATTTGTTCTGGGCAAGGAAGGCAATGTCCAACTTGCTGTTCCAAAGCCTAAAGCCTTGTGCAAACCTCCCAGGGATACCAGGCTCTTACCAAGCAATAAACTGCAGTGACTCTAAACCTTGGTTTTCTCTGGCAAGATTATCCAAACCACTCTCTTTTGGGGTTCTTTTAAGCTTGGATGTATCCTCACAACAAACAATAAATTTTGACTTGAAATCCTTAGGGAACAAAGCTCCCACTGACAGTGAGAGTTTTTGTCTAAAGAGGCAAAGGCAGGCAGTTACAACAGTGATCACCTCTTGTTCAGGTAATGCTCTTCGGAGAGAAAGCTCTGACACTTCTTCCCACAGAGGGCTTTTGGTTTAAAATTTTCCTACAGTCTCTGGTGCAGAGGGATCACTGGTGTGTGTTTCTCATTAGTGCCATAACGGATGCAATTACTACAGGTAACTGCTTTAATCCAGCACCACCAGGCCAGCCAAACATTCCTTGGTCTGGGAGCATGGCTGTTCCTAGAGGTGTTGTCAAAGTGACACCTGGGCCCCCCTGGAAGAAAGACACTGAGGGGCTGGAGCTTGTCCAGGGAAGGGAACAGAGCTGGGGAAGGCACTGCAGCACCAAGAGCGGCTGAGGGAGCTGGGAGAGCTCAGCCTGGAGAAAAGGAGACTCAGGGAGCACCTTCTGGCTCTGCACAACTCCCTGACAGGAGGAGGCAGCCAGGGGAGGTCAGGCTCTGCTCTCAGAGAACAGGGACAGGACAAGAAGAAACAGCTTCAAGTTGTGCCACTGGAGGTTCAGGTTGGACATAAGGAGGAATTTCTTCATGGATACGGTTGTTAAACATTGGAATGGTCTGCCCATGGCAGCAGTGGCGTCACTGTCCCTGGAAGTGTTCAAGAAATTACTGGACCTGGCACTCAGTGGTGATGGGTCAAAGGTTGGACTCGATGATTTTAGAGGCCTTTTCCAATCTCAGTGATCCTGTGATTCTGTGAAAGCCCCAGCTCAGCTTTGTGGGGATAAGGATCTGCTGGAGACAGGACATCTGAGATTCCCTCCCTAGCACATCCAGGGTTTGTTTGCCCTTGCTGGGGGCAGTGCTGGGAGGACACACTGTGGATTCATCCACATCATGGGGGGGATTTCCTTCTTGTGGAAGCAGCAGCATGGAGAGCCAGGTGGGTTCTGTACCTTTCCTGGTCCTGCCTCCTCTTGGTCATGCTGTGGGACCTGGGAATGACCTGGCTCCCCGCCAGCGATGGACCTGCCAACCCAGCAGACCCAGGCAAGAGCAGGGTGGGAACTAAACCTCATAAGTCTTTGCTGGTGGCACCCCACGTGCTGCCCTCCGTGTGTTTGGGATTTGGTTGTGCCTCTCTAAATCTGTGCCTGCAGCTGAGGTGAGCACCAAGGTCCCTGAAACCCATGGACCACTCAACTGTGGCTGTGGCTTTGCTGGAGAGACTCAATTTTTGGGGTGAACTGAGCTTTCAGAGACAAGAGTGTGGCTCATGTCGAGGCTTCTGCCACGACTGCACTGCTCAAGGTGCCCAGTCCAGCTTCCTTAGCCCTCCCCCAGGTTTGTCTGTGTAAATGGTAGTCACCACTGACCCTCCTGTGGAACCTGAGGGGTTGCTCACACCAGGACCCAGTTCCTGAGGCTAGAGGGCTTTGGGAACTCCTGGCTACTCATAGCTCACAGTGGCAGTAGGGTGACAAATATTTCTAAGGCTCTACAGCACCTGGGCTGAAGCGAAACCTGACACAGAGGGGTTTGCAGGCACAGATCCTCCTGTTACTGCATCCCAGTGTGGTACCTCAGCAAAGGAATTCCTGAAGGCTGAACATCCTTGAGGGCTGCGCCAGCCCCTGACACATGGGCCAAGGAAATGCTGCAGCCAAGAACAAACCCACTGCCCTCCAAGTGCCTCCAAGTTTCTGGAGTGGCCCCACTGGCCTGGTGTTCCTTGCACTGGCAGTGAGAAGGTGCTCACTGGGGACAGCAATGCTGCAAACGAGGCACCCCTCAAGGGGAATTCACAGAAAATAATCTGTAATAATGGGTGAATCGAAGAATTTAATCCAAAGTGTTAGAAACAAAGAACTATGGAATCAGTAAATTAGAAAAGCCCTCTAAGATCAAAGAGTCCAATCATTAACCCAACACTGCCACATTCAGCCTAAACCATGTCCTCAAGAGCCACATCCACAAGTTTCTGAACACTTCCAGGGCTGGGGACTCCACCACTGCCTTGGGCAGCCTGTTCCAAACTGGCTGATCCAGAAAGGGCTCTTCCTCCAGATCCATAATTTCTCTTACTCTAACTGAACATCACAGTTCAATGATGTTCACTGAACATCCCATCTCGCAAGACTGGGAAGAAAACACAGAAGTGAAAAGTTCAACATTTCCAGGAAGACACAAAACAAGACAAAAGGAGGAAGTCACGGAGAGCAGCTTTTAAGAGCTGTGGGTGGCACAGGACACCTTTAGTGTCACCATCTGAGGCAGTGCCTTAGATTAGGGCACTCCAAGAACAGTGGTGCAGGTGCAGGTGCTGTGGAGCAACATCCTGGACGTGGATTTCCCCACTGCACCTTTTTAACTCCAGGGGGACTGAGAGTCAGTCATTCCCCTCAATATTATACTGGGTCACTTCCCTGAAGTATCTTTGCTTGCCTGTGCACCTCAAAGGACTTTGCCACTTTTCAGACACATTCACAGCAGCAGTTCCAGCGGCTGGAAATAAGTCCAGCAATTTTACCTTCAAAAATAGATTTGCTTTATCTTTGGTTTCATGTCTTACAACCCAGGAATTACAAACAGGAAACATTTTTTAGGAAGCCCAGAAGCTGAACAGACTTCAAACAGGTCTGTAGACAAAAGCTGAAGTTATCCCAGGCTGGAGGCTGGTGGTAGATGTGTGGAACCTTTAATACTGTCTGGAAAAAGCAGAATGGAGGAGGCTGCTCAGTGTGGTTGGGGAGTCTGGTGTCTGTTGAGCTTGTTAAGCACATTTAGGCTTGAGGTTATGTGTTCCAAAGTGCCAGAGGCACCTGGGACTGCTTGCCCCTGAGTGCAGTCATCTCCCTGTGCACTCATCTCCTTGCTCCATCCAGCTCCAGTGGCAAGAGATAGGGATCCAGGGGGGCTGATTCATCCTGACCTGACAGATCTCCCAGATAGAGGAGATGAATCACTGCCCCTGCCTCTGTCTTTGTTGGCCAGGGGAGGAGACAGTCAACTTGTCAGGACTAAATGGCTGATTCTCAGATAGATTCAAGTTAGGTAAGACAGATTTTACTGTGAATCCTTCACAGGTCCCAGTACTTTTTGCCAAAGTAACCCAGATCCTGAAAACCTTTATTAAAAATATTTAAAGACTTGCATGACACTTAAATTTGGAGAAAGAGCTTCCATCCTCAGTAAGTGCAGAGGAGTCTCCCAGAGAACTGCCTTAAACAGAGCTGCCTAAATCTCCAGTGCTGAGGATTGAAGGGACTGAACTGTTGTGTCCACAGGACTCTGGTGTCTAATGGAAGTCCTGACATGCATCACCACCTTCCAGCTATTCCCCAGAACACCAACACTGCTGACTGAAACACCCAGCAGCTAGTGGCATTCCCACCTACCCAGCATTTGTCCAGCTGCCACAATGATTGGGAACAAGATCAGGAATTAACATCAGGAAACAATAACCCTCACACCAGTATCAGGACCTGCAGTAGCACCTTACCAGAATGAGCAGAGCTCGGCCTTGGCTTCCTCCCTCTTTAACAAAAAAACCCATCTACAAACCTTTGGCATGGCTGAAACAGAGCAATTTTGCTTGGACAAAGCACAACAAACTCCATTCAGGAATCACAACAGGCAAACAGCAACATATCATCAAAACAAAACATCCCAATCATTTGACTTGCGAAGCTCAGATGCTCCACCTCTGCCTTGGGAGCTGCCTCAGTTGCACTTTTCTGGTGGCCACAAAAGCCCTGACTGGTTACCATGGCTGGACCTTCTGCAGGGCTCCACCACTGTCTTAGGGATAGAGACAGGACACCTGTGCTCCGACCCATCCCAGAATCCCAGAATGGTTTGGGTTGGAAGAGTCCTCAAAGCTCATCCAGTTCCAGCCCCTGCCATGGGCAAGGACAACTTTCACCAGCCCAGGTTGCTCCAAGCCCTGTCCAACCTGGCCTGGGACACTTCCAGGGATGGGGCAGCCACAGCTTCTCTGGGCAGCCTGTGCCAGGGCCTCAGCATCCTCACAGGGGAGGTTTTCTTCCATCCCTCACAGGGAAGAATATCCCATCTAACCCTGCCCTCTGGTAGTGGAAAGCATTCCCCCTTGTCCTGTCACTCCATCCCTTGAAAATAATTTCTTTTCATCTTTCCTATAGCTCCTTCAGGTACTGCAAGACCACAGTATGGTCTCCCCAAAGCTTCTCATCTCCAAGCTGCACCATCCCAGCTCTCCCAGTCTTTCCTCACAGCAGAATTCTCCATCCTCCTGATCAACCTGGTGCCTCCTCTGAACACACTTTTCCCTTCTGGGGACAGAAGCCCCCCTGTCTGGGATTTGACCAGCACAGGAAAGGACACTGAAATGGGCCAAGAGACAGGCTAGAAACAAACATTCCAAAGACACTCCAATGCTCCCAGTTTTCCTACTGAATACCCAGTGATGGAAACTCAGCAAGTGACACCACTGCCTTGAAGCCATCATGCTACAAAGCCATTAGGAAAGACCCAGATAAATCCTTCTGAAGCTGAGGAATGCTGGTACTCTGAACAAGTAGAGGATCTGGCAACCACCAGGAAAAGCTGCGGCCCTGTCTGTGTGCTTGGATCCACCAAAACCTTTCCTGGTTCAAGCCTTTGATGGCTGACGTGGAGCTGCTTTACAGTCCCAGGGCTGTTGAAAGGAACGCTTTGCTTTTCTCATATTCAAATCTCAGATCTGTGAATTGCTCCTTTCTACTTTAGAGCTGATGAAAAGCAGGGAAGAGCAGAACACAGGGCTGAAATTGAGGGGCAACATGAGCACAAGTTGTCCCAGTGGACTGTGGAATGGTTTGGAGCAATTCCCTGTGTACCAGGGGTCTGTCACCAAGGACCAGGAGCTCTGTGGGATGTCCAGACTCACACTGGACAAAAACAGGTTCCATCTCACCTGTGCTTGTTCTGGAAATCTGCAATAATTTTTTTTTTAAATCACTATGGAAGAACAGACACCCCTTTTTGCAAGCATGATGAGTATCTGGGAAGGGCCTGCAGTAGCACTAAGGTTGGGAATAACAGCACAGCTCTAATGCAAATCCTCTGATCCGCATTCCCCAGCTACATTCATGTCATTCACAGACACGTTTTGGTGCACAGGAACAAAGATGGGAACTCCTGGATGTGCTCCAGACTTGAACTGAGCTGTGGTAGTCTGAACCCAGCCCTGATCCCTCAGGCATCTTCCAAACTTTTTTGCCATTGGATATCAACCCACAAATCCAAACTAAATCTTGTCCACTCTAAAATCTTCACATAAAACAGCTGTGGGACCCTCGATCCTCCTCCTCCACTGCACTGAACCCCTTTCTAAGAGAGCCAGGATCCGTCTTGGGTGAGTTTCTGAAGCACTGTGACCTCTCGACGTGACCGTGAGAGGTTCTTTCTGTCTCAGACCACACCACAATTCCCAGATCAAGGAGTGTCTTACCGGGTATCCCCAGCTGCTGCTCCCTGTCTGGGTTTTGGTGTAGTAGCTGCCCCGGGATGTCCCATAGCCATAACCATCAGCTAAACCATCGTACATGGAACCTGCAAATGGAAAAGGCATGGTCAGCATGAGAAAGCATTCCCAGGAGAAAGCATTCCCAGCAGGCCCCTTTCAGAGCACAAAGATATTTGTTAACAGCAAGCTTAGTTATGGAAAATTGACAGTTATAAATCTCAATAGGAACATTGGGAATACAGGCAGCAAGGGGAGCCCTTGTCACTGCTGGGAGCTCCAGCCCTCACACAACAGACCCCCTAAACCACCCCAACGTCTGCAGCACAAAAGATGAAGTCCTATAAAACCCAAAGCAGAGGAGCAGAAAGGGTCAGAGACAGGGCCAGTGTCTGATGTCATGGAATCACAGAATCCCAGAATTTGGGTTGGACCTGAAAGCTCATCCTGTTCCACCCCCCTACCATGGGCAGGGACACCTTCCACTAACCCAGGTTGCTCCAAGCTCTGTCCAGCCTGACCATGGACACTTCCAGGCATGGGGCAGCCACAGCTTCTCTTGGCAACCTGTGCCAGGGCTTCACCACCCTCACAGGGAGGAATTCTTTCCCGTCCAACTCTGCCCCCTGGCAGTGGGAAGCCATTCCCCCTTGTCCTGTCCCTCCAGGCCCTTGTAAATAATCTCTCTCCATGTTTCCTGTCAGCTCCTTCAGGTACAGGAAGGCCACAATTAGGTCACCCCAAAGCTTCTCTTCTCAAGGGCTGAACAATCCCAGTTCTCTCAGCCTTTCCTCACAGGCGAGGAGTTCCTTTCCTCTGATCAACTTGGTGGCCTCCTACTTGTGGTATGAGGGGAACCAGATGATGTTTTGTGCTACATGTCCCAGAATATCTGGCCATGGAAGACTTGTAGTAAATACAATTTCCCTCTCTGAAGGCAAAACCCCACCCCTGACTCTTTCACCATTCCACTCCATGTCTGAATCCCACCAATCCCATCAGCACGAGCAGCCTGAGCAAGGCTTGCTAAAATCAATCAATGATCACTAACAAACACCATGGATAAAGGATGATCCAGTCTATTTAACACCAGGGGATCTAAAACAGTCATACCCTACAAAACCTCACTGCACTCTTTGAATTCCAAGCTCATCTCTAAAAGATTACTTTCTATGACTATACTTTATTTTCGTGAAAATGTATAGAGCTCCATCATCATTTTTGGGATGCTGGAGGGATAAGTGAGAGTGGATTTCTGATATGTTTTTTAAAGATGCAAATATCTTGGATCAGGAGGAACCCATCAGCCATTTTTCCTATTTCTCAGTGCTTTAACCAGAGTTTGGATTTACCTACCCCAGCCCTTCCAAGAGCTCTCCCAGAAGTCTCTGGCACTGCAACCTTTGGATCCCTCTTAAAAGTATTTTACTCAATGCAACGTTCATCACTACCAGACAAATGAAGTGAATAATTCTCTCTCCACAATGGAATTCCCTTAACCCCTTTTGTATGGTCCAAAAGAGTTTAGGATTATTTAAGTTTCATTTTCAGAAGTGCTCAATAATTGTGGCATCCGAGGTCCCGTTATGAGGAAGTGCAAACCCTACACGCCAATTAACTTCCAGGGGAAGCTCTGAATGTCTAACAAAGTACAAAATCAGGACTTACCTGTCCTAACTTATGCACCTAAACTGGTGGATAATGTCAGAAATATCCTAATCTCTGTGATTGTTTGATAAGACTCATCTCTGAGATAAACTGGATGAGCTCAACCACAAAGGCCCCGGAGCCACTCAGGTCTCCTCCAGCCACTGATCCTTGGAATAAACCTTATTTATTGCCCTGCCTGAGGCACCCAGAACCTGTTATGGTGATTTGGTTTGTGGCTAAAAATTCTTGCATTTTCTCAGGAAGATGATTCCTGTGGATGTGGTGTAAATAATGAGATTTGCTTTCTATTGTCAGTAGGACTGCACCTGGAGAACATCCCTGGATGGAGAACAGGCAACAGCCAGGTCGGCTCCCAGCCCTGCACCTGTGCAGGAAACCACAGGAGCTCCTTTCTCGTAGTCTGGAGACTCGGTGGGCACTGCTCCTCATCAAGATCTCCCCAGCCCTGAGTGCCTCATGCAGATAAAGTTGCACAGCACTTTCTGATGAGGAAAGGAAGTGGCCATGGAAATGCAATGGGAGATTCAGTCACGTCCTTCACCTTGTGCTCCCTCTCCACCCTGGAATTTCCCTTCAACTCCACATCAGGACATCAGTGTTGGGGCTCAGCAGCAGCAAGGCAGTGCTGGAAGTGGTAAAGTTTGGGCCAGGTGATTCCCCAGGACACAGAGTTATCTGATAACCATCATTCTGAGCACAAAGGTAAAGCCATTCCATGATAATTTCCTGGGAATTCCTTCTTCAAATCAGCCTCTCGTTCTCTGTAAACATCCTATAACTGCAGGTGTCAGCACCTGGAACATTTTCCTGAGTGAGCAGCTGTAAAAAGGGGTTTACTGCATGACTTACAGGTCCCTCTGACCAGTCCTGCCTGGGACACTTTTTCCTTTCAGGATCTGTTCCTGCCATGCACTCAAGACTTTGGAGTTAGAGCAAGGAGATACCCAAAATAAGCCAGTTTAGGCACATCTGTAACTTTCTTCAATAAATTCACCTCTACGTGGCCAAATTCAGAAGATCAGGCAGTTGGTTCAAGTTTATGTTCTCCAGCAGTGGAAGGATTGCCTTAACCTCCCAGAACTTGTACACAAGAGCTTATAAACACATAATTACACAGAACCTCAAATCTTCAAGGCATTTTGAAGTCACCCTGCTGGTTGGAGAAGATGCTTCTCCTGCCACCACTCAACTGGGATTTATTGCTTGGAGAGCTCAGTCTTGAGGCCAGGAAGAACCTGGGGATTTTCTGGTGGAGGTGGCTGAAGAAAACCTGATTTTTGTGTAGGTTTGGACACTTCTCTGCTTGGTTCATCTTGACAGCCAGCTGGGAGCTGTATCCCCAGCCCTAAGAAACAGGAAGGAGATCCCTCTTTTCAAACACCTCAAGAGTAAAGACAACATAACCTGGTCACAGGTCCTTGGAATTCGGGATAAACCCAGGCAATGACAAAAAACCACGTGGGCAGGGTGGAAATGCTCTTAGTGGGAGATGCCCCCACTGTGCCTTTTTCTGGCTGTGTCCACAGGTCTGTGACCCAGTTGCTGTCACCCAAGCAACTGCTTAGGTTCCTGAAGGGCCCATGTGCACTTGGGCAAGCACAGAGCCAATTCAAACCACTGTACTCAGAGTAGATAACACAGAACCACTGAATCACTGAGCTTGGAAAAGTCCTCTAAGATCAAAGAGTCCAACCATTTCCCCCACATTGTTATGTTCACCACTAACCCATGTCCCAGGTGCCACATCCACACATCTTTTGAACACTTCCAGGGATGATGACCCCACCACTTCCCTGGGCAGTTGTGCCAGGACCTGGCCATCCTTTCCAGGAAGAAATTTTTCCCAATATCCAACCTGAACTTCACCTGTCTCAACTTGAGGCTGTTTCCTCTTGTCCTGTCCCTGTTCCTTGGGAGCAGAGCCTGACCCCCCTCTGCCTGTCCCCTCCTGTCAGGGAGTTGTGCAGAGCCAGAAGGTCCCCCCTGAGCCTCNATTGTTATGTTCACCACTAACCCATGTCCCAGGTGCCACATCCACACATCTTTTGAACACTTCCAGGGATGATGACCCCACCACTTCCCTGGGCAGTTGTGCCAGGACCTGGCCATCCTTTCCAGGAAGAAATTTTTCCCAATATCCAACCTGAACTTCACCTGTCTCAACTTGAGGCTGTTTCCTCTTGTCCTGTCCCTGTTCCTTGGGAGCAGAGCCTGACCCCCTTCTGCCTGTCCCTTCCTGTCAGGGAGTTGTGCAGAGCCAGAAGGTCCCCCCTGAGCCTCCTTTTCTCCAGGCTGAACCCTCCAGCTCCCTCAGCTTTTCCTCGTGACAGAGGACCCTCAACAGCTTGGACAGAGCTGGAAAGATGTAGTAGAACCACAGAGAGGAGGTGCAGCCTCTCAGTGACCATGTGGGCAGAAAACAACCCTGAAGGCTGCTCTGATTCCCCCCTCCAGAAATTATAATTCCTCCATGACATCTCCTTTAAAACTTAGACACCACTTTAAAATCTCTTTTATCTTCAACAGGAAAATTAATGAGGGTAAAATCCAGTTACAGCAGATAAGAAGTGCAAGACCTTGCAGTGCTTCTCTGTGAGCTGCCCTACACTGCTCCCACTGCTCTCATCCCCTTCTCCATCCCTGTTTTCCATTATTGCAGAGCAAACTGAGGCTGCCATCAAACCAAGCGTAGCTGTTCTTGATGAGTTATTTCCTTTTCTCAAAGGCAACTCTCCTCTCTTGCAGCTGGCACTGATGGGAGGAAGAGAGCTATGTTCAAAGTGCCATTTTCCCAAAGCCAGCTGGACACACAGAGCCAACATGGAGATTGTGGAAAAGGATGTCTGTTAATAAATATTAATCTGTGGCAGAGAAAGGCAAGACAAGAACCAGTAACTGGCAGTGCAGGCTTGGCAAGTTAAATCATAAACTATGCATGGCTTTAAACAATAAGGATGATTAAACATAGGAAAAACACAGGGAGAGCACAGGCCTGTGGGAGGCACAAAGCAAAGCCTGAGTGCCTTCTAGGAGAGAAATGTCAGTGAAATCTCAGACACTGAGATTCCTGCAGGAATGACAAAACTCCAGTTCTGCCTTCTGCCTTCTGGCCCATGAACTAATGGGAATTTTTTGTATCCCAATAATCTAAGGTTTGTGGAAGAGTGGAACCTTTCACTGAATCATCTCATGCTGGGGGAAGTTACAGAAGTCTTCAAAAGACTTTTTATCCCCCAAAGCTCCTCTTCCCTTCACATGAGAGTCCTGATCCCCACCAAAGCCAGGTGGGGTCCCATCAGACCTTGGTGGAATAACTCTCCTCTTGGCCACAGCCAGCACAGAAACTCCTCAATCCCAGCTCAGCCACAGGACAGTTGGATCTGACACTCCTTGGATGTGTCTCCTCAGTGACAAATCACTGGCAGAACTTTCCTTTAGCCAGAGGACTTTATAGAGCAGAGCTGATGGCTACAAGGAGCTGGTTCAGCTTGGCCTGGCCTTTTCCTCTGCCATGCTACTGAAATTAATTTCCCCTGGATATGTGCATTACTCACAGGTTCAGGGGGAGCCATCTAGTTTGGTATTGCCATGGGGAGAAGGACAGATAAGCCCTAGAGCAGAGCCCACAGACCCAATCCCCAAGGAGGACAGACCCTGTAGATCCCACAGATCCCAGACTCCACAGCCACCCTTGGGAACAGCTGTAGCTGCTGTGCTGAGCCAAAGCCCCACTGGGTTCAGAAGTATTCTGCTGGCAGCAGGTTTCTGCTCCCTGTCCCACTCCAGTGCACACCAGTTTGGGCCCAGATTGGCCATCTTGCCCTGGGGGACACCAGATCTCCAAAGTGGCCACAACGCCTTGACCTGCTGGACTCCAAATCACCAACTTGTTTATGGCTCCATCAATCAGTGGGATAGTGAGGGAGTGTGCACCAACCCCCTAAAGGAACTCCAGTGGTGGGATCAACACCCTCACCCTGCTGTGTGCATGAGGGTTCCATGCCCATGTCACCCATCCTGCACACACCAGGACATGGTTCCTGCAGCTGGGGGAAGCTCTGGGCCCTGCTCCAGCTCCAGCTCAAACCACAGCTCCAAACACAGCAACAAACCTGGAGCTGGCCGAACACCTGCCGAGCCCCACTCTGGGACTGTCTGGGAGCAGAGGGAACAAAGCACCCAGGCACTTGTCAGGGGGCTTTGGGAATTCCCCAGCCTGTGCTGCCTCTGTCTGAGGAGCATCTCTGAGAAATCCCAGGAGATGCAGGGAGCTGAAGTTGGATGAGGGTTTGGACAGGCAGAATCCACGCTTAACAGACCCACATAGCCTCTTTGTAGGAAGAACTAATTTTTCTCATCAGAGCTGCCCACCTGATCTTTGGGTAAGAGCAGTAAAACCCAACACCTGAAAGCTGAGCCTGACCCGCTCCAATGCCAACCAGGAGACAACTCTGGGAACAAACAGCAACTTCTAACCCTTCTGGGATTCCATCCAGGAATGCACTGGGATGAATCAGCCCCCAGGACTTTTGCTGGCCAACCACCCCTAGTAGGAACGCGGGGAGGGGGGGCCTGGGCCCCGTGCTTGGAGGCAACTCCTGGGAGTGAGATGTGACTCAGCTTCCCAGGGACACAGAAATCAGAGCTGCACATCTCCATGCAATTCCCATTCCCAGACATTCCCCAAAGTGTCTGGAGGAGGGGTTTAGCTTGTTGAGCAGAAACAGGTAGTTTGGGAATGTGCATTTTTTTTCCCCTTTCCCAGAGGTTTCACCTGGGCTCTTCTCCAAGCAGGATAATCTCCCTCTGCCTCCCTTCCTTCCTGCCTATGGATCCCTCTGCCCACTTCCCTTTCCATCTAGAGCCCCTCAGCTCATCCTGCTGTTTATTTTATTTTGTGACAGTCAGGTCTGTCACTGTAACACCTTAAGCAATAAACCCTCCGGAGGTGGGAGGAGATTCCTATCTTCCACTTTGGTGGCAGAGGAAAGCTCTCCTCACCCCAGCTCCCCCTCACCCGTTGGAGTCTATGTCCACAAAAACAGAGAAAGCAGGGATTTGTTCCTGGCAGATCCCACTTGCCCTGACTCTGGAGCTGCTCCATTCCCTCTGTTCCAGCAACTGCAATTCCCTGAGTAGGGATAGCTCCCGTGGAAGCACCACCTCCACACTTGCCCCACCCAGCTTCTCTTGCTAATCCATCCGCAAACGTGTCTCCGGACCATGGCACCTCACCAGCACAGGATTCAGCCTCACAGTGCAGCTTGGAAGCGCTGCTGGACAAGGCACAGCTCCCAAAGGAGGTATCGGAGCCTGGCCCAGCTCACCCAGGACCCCCCTCCATGCTGCTCACTCCAGACTCAGCTGAACACTCAGTTCCAGCTCCAGCACCCCAACAGCCCCAAAGCCTTGGGATTTCCTCTCCCTGGTGGACCCAGCCAGGCCAGAGCTCTCTGTGGCTGCTGGAAAAAGCACCTCCAAGAGCCCGAAGGTTTTGCACCGAGGATCCTCCACATCAGCTTTCTCCAGACACAAGGATGGCAGAGAGAACCATTTGCCAAGCCTTGATCCAAAGGGGGGTTCCAGCAGGACACCTGGTGCGGGACTCAGCTGATTGCTTGTTTCTGTGGCACACGCTCAGTGCGCAGATATGGAACCCCAACACAGGCAAGGTGGAGGGGGCTGTGAAACACCCCCACCAACCAACACCAGAGACACTTCTCCCAGCTCATCTCCTTCCTACCATTCCCACTGGGGGTCCCAGGGACCCCACACTTCTCAGTCTGCAAATGGGAGATGTGTTGGGAGTTCCAGAGGCAAATCCCAAGCCAAGGTTTGCGTCCTGTGTGTGGGCACAGCCTCCTGCTCTGCACCTGCCCAGCGCTTAGTAGGCAGCAAAGCCCCAGCCCCAGCCCATGGCTGGATGGAGGAGGAGCACTGTCAGCTTTGCCCATCCACAGGAGGGGGTAGCGGGGAATTCCAGCCATGGGGGCACTTGCAGAGGAAGGATTTGCAAAACCAGACAGTTACTCTGGCTTTAGAGCCAGGGAAAAATTGGTTATAGCACCACACTGAAATGTCCAAGAGCCTCAGGGATGCGGAGCAGAGCAGCACTCCCAGGGATCAGCTCCAGCCAGGAAGGAGTTGATGCATCCAGCTCTGTGTCCTGTCCTAAACCCTTCCATCTAGTGCAGGAGATCTTGGCACCACCTGCCTGAGGTGATCCAGGAGAGAAGCAAAGCAATCTGTCCTCCCTCCACAAACCCCACCAAGGCACCCCAGAGCACCAGCCCTGTCCCAGAGGGCCCCCCTCGCTGCGGGGCTTTACCTCGGTTTGAGTGGCCCACGCTTGATGACACGGATGACTTTTGCTTCTGCCTCTTGACCGTCATCATCACTTGCTCCTGGACCCGCTGCTTGCCCGTGCCCTTGGTTTTCAGCTTGTGGTCCGAGGGCAGGGCCAGTGTCGAGCTGGCCTGGTCCTGAAAGCACTCATAGGCCAGGGCCGTTTTCAGCGGGGAGTGGAGCATGGCTGGAGACTGCAGGCACAGGGGCTGCACTTCACTCACGCGGACAACACGAGGCCACCGAACACCGTCTGTGCTGGGCTTAGTCTCCCAAACCCCTCCTTGCCATACGTCCCCTGGCCCAGGGTGTCTCAGGGCTGCTGCTCGCAGCTCGGCTCCCCGGCGTGTGAGCAGTCACACCCTCTGCCAGACTGGATATACAGCCCTGCCCGCACACACCCACGCGCTCCCCGCCAGCCTCTGCACCCCTGTGTTGCTGCGGGGCAGCTCCCGGCTCCCAACCTGCCCCTGCCCAGCCCCGCGGGGCCAGGGGCACGTGGGGGTGTCAGTGGGCAGTGGGCGAGGGGGGGCTCAAGGGCTGGGCATGGACATTGTTACCGAGAAGGGTCGGGGTGAGGCTCCGTGGGTCCCGGTAGGAAACGGTGCTCCCCGGCTGCCAGGCGGCTGGAGCATCTCCCACATGGCTCCTCTAGGGTTCTAGTATTTCCCTCAGTCCAAACTGCATGTCTCAGTGCCAAAGATGGCCCTGCCTGTAGAGCAATACTGCCCACAGCTCCCATTCAGATCCCAACTCTGCAAGCAGAGGTGGTAATCCACCCCTCCACGCCCAGGAATGCAGGACTCCTGCAGAACACTGGCTCCAGGGGTCAGGGAGGGTCCTGACGAGGTCCCCTGGAGAGTCAGGGACCACCCCCCAGAGGGTGTCCTCCTTGTCTGAGGGACAGGCCTATGGAGAAATCAGGGCACAGTTGGGGCAATCTGCACACAGCTTGGAGTAGCAGGGAGGAAAAGAGGACATTCAGCAAGCATAGGATATAAAATGGCTGTGCAAGAAATGACACGCCAGGCTATGAATGGGAGCAGAGTGTTCTCCCTCTGCCAAGCCACACTGCAGCAACTCGTTTGCAGAGAACCGAGCACCTCACTGCTGGTGTGACCAGTTTCAGGTCACAGCAAGTGCTGACAAGGCTCCTGCCAAGCCATGGGATGTTGATACAGGAGAAGAGGAACAGTCTCCAGTAGGAGGGAGCCTGAGGAGTGGATGCCTGGGCTAGAGGCTCCCTGGGTGCTCCAGGACCAGGACCTGGTTGGCCTGTGCCAGCACTCGGAGGAGCAGAGCCCTTTGTGCTGCCAGATGGATCAGCTATGGGAGAAAGGATGTGTGGAGTTTCTCTCCAGTGAGACTCAGCAGTGCCCAGGATCTGATCTGGTGCTTTCACTCCCATCTATCAGGTTTTGTGTTTCTCTGGTGGTTTGTATACACATTTCACGTTTTGTAGGAACAAGAGCACCATCAGAAAGCACAGAGCAGGCTCCTGGGAAAGATGAGCTTTGTGCACTGTCTTTTTCCATGCTCCTGGATGCTCCTCCCGTGAAACCCAGGAGCAGAAAGCCAGGTTTTGTCAATAAGACACAGGAGCAGTGCAACTGGAGGGTATTTATTTGCCCTTGGTCCCCTCTCCCCACCTTTCTTGCCACCTCACTAAGGGATGCAGAGGCTTTACTCTGCTCCATCACCCAACCAGCTGGGACTAAAAAGGGTCTAAAAAGACCATGCCCAGGCAAGGCCAGCCTGGAGGAGGGTGGGTGTTGCCCAGTGGGATGGGGTGTGTGGAGTGGATGGAGTGAGTAGGTGCTCTCCTTTCCTGCTGCTCCTGAGAATTTCACGGGTGGAGATCAGGCTGTGCTCTCCCGGTGCAGGCAGGAGCAGCGCAGCAATGCCAGGGTGTTGTTTTCCCCTGCCCCACTTGTTTCTCCTGAAAGCTAGATATCGATGCCAAGCGGTGTTTTCGCAAATCAATGACAGGCTGTCAGCGTCAGGTGGCTCCTGCACAACAAAGTGCCAGCTCTCGCAAACCTGTAATGTCACTTGGCCCGGGGCGAAGAACAGCCCTGTCCCTGTCCCCGCGGGAGAGCCGCGTGTTTATTGCATCCCGTCACTGCGCTCTGGCATCTCCCGGTTTCATAACCGGCCCAAATTGCTGAGCTGGGCTGCGGAGCTGCGAACAGGGAGCTTAGAGAGGCTTTCAGGAAACAATGGTTTCTTGGGGCGAGTTCGCACGGTTTAGCCCAAGGGAGGGAATCCTTGGGATTCTGCAACAGATTCCAAACCCATATCTGGAAGAGCAAAAGGTGCTTAAACAAAGGTTTTTATTGCAGTTCTGTGCGAACTGCTGTTCTGGTGTCGGGCTGGGGTTGTCCCAGAGCGGGGCACGGGGAGCATCATCCCAGCCAGCCCAGCGCAGCCCCGGCGCAGCAGCAGCAGAGCTTTCATCCAGCAGCGCCCCGAGCAAGTTCCCTGTCTGCCTTTGTGTCTGGAGCTCGTGGGCAGAGCGGGCAAGGCTGAAAGGGGCGCAAACCCGGTGCCGAATCCGGGCTGCGATGGGCAGGGGGCGGAGGGTTAGTGAAATCAGTGTCACTAAGGACGCGAGCGGTGCTCCGGGGGCTCGGGGGTCGCGGCGTTGCCCGAGCGCGGCGAGCAGCGCACGGCGAGGCTGTGACTCACGCTCCGCACCCACTCCGGGACACGCCCTGTGCATCTGGGCTCTTCAAAGCATTTTTGTGCGAGTTCCTGGGATTCCTGCCAGCTGGCTGATCGCAATCAAAGCTCTCGCTGGCCCAATGCTGCTCCCAGAGAGGCGCAGGTTCCCTGTTCAAACTTGTCGGGCGCTCCCGAGCTGGAAGTGTCGGCGGCACTCATGAATTCTGCTGGGGGGAATAATTGCCCCCAGCCCTGGTGTCAGGAAGTCCAGCTGCTAGGGGTTCCTTCAGCACCGAGGGTTGATCTTTCCTCTGGGAAGGTGGTCACCAGGAGGGGCAGAGGTGCGGATGCTGGGAATTTCTTGTATTTCCCAGGATTATGCCATTTTCTGAGCAGTGATTCATCCTCACTCCAGCACAGCTGAGACTTTCCAGAGCCTGGCAAGGTTTCTGCAGGAGGGAACCTGCTCTTCAGACTTGCACACAGTTTCACTCTGCCTGCCTTGAAAGTGTCTCTTTTGTGGGACAAGAAAACACCATAGGAAGGGGGCAGATGGAGAGCTCAGATCCAACAGAGTAACAGGATACAGCTGGAAGGGAATATGGAGCTGCCACGGTGAGGAAAACCAGGCAGAAGCCTGCTGAGACTTGTGGCAAGGCTGTTTCTGAGCAAAACCTCCACTTCTTGCACATGTGTGGTGCTGAGAGGTTTTTGGGTGGTGCTGTGGGAGGACAAGAAGGCAACAGTGCTAGGCAGGTCATGCACTGGCCCTTGGCAAAGCAGGGACACTTCTCCAGCCCCAGAGATCTTCCAGTGTGCATGGGAGCCTGGAAATAAAGGAAATCCCTGATTTGTCCCCAAAACAAAAGGATGCCTCAGGCAGAGCAGTTGCATCCGCGAGTTGAAAGCCTAAGGGAGATAAAAGACCCGGGAACAACACTGGGGTGTTCCCTGACAGAAACATAGAATGTGTGAGTTAGGAAGGGGCTGCCCCTCTGCCCAAAGCAGGGCTGAACCAAGTCAGGACTCAATTGCTGCAGACGTTGTCCAGTGGAGGTTTGATGGAGACTCCACAGCCTCTCAGGCCTCTCCCAGTATTTGACTGTCCTCATGGTGAATTGTTTTTCAGGTATCTAAAAGGAATTTCCCATGGCCCAGCTTGTTCCAGTTGCCTCTCCTCAAGCACCTCAGGTGTGACTCCATCTTCACAGAATCCCAGAATGGATGGATTGACTTGGAATTGACCTCAAAGCTCATCCTGTTCCACCCCGTGCCATGGCTCTTCCACTCTCCCAGGTTGCTCCAAGCTGCATTCCAGCCTTGCCTCGGACACTTCCAGGGATGGGGCAGCCACAGCTCCTCTAGGTAACCTGTGCCAGGGCCTCACCTGCCTCACAGGGAGGAATTCCTTCCCACTGTCCCATCTAACCCTGCCCTCTGGCAGTGGGAATGGTCCCTTGGGAATGGTCCTGTTCTTCCAGGCCCTTGTCCCACATCCCTCTCCAGCTCTCTTGGAGACCCTTTAGGCACTGAGAAAGGAGCTCTAAGGTGGAGCCTTCTCTTCTCCATGTCTACATCCCCAGTTCTCCCAGCCTGGCTCCAGAGCAGCAGAGCTCCAGCCCTTGGGGTATCTCCATGACCTCTGGACTTGCTCCATCCTCTCTGTCAGCTCCTGTTAATTGGCTGCAGAGAGCTGAAAGATCTCTCCAAACTTTCCCTTCTCCAGTCTGAGCAAACTCACCTCTCCCAGCCTTTCCTCTGTCTCCTGTTCTCCAGTCCTGACCACCTTGGGGCTGAAGGGCAGGCCAAGCCCTTGTCCTTGTCAGCCATGGCTCACATCCCACGTTCCCTGCCTTTGCTGCCCCTGTTGGTGGCAAATGGCACATGTAGGGGACAGGGGGACTCCAGGCAGGACAGGGTGGCTCTGGGTTTGAGAGTGCCCTCAGAGGTCAGTGCAGGGGCCTGACAGCAGCTCCAGACTCAGCACCATCACAGCTGAGGACACAGATTGTCCCCTCTGCTCCTCTCTATGCTTGGACATCCCCTGACAAACAGGTCCCACCTCTGATGAGTAACAGCATCACAACTCTGAACTGCTCAAAGTTCCAAGGGCAGGCCTGACAGCAGAGAAAAAGGGATGTGGTCAGCAAGGAAAAAGTGACGTAGTCAGCACGGAAAAAGGGACATGGTCAGCAGGGTAAAAGGGACGTGGTCACCAGGTCACTCTGGAAACAGGCACCAAGACTGGTTGTGCAGCTGCCATGGAAGGGCAGGCCCTAGGGAGGTGCCCTGGGAGGGGATGATGGCAATGGAGCAGGAAAGATCTCTGCTTCCCCACCAGGACAAGGCCAACCCACCCAGTTTTTATCTCCTTGTGTCCCCATCTCACTTGAGGAGCCTCTCCAGAACAGGCCAAGGAGCTGCTGCTCTCTCCCATCTCTTCCCAGTCCTCTCTGTCTGGGCTGTGCCCCGGTCAGAGGGAGCTCCCCCTGCTCTGTCTCCTGTCCCAGTTCTGGGAAGGAGCTGCACTGGGGGGAGATGCTGCAGACCCAGACTCACCTGGGGACCCTGCTGGCAAAGCCCCTCCTTGCTACAGACCTGGCCCAG
The DNA here is from genome assembly GCA_013400175.1 of Phainopepla nitens. Taxonomy (NCBI): domain Eukaryota; kingdom Metazoa; phylum Chordata; class Aves; order Passeriformes; family Bombycillidae; genus Phainopepla; species Phainopepla nitens. Next base: position 68,532 of record VXBQ01003605.1, read on the forward strand.
CAGCCCAAGGGCAAAACCTGAGGTGGAGTTTGAGTCTGGGAACAAAGACCCAGATTGAGCCCCAGGACACTGCACGCAGAGCCCAGCTCAGGATCCCTGGGGCTGGCCCTGTCCCAGGGACTTCCCTGGTGCCAGTGACACCTCCATGGCAGGGTGTGACATCCTCAGAGAGGATATGTGGGAGGACATGGTGCAAGGATGAACTCCTTGTGCTCGTGGCACAGTCGGGGGGTGCAGCCTGTTCTTGGGGCCCAATTACCCGGGATTGCTGCAAGAGCCTTCCCTTGAAAGTGGGCCCTGCTGGGAGGTCAGTGTGGGAGCTGCTCTGAGTGTCTGAGTCAGGCAAGGGCCCTCTGCTGGTCCCCCTCAGGCCTGGGGTCTCGTGGCTGCCCATGGGGACTGCCAGCCCCTCAGCAGGGTTGTGTCCCCATGACAGGCTGCCAAGTGGCACTGCCATGTTTGTCCTGTCACGGGGAGGAGCAGAACATTGGGATCACAGCTTTGCAGTGACGCCAGCTCCAGGCCTGGCCTCCTGTCCTCCCAAATTCCAGGAAGCTTTTTCTGCTACTGCCAACGCAGGTCAGTCCTTGCCATATGAAAACATTTGGGCTGACCCCATGCCTATGGTGTCCTGGCCCCAGCACTGCTGCCCATCAGGACATGCCACGGCAGACTAGTATCACTGAAACCATGATCATCCCCTCCTCTGGAAGAGCAGCTGCTCCAGGATGTTGCTCTCCACCCTCCTTGCTGTCTGCACTGGAAGGCTCCGATTCCTGCACAGCATCTGATTCCTCCCTGGGGTGGGATGCACCAGGCTATGCTGATGGGGACCTTCCTCTCCCTACGTGCATCCTGTGACATCCCACTGCAATCCCTGAGGAGGCTCTGCTGCTATGAGGAGCCCTGGAAAAATGAGAAGAAGAAAAGATGGTAGAGAAGAGAGCACAGACAGGTTCCCAAGTTACTCCCAGGACCAAATGAGCAGCACCAGATTTCCACCCAGGAAGGCTCTGGATGCCAAGGGCTGTGGCAGCACCACTCTGAGGTCACTCACGAGGTGGGATACACAGAGCAGGGCTGACCCATGGGTCTCATCCTCCATCCCACCGCACTCCAGAGGCCCAGGGGTCCTGTGCTGCTGGGGGAAAACCCAAGGAGGAGGGGATGAAGATAGCCCTGGATGCCAAGTGTGGGGCACAGCTGCTTCTCCCAGGTTTTATTTACTCCCTTGGCACCCACTGAGGACTGCAGAGAAGGACTTTGGTGATAACAATTCCAGCAGGAAAGGATGAATGGGATAACCTGGAAGCTCATTGTGTTTTCTAAATAACCACTGGAACCCTGTTAAATAAAAACTATTCTGAACCACTCCATTGGTTTATGCAAATCATGTTACTGATTTACTGAACAGTAATTCAGGATTACTGAAAAGTGTCTTTAACACTGAGACCCAGCACCAGAGATTAGAGATCACATTTGAAGCCAATCAGCAGGGTCTGGAGAGGTTCTTTGTTTCATTCCTGCTTTCCAGGGACAGTTCATCCTGGACTGGCTTTGCAAGGTGGACATGTTCACCTTCAGACTAAACAGGGAAACACATATTTTCCAAGAGAATTTATGACCTGGCACCTGAACCATCATCAGAGATCAGTGCTAGAGATGAGCGAGGAGCTTCCCTGACATCCAAGGAGGGATCCAAGCATCCAAGTCATTCCTGCACAGTCAGTGCTGATTTTCCAAGTCCCTTTTGCCAGGTCTCTCCTTGCAAAATCCCCTCTGGATTGGAAATGTGTGGAAGCAGCAGGCTGAACTGATGCAGTCCTGTTTCTGTGTGTGAGGAGAGGTCGGGCTCCCCTGGGAAGCTGAGCACTGCCAGTGCAGCCCCTCTCCCTGTGGCTCCACATTCCAGGGAGTGAGCACGGACACCCCAGGCTGGGACAGCCTGACCAGGCTCTGACCCCTGGCCAGAAGGGCTTGGGGCAGGGCAAGTGTGACCTCCTCTTGGCCTTGCTTTAGGGATTTATTCCACCTCTCAGCTTGGCTGAGCTCCTGCTCCACATTCCAGCAGCCCCAGGCACCATAGAGGGAGCTGGTGACACTCGCTGGCAAATCCAAAGGGGAGTCAGAAGCAGAAAAAGCATTTTTCCTCAGGCAGGAGCCGATGTTTGACCATGGCACAAAGCCAAGGAGAAGAAGAGGAGTGCATTCCTGCCCTCCTGCCACACATCTCTGTTTGGAATGGAGAAGATTGATCAAGTCGTTTGTGCAGGAATGTCCCACACAGCCTTGTCCTGGGGCAGGGAAAGCAGGTGGTGCTTGGGCCACACTCAGCTTCCAGGTTGCCAAAGCCAAGGAAGAATTGTCACTGTCAGGAGACGTCTCTTGTGTCTCCTGCAGGATGCAGCGAGCTCCACACGTGGGAACTGTCAGTGCCCTTCAGGTCAGGGAAATCAGGAAAGGTTGGAAGGACTCTGGGAGGTCCTGAGCCCCAGCTCATGTTCAAAGCAGGGCTCAGTGCAAGGCCAGCTCAAGTGACTCCAGTCCCTGCCCCGGTGAGTTCTCAGAGAAGATCCCATCCCAAGGCTGCACAGCTCTCACAGGAAAAGCTTTTTCCTTATGGACAGTTGGAATTGTCCCTGTTGCAGCTGCTGCACGGTGTCACATGTCCTTTTCCAGAGCACTCTGCAGGGCTCTGGGCCCTCCCCACAGGGACAAGGAAACCTCTGGGGAATCTCTGAGGAACATTTGGAGAACCTCTGCTTCTTCAGGCTGGAGTCACCTCCTCACTCAGCCTTGGGTTTGGTTTCCTCTGGCACTGAAGGTCTTCCCTGGGAAGGAAAAAATGGAGGTTTAAGCAAATTAACCAACAACTCCATGGACTTGGATGGAGTTTCCATGCACAGACCAGGAGTGACTATTATGCAACCAAAACTGGCCAAGTAGAGCCATTTTAAACTCCAAACTCACAACATCCAGGGGACTGCAAACCCCCCTGTGAGAAGGGAGGATTGAGGGGTCTGACAGCAAAACATGGCTGATGCAGGGGCTTATTGTGGTTTTTTGCCATTCCTGCAAACCCAAGGCTCCCGTTGGGCAGTGGAAGCTGCCAAGGCTGCAGAGGAGGTTCCCAAGGAGCAATTTCTCTGAGCTTTGTAGACACTGCAGCTGCTGAGGTTGGAATACACAGGTAATTCCATTAAAATTACCTCATTAGAGAGTTCTCTGCTGCTTAGGGGTGGCTGAAAAGGAAATCTTATATTGCTTCTGTAGATCAAAGTGCCTCATTCTCCTCCTGTAATCACACCAGGCTGACATTTGTCCAATGATTGCTCTGGAGAACCAGGGAGTTGGTTTCAGGAGTGATTGAATAGCAGCTGTCCTGAATGGGTTTTAATATCTATTTAACTTGATTTGACAAAATACAATGAAATTTAGAGCCTTCTGGGCAGAAATGGGGTTTAACACAAGTTTTCCAGACACTTCTACTCCATATTCCACTTGAGGCCTCTTGTCCTGGGAATTTCCTGCCCTTGTGGAAATCTGAACAAGAGAGGAAAGAGCAGCAGCTTTGGGAGGAGGGAACTTCCTTGGAAGAGAAACTTCTTGTTCTTGGCACAGCACATGGCATCCAAAGCATTTGCCCTAATTGTGGGAAGGCAAAGAGGACAAATTTGCAACTAGGACACTTTTTCAACATTGGCCAGGATGAGAAGTCCTGTCCCAGTGGCTGGGACAAGGAAACACTGGCCAAGGGGACCCTCACCCACCCATGGCTGTCCTGAAGGTCTGCCCTGCTCAGCAACATTGGAAGAGTCATCACAAGAGGCACAGAGACTGATCTGGGTTCCTTGGGTCATCCATAATCCGTCCATGGATGGGCTCCCAGCCATCCTGCTCTGTGACCTCCCTCCAGAGAGCAGGTTGTGTCCATGGATCCTGCTCTCAGACCCTCATGGTGGCCTGTGACATGATTATTGTTCTCAGAGGGGTTTTTCCTGTGTCAGAAATAACTGGAGGGAAGGTGAGGTGGGTTTTTTTATAGCACAAGCCCCAGGCTTTTGTCCTGGAGAGAGCTGGGTGGAACAGCTCAGAAAAAGCTGGAGAGGGAGCTGGTGGTGGAGGAGCCTGGGCTGGGCTGGAGCTGCTCCCTGAACCCTTCCTGCAGCACAGGCACACCAGGACAGGGGCTTCACACACTCGAGGCACCCCCACAGGATCCGGTGTGGGATAGTTTTCTCCAAGGCCCACAGCAATCCAAAAAGCCCAAGACAGCTGCTGAAACGGCCTGGGCAGCAGCACAGCACCTTCCCTCAGTGCCTGGCCATTCCCACAGGGAGCAGGAGTGTCCCAAAGGCTCCGTGTGCTCCAGGGTTTCACAGCCAATGTTGCTCTGTGGGCAGGAGGCTGCACCTGAACTCTCCCCTGTCCTGGCTGCTGGAGAGGGTTAATGGGAAAAACGATTCCTGGACTCTCCCTATCCCTGAAAAGGGGAGTCTGAGGGGGAAAAAAGGAGCTGTTGATGATTTGAGGCAAGTGCCTTTTACCCCATGGAGTTGCTCCACTGGAGCCTTTAGGGAGAAGACAGACCCCCCTTTTGAAGGGTCACAGTATCCTGCACTGGAGCAGGGAAAGGACCCAGAGATTTCTGTGCTTTCCTCCCACCCTGGACCATTCAAATCCTGCCCTTCCTCAAGCACCATGAGATTCCCTCCAGCACAGAGGGCCAGCAGCCAGGAAGTGACACCTCACAGGAGAGACAGGGGGTGACAGGGAAGCTCTGGACACTGCCCTGGGACCAGTTTGGATGTGACCAGCCATGCCTTGGTCCCTGCTGGCTCCTCACATGTGCCCAGGGCTCAGCTCTCAGGGCAGGGAGGAAGGGTCAGGTCACTGCCAGGCTGCCCAGGCAGCAGCAGGTCAGTGCTGGCCACGATTCCTGCTGCCCACAGGTCCCAGGGCCATCGGCGTGGGACTGACTCACATTTGGGATTGTGCTAAAGGCAATGAGCTGCTCTCTGGGCACTTTTCCAGAAGGTGGCACATGGAGGTGATGCAGCCCTGCTGAGCCAGGCGCCCTCTCCTCAGTCTAGTTCCCTTTGGACAAGGCTCCAGGAGCTGTGAGTTCCTGGCTGGACGAGTTCTAAAATCCAGCTCTCAGCTCCTTCTCCCAAACACGTGTCCCTGTAATAGAGGAGTTTATCCTCTGCTGGAATGAAGCAACTCAACCCTCCCCTTGCATTGCTGAGCCTTTCAAGCATCCTTTGATAAGCAGTGTGAGTGCAGCTCCCTGGGCATTGCCACATCTCCTGGCGTGCTCTGCCCTGCCAAAGCTGAGTTCCAAGCTGGTTATAAATTAGGCACCACGCTCAGCTTTCATCTGCTCCCCAAGCAACAGGCGGGGGCAGAGGCCACACCAGGGCAGAGGAGCAGGGTGTGGGCAGGGGAGAGGCAGGAGCAGGCTGGGGGAGCAGAACCCCCTCAGTCCCTGCCAGCCTTGCAGCAGATGGGGGGGAAGTGGCTGCTGCAGCCAGCGAAGGAGCTGAGCTCTAGGAGACAAGGACAGCAGAGAAACCTGGGGTTCCCTGAGCAGTGACAGCAGCAGGAGCAGCACCAGCACCAGGCAAGGAGGGAGGAGAAGATGGAGAAGGGTGTGGAGAGTAAATCACGTGAGGAGTGACTGAGGGAACTTAGTTTGTTCAGATGGAGAAAAAGAATTGAGGTCAAACCTCATCAGGGACTGCAGCTCTGATCTCTGCACTCTGTGAGCAGGGACAGGACCCAGGGAAGAGCTGGAGCTGTGTCAGGGGCGGGATCTCAGAGAAAAGTTCTTCCTCCAGAGGGTTCTGGCACTGCCCAGGCTCCCCAGGGAATGGGCACAGCCCCAAGGCTCCAGGAGCATTTGGACAATGCTCCCAGGGAAGCCAGGGTGAGATGGTTGGGGTGTCTGTGCAGGACCAGGGGTTGGACTGGATGATCCTTGTGGATCAATTCCAACTCAGGAGATTCTGTGATTCTCTGAGGCAGCACCCTCTCATCAAAAGGACCACACAAGGAAAATGTGTGGCTGGGGAGAAAGAAAGAGAAAGAGGGGAGAAAGACAGAGCTGTGGGCACAGGAAAAGAAAATGCTGCACAAGCCAGCATGTCTGGAACCTCCAACAACTGCAAGGCCATCCTGGAGGGAATGGAATTGCCCAGACTGGAGCTTTGGGCCAGGTCAGAGCAAGGCTTCTCTGCACTGGAGCAAGGAAACGAGAGGAAATGTCATGTGTAGGGCAACAGAACTTCCCAGGTCAGAGCCTCTGGGTCTGTCATGCAAATCTGTATCTGCTGCAGAGGCTGAGCCTGCCCAGGGTGGGGAGGAGCCCGAGCCACTGGAAGGCTGAGGGAAACCACTGTGAGCCACTGCAAGCAATGGCAGTTTGCTGCTCACAGTGGTTTTGTTCACGTTTCATTTCATAGATTCCCAGAATGGTTTGGGTTGGGTCGAGTTGGACCTTAAAGCTCATCACATTCCACCCCCTGCCATGGGCAGAGACACCTTTCACTATCCCAAGTTGATCCAGGCCCCAGTGTCCAACCTGGCCGTGCAGGGTCCCAGGGATGGGGCAGCCACAGCTGCTCTGGGCACCCTGTGCCAGGGCCTCACCACCCTCACAGGGAGGAGTTCTCCCCAATGTCCCATCTAACCCTGCTCTCTGGCAGTGGGAAGCCGTTCCCTGTGTCCTGTCCCTCCAGGCCCTTGGCCCAATGCCCTCTCCAGCTCTCCTGGAGCCCCTTTAGGTGCTGGAAGAGGCTCTAAGGTTCTCTCCAGAGCCTTCCCTTCTCCAGGCTGCACAGCTCCAATTTCAGCATGTTCCTTTCTCTCTGAATTTTTGGATATCCCTGGCGCCACTGGGCAGACCTCGAGTCCTCTGTTAGTGCCAGGGTTGGGCACAGACCAAGGAGAAACCTCAAAATCCCCTTTATACAGCAAAAACGGCAGCTGAGTTGCCCAGATGTGGAGATGGTTTCCTTATCAAACAGCTCCTTGTGGTGTAACAGGATCTTTTCCATGGATGAAGATGCTTCCCAAGGCTGCTGTCAGAGCAGCACACACAGCATCACCTTTCACTGAACTGGTGCTGCCCTGCTGCATCTTGGCTTCAAAGAGAACTCCTTGGACACCAGGAGCTCCAGCAGGCACAGCAGAGTTTGGTTTAATTCCACACTGTGGCCCCCCACACACAGGACATCCAGCCCCCACTGCATTCTCCAGACGTGCCCTCGGCAGGGCAGGGCAGGGCAGGGAGGGCTGACACCACCCTGCTGCATGGCATTGGTTTGCATTCCATGTCTCCAGCCCCAGAATTTAGATTAGGCAGAAAATCGTGGTCTGGTGGGCACCTCCATGCAGCTCTGCTCGTGGCTGACAGCTCCACTTCAGGGCTGGACAAGCTCCTGCATCCAGACACACTTCCTGGAGGAAAAGTGCCTTGGGTGGGAAGTGCCCTGGGAGCTGCAGCTCATCACCCACTGCCCAAATCTTGAGAGGTTCAGCTGAGCTGGGCCCTACTGGGCTCCCACTGCAGCTGAGCCCCTGCTGGGACACTGCAGAGGGTTTGGGGACACCCCACACTTGTCCAAGTCTCCTTCCCTGCAGTGCCAATGGCAGCACTTCCAGCTGGACTCTTTGGGGTGACTCAGCCAAGGAATGTGAGCTGTGAGTGTCCCTCTCCCTCCAGCCTCCACAGAACCCCTTCCTGTGCAGGAAAGAGAGCCCAGCTCTGAGGGTTCACACCAGGACCCCCAGCCAGGGGGCACAGGGAAGGCACCCCCACCCACATGGCATCCAAACCCACAGGAACAGAGAACAAGGACTTGGAATCTGGTAACAGTAGAGCTTCCCCCCTTGGGAGCTTCCCCCGTTGGGGGCATCAGCCCTGCACATGGAGGGCACCAGGGAAGGAATGGCAGCCAGTGCAGATCCAGGACCAAGGCTCAGAAAGAGGCTCCATCATGTCCCCATCCTGTCCCTTGCCTATCCTGTCCAGGTGTGCTGGAGAAGGAGACCCATTTCCTGTCACTTCCCATGAACAAATCAAGCAGGCCTGACCCTGCAGAGGGGGTGCTCCAAGCCCTGACCCCAGCAAGCCATGGAGCAACCCAGGACCCCACTGGGCTCCCTTCTTCCTCCCCAGGAGGGCCACATCCCAAACCAGCCTCCTCCAGCACGAAGAATCCCTCCCTGGGCAGACATTTCCAGTGTGGGTGTTACAGGATGCTGAGGCTGGGATCACCTCCCTAAGGAATAGACAGTGCTGTACAATCAGTGCCAAATTAGTCCCTCTCATGTGGCCTAAGCAGCTGCCCCAGGAATGCTCAGGGGGCCCTGCTGGGACCCGTGGTATTTAATCTCCTCACCAATGCCACAGGAATGGATCCCTCAGCAGGTTTGCAGCTGCTGGGGCACCATCAAGTTTAGAGCTGCCCCTGCCCCAATCTCCTCAGCCAGGAAATAAGAGAAATAAGAGCTCCAGGTGAGTGATGCCAATGGCAGCTCTTAAACGAGGCTCACAGGGGCTTAAATGTCTCCAGGCTCTGAAGGAGCTGAATTCCAGAACCTCCTGCATGGAAAAACCCTCTCAGGAAGACCCAGGGAGCTCGGCAGTCCTCCAGCACCACTCCCTGGAGAGGAAGGGATGGGACGGGCTGTGCAGCCAGGGAGGAGCTGCTCCAAAGGCTGCGCTCACTGCCGAGCTCTGTGAGATCCAGAGGCACCTGCAAGCCCTCCTGCAGCACCTGGATCCAGGAGATGGCTGCAAAACTCAGCTGCTATTGCTCCAAATGCTGCCCAGGGTTAATCCAGACCCATCTCGCTCTGCCAGGAGCTTGGGCTGTGGACTCCTGCAGCCACAGAGGAGTTACCCTTCCCAAAGGGAAAAGGACCCAAATTCACCCTCAGGAGCTGCCTGGGGACTGACACCAACATAGCCAGGCCCTGCCAGGGAAGGAGTCCCCACTGCAGGATGCACCAAAGCTCTCGGGGACAAAAGGCTCCCCAAAGACATGAGCACAACTCCTACCCCCACTCCTGCTCCCAGCAGAACCAGACCAGCATCCAAACTCCTCTTGGATGCAGCAGCAGCTCCTTCCAGAGGGGCTCCACCAAGAGCTGAGTCCCACAGCCCTGAGCAGCTCTGTCCTGGAGGGAAGGGACTGCGACACACAACTGAACAGGGCAAAGACATGGTCATGGACATTGCCAGCACACAGAGACAGGAATCTGCAGAGGGTGAGGAGGCACAGCCTTGGTCACTGTGCTGGATGGAGAAAAGCCTTTCCTACGCAGGGTCTAAGAGGGGAAAATCAACAAGGAATGAAGGTCCAGTGCATCCTGAGTGAGACTTCAGCACTCAGAAAACAGCCTGGGAAACCCTGCTGATTCATGGGCAGAGTGGATCTTGTTCTCTAAGTCACCAAAGATCAAACGGACTCCAAACAAAAGAATTCGGAGGGGGTGGGGAAGGGGGAGAGGGTGTGGTAGGAGGATTGGTGCAAATTAGCCAAGAACCCCAAGCAACCACCTGCCCAGGAGGCTCCTGTGTGAGGAGCTACCTCCTGCTCCAGAAGGATCCACCCTCACTACCCAGAGGCTGAGAGGGGATTTTGCTGTAACGCTGCTGGAATCTATTCCCCACCCTGTCCATGCCAGGCTGGCACAGCCACTGACCTAAGCAGTGACACCAAACCCAGCCCAGGAAAACTGGGAAAAATCCCAGCACTGGTAGAGGCACAGCTCAGCACATCACAGCACACCCTGTCTTGCACGGGGTGGGAGCCTCAAGCTCAACTCTTCCCTCCCAGTTCAGGGACAGCTCATCCCTCTGTCCCAGCTCGGAGCATTTCTCTCCTGGTGCTCACAAACTCCACTAATGGGGCACTGCTGCTCTCTCATGGGGTGGGAATTTTGGGGAGTGGCTCCCAAGGACTCCCGAATGCCAGCAGAGAGGCTGCAGCAGTGCCATACCCCAGCAGCACCACGGGGACCTTTGTGACAGGGAGCCACAGCTCAGGGTCCCTCTGGGACATCCTCTGGCCATTACAAATAGCTCCTGGAAGGAGGAGCAGCCCCCCAGAGTCATAGAATCTTAAAAAGATTTGGACTGGAAATGATCTTAAAGACCAACCAGTTCCACCCCACACCCCACCACTACGAAGNNNATTTAAAAAAAAAAAAAAAAAAAAAAAAAAAAAAAAAAAAAATTCTGTGTTACTATTAATAACTGCTAAACTAAACTAAGAGCTGGAGCTGCTGGACCCAACACACGGGGAAGGTTTTCTGGTTGTTTTGACAGCGAATAAAACAGGTGGAGGTGGACAAAGAGCAGCTGAGAGAAAGCAGAACCTGGCAGCCAGTGAGAAAAGGGTCCAGTCCACCCTGTCCCACTCTCGGCAGTGCTCAGGCCATACCAGCTGTGCTCTGAGCTGTGCCCACACCTCCCAGTCCCTTCTCTGGAAGAGCAGGACGGCAGGAGAGCTGCCAGCTTCTGCAGCCAAGCGTGGCAGATGAAGCCCCTCAGCAGCTGCCCGGGCAGCACGTTCCTGTGCCCACCCCAGACCCACGAAGCCGGGCACCGCTGCCCGGGACGTGCTGCCAGGAGCCGGTCCCAGCCATGTCCCGGTGCTGCTCAAAGGCACACGCACGCTGCCCCCGCCTGCCCGAGGCAGCGCTGGAAGCGGATCCTCTCTGTCCGGACGCACAGCCCCGTCCCTGGGGATCCACGTGGGTGCTGCCAGGCCCTCCCAACACTCTGGAATGCGGGACTTGCCCTGCTGTGACCCCGCTGCCTTCTCTCCAAACTCCAGACTGAAACATTAAGCCGCCGGTGTTGCAGGAGGACCCTGGGAAAGGCCTGACTTCTCTGGTGAGGAATGAACCCACCCGCGGGTGGGAAGGGCCTATCTCTGTTCCCCTCTGCACTGGCCAAAACCTTCATCCCTCTCTCCCAGCAAAGAGGGAATCTCCGCTGCCCTCCAGGCTGGACCCAGTGCCCAGGACCGGGAGCATCCCCAAGACTTATCCCCAAATTGGGTGTGCAGCAGCTCCTGGACAACTGTGCTGGAACCGAAGCCAAGGAGCTGCGCCGGTGCTCGGGCCCGGGGGATGCTGTCACCCGCCCCGTCCCAGCGCAGCGCCCACGAAACAGCCGCCGCCGTTCTCCTCCGGCAGGAATCGCCGCTGCACGACGAATTCCAGGAGATGCTGAGGCTGCTCCGGCCGCTCCAGCGGGGAGCTCCCGGAGCTGGGAGAGGCCGCAGCAGCCCCAGGAGAACGCCCAGAGGAGCGGCACCAGCCCGGGGCCACGCCGTTGCCGGGGGAATGGAGAGAGAGGGCGGTGTCCTCGCCGGGGATCCCCGGGGCCCCGCGGCCGTGCTCGGGCCCTCCCGGCCGTGCGAGGCATTCCCGGCTCGGGACGCTCCGGTCCTCCCGCGTCACGGAGCTCCTCTCGCTACCGCCCCACGCCGGAACCGCCACCTCTGTCCGTTTCTCCTGCTCTTTACTGTTATTTTCCCTCCCTTTAACCCTCCCCCCGGCGGTGCTCGGCTATCCTGAGCCCGGTCCCGTCCCGCGCTGCCGCCGCTCCCTCAGAGACCGGCCGGTGCCCGCGCCTTGCCCGGGGCCAGAGCAGCGCTCGCTGTTTGAGCAGCCTCGGGCAGAGCCGCGGGACGCTCCGGAGGCACAGACCCAGGGCTCAGCGCTCGGGGCCCGGCGCTCCCCGGCTCCGCGACAGAGGGGCCGAGGAGCCCACACCGCCTGCTCCTGGATGCCGCCATGTTGGCTCAGGGCGCGGGGGCGCCGCCATGTTGGCTCAGGGCGCGGGGGCGCCGCCATGTTGGCTCAAGGCGCGGGGGCGCCGCCATTGGCCGGGCCGGGGAGGGCCCTGAGGATCGACCAATCACCGACGGCGTGGGCGCGGTGCGCGCGCGGGGGCGGGACCTCGTGCGCTGTGGGGGCGGGAGAGACCATGAGCGGGCGGCGCAGGGGGTAGAGGCCGGCCCGGGCCCGGGCCAGACCATTGCGCTGCCCGCGTCCCCAGAGGCGCGGCCTGGCGGGCCGGGAGCCGGGCTGCCATCTCAGCGCAGCCCCTGCCACGGGCGCGGACACCGCCCGTTCGCCAGAGCGCTTCCCGCCGGCCCGGGTCCCTTCCCAGCGCAGCCCCTGCCACGGGCGCGGACACCGCCCGCTCGCCAGAGCGCTTCCCGCCCGGGCAGCCGGCAGCGGGGAGTCACGGCCATAGGCCCCTCCACCCCGGAGGTGATTCCCGGCAGGGCATCCCCCTTCGGCTGGGATCGAAGCTCACGGCGTAAAGCAGCAGAGGGTTTGCTGGAATTGGTGCAGACCTCTCAGCAGGACTTGCAGGAATCTCCTGCTGCTGCTGTGCCGGGGCTTCCCGCGGTCCTCCAGCTCCAGTTTCCATCAATCTTGGCTCTTGTGTTTATCTGTCAAGAACCAAATCTGCCCGGCAGGTGAGAGACCCCTGCTCCGGCCCCGCGGCAGGAGGAGGAGGAGCTGCTGGAGCCATCCCGTGAGAGATGACCGTGTACAGCAGTCGGACGTGAAACTGCAGCAGACGGGGATCCAGGAACTGACTGGGATTCCTTCTCCGGGATAAACACAGACGCAGGGTAGATTTCACTGAATTGTGGTTTAATTTCATTGTCTGCTGCTGCTACATCTGTACAACATTGTGCAAAATGTAATCCCAGGGAACGGTCCAGTCCCACAGCTCTGTTTGGCGCTGCTCTCTCCTGTCAATAAGTACGCTTGCTGCTCTGGCTGTGACACCCTCCTACAGCCACTAGAACATTTTGCTGTCCAGGCCCCGTGATAGGAACCTCTGGCCAGGACAGGAGGTCCCTGGGGGTCCCTCGTATTTCTGTTCAGACAGGAAGGATTTTTCACCTCTTTCTGCACAAGGCAAAAGGCTGCCAGTAGTGCCATGACCAGGAGGAGTTGGGATGCACAGGTGATGCTGGGGGTGGTTCAGGACTGGCACAGCCTTTGTACAGCACATGCTGTGGGTTTGGGGAGTTGCTCTGCTCACACACTGCTTGTAGACTTCCAGTCTTTCTCACCAGTGCATTTGCACTGGGAGTTTCACCTACCCCATGCCAGGCTGGTCTGAGATTTCATCTCCTGCCCAGACAAAATGAGCAGGCAGATGCTCTTTTTAACTTAAGGGTTAGGGAAGATAACCTACTTAGCTGCTACTGGTAATAGAACACATGCAGAACTGCTTCTGCCAGATTTGGGAAACCTGCAAAGAATCACATGGAATCCAAAGGGATTGTTTTTGCTTGAAAAAGCATATGTGAAAGAACCAGAAATGTCCTTGTGAGTGGTGTGCCAGGATGGTCTCTCCCACCTGTGTTCTCCATGGAAAGTTTCATGTTGGCCAATTATTTTTCCTCTCATCTTCTGTGTTCCTGAAGCTTCTACGCTGTGTTTTAAAGGTCTCGTGGAAAGCCTGATCATTAAAAAAAAAAAAAAAAAAAAGTGCTCTTAGAGCTTTTTTCCCCCCAGTATTGATGACAATGCAGCATCATGTTTGAAGTGCAATTACTGGATCTGGAAAAAACCGCCCTCAGACTGTGAAGAACATCTGACAGTAAATGCACAGTCTTCATGTGGACGAGTCCTCACCAAAACTTTCTCATTCTGGGAGCCATGTAGGGATGTTCTCAGCAGGGCCATGCTACAGGGAGGAGTCTGAAAGTGAGAGAAAGAGAGAACCAGCTCAGAGTTGTAGTGAGAGAGATCAGAAATAGTCTGAAAGGCTCCCTGGGAGGGGGAGCTAAAATGTTAAAGGGCCTAAATATCTGCAAGAGGGTGACAGGGGTTTAACTGACCTGTTTTGCCACTCCTATAATCTCAGTGAGGTATTTTGCATTTAAAGAAAAATATTTGACTGCAAATAAAGGATATTTTACTGGGTACAGTCACCAACAGTATTTATCCATAAGTATATCCAAGACTCTATCCCCAGCCAATCCCACTGCCCTTCCATCCACATCAGGATCCCAGTGCCTCTGACCATGTCCCTCTCTTTCCTCCCTTTCTCTTGGCTTTGGCTAAACATCAGCTGTTCTCTCAATGCTCCCCTCACCTGGCCAGGGTCTTTATTCTGTAGCTCCTGCACTAGAGAGAAATGTAACCTTGATATTATCCTACCTAATGAAGATGGGATTGTTCTTTCCAAAAAAAAAATTGCTCAGGCTCAGCCAAAACCTCTGGCTCGTGTAGAAATCAAGTGGGTTTTCCCATCTGCTTTTTTATTTCTAGTTCTGTTTGGTACTTGATCACGAGTACCGTGATTCAGTGAAAGTGCCCAAGTGTACCACTGCTTTGTCAGCAGGTGGAGCTAGCTGGGGACCATTTTTGAGGCCCTGGGCAGCAGTGACACCCCTGGATCCACCAGGGAAGCAGGTTACCCTTGATGGCGAGGAAGGCTTTGCTGAAGGCACAGCCCACTTCATTGCTGGCTTCCACCATGTACTCCCCCTCATCCTGCTTGGTGACCCCCAGCACCACCAAGGAGCACACTCCAAAGTCGTTTGTGCAGAAGTAGTTGGCATCTCTGGAGAGGTCTCTGCTGTCCTTGTACCATGTGATTTTTGGTGGGGGGTGGCCTCCAACGGCGCAGCTCATGCGACACTCGCTGCCCGTCACCACCACGTGGCACTTAAGTGGCACCAGGAACCTTGGGGGCTGGTTCTGGTTAACTCCCCTGTATGTCTGTGCTTTCACTCGAAATTCAGCTGTGAAAAATAAACAGAACCAAGTACACACTCAGATACTGCTCCCAGCACTGCAGGGTTTGCAGGGGTTGGTTTGTGCAGCATCTGGAATTCTGCAAATTACCAGAGATCCCATGCACCCATGGATTGTAACCTCTGCTGCTCCTCAGAAGTATCCAGCATTTAACTTTGAAGTCAGAAACTTTGGTTTCTACAACACTGAAGCCTTAGATTTTGCTGGGAATTCATTTTGGGGCAAATTGCACATCATAATGGCTGGGAATGAAGGCTCTGTCTGCACAATGTCTGCAGAAAGGACAAACCTTCCCTGCCAAGCTGGAATTTCTCAGAGCATCTCTGTGCATTCCTGTTCTGGGCAACTGAATTGTCCCAGGAGAGACCCGTTTGAGGGTGGGATGTTAGAAACAATGAAGGAAACAAAACACAACACAGAGAAATACTTGAAAATACTTTACCCTTTTTTTTCCAGATCCTCCAGGGTTGCACAGTCTCTGATGGATCACTGGCTCCCAGATCATTTTTTGCCACAACCCTGAAGTAATAATCCCTGCCTGGGACCACCCTGGTGAAGGTGAACTTGTTGTTGTAGATCAGGTCCCCAAGCACATGCCACAGACCCTTCTGGGATTCCCGTTTCAGGACAGTGTAATACAGGTTCTTCTCCCACTGCTCAGATGCTGAGGGGTGCCAGGTCACTGTCACTGTGTTGGGCACGTTCTCCTCCAGCTGGATGGCTCCAGGGGGCTGAGGGATATCTGCCAGGGAGAGCACACAATGTCACAGCTGTAAGGACAGTGGCACAGAACCCTAAAACCTGCAGTCTGTTGCATGTCTGGGGCTCAGTGACCATCCTGCTCACTGGAAGGGACAAAATTCCTTTCTCCAGGCACACAAATGCATTTGCTATAAACTGAGCTACTGCTGCACGACATCTGCACTTGTTGGGCAGCAAGAGGAGGGTGGTACAGCTGAGCTGCTTCCCCTCCTGAGGTCACAGCTGGGAGAGCTGTGCTCAGTGTCCCACAGCCTGTGCTGACCTCCCTCATTCACTCTGGAAGGATAGTTTGTCAGTGGATTGCTCTGTCCTGCAGACAAGTGAGATCATAAAGTGCCCAGACAATCTCATAGAAAGCTGTACCCTGGTTCTCCCTGTGCCTGCACAGGCAAACTTTATCAGAGCTCACTCTGCCAAACTCAGTTTGTGGCCTTCTGCCTATTCACAGTAAATCCTGGAATCCCAGACTGGTTTGGGTGGAAAGGGACCATAAAGCCCATCCAGTCCCACCTCCTGCCATGGTCAGGGACACCTTCCACTACCCCAGGTTAGTCCAAGCCCTGTCCAACCTGGCCTTGGACACTTCCAGGGATGGGGCAGCCACAGCTTCTCTGGACAACCTATGCCTCACAGGGAGGAATTCCTTCCCAATATCCCATCTAACCCTGTCCTCTGGCAGTGGGAAGCCTTTCCCCCCTTGACCTGTCCCTCCAGGTTCTTGTCTCTCTCTCTTGTCTCTCCAGCTCTTTTCGAGCCCCTTTAGGCACTGGAAGAGGTTCTAAAGTTCTCCCCAGAGCTCTCTTTTCTCCAGGTGCGCATCTCCAGCTCTCTCAGCCTAGGTCTGGAGCAGAGGGGCTCCTGCCCTTGGAGCATCTCTGTGACCTCCCCTAGAATTGCTCCAGCAGCTCAACATCCTTGTATTGCTGTGGGCCCCCAGGGCTGGTGGCAGCTGTGCAGGTGGCATGTCACCTGAGGGGCAGAGGGGCAGAATCCTCCCCTTCCCTGCTGCCCACACTGGGGGACCAGCCCAGGGCACGTCCAGCTCTCACCCACCAGCGCTCTTAAGTTCTTCTCCCAGGGCTGCTCTCAGTCCCTTCACTCCCCAGCCTGGATTGACTGGGAGTTGCTGGCAGATTTGTATGGATGGCAGTGAGTTACCTGTAACTTGAACCTGGAAGCTGAAGGTTTCTCTTTTCCCCAGCCCATCACCAAGCTCCACAGTGTAGGTGCCACTGTCACTGAACTCAGCTGCCTTGAGCAGCAGCTGGGTGCTTCCACCCTCGGTGCTCACGGCAGCCCGGCTGGGAAGGGGGAGCCCATCCTTGAACCACGTCACCACCGGCTCGGGAGATCCCTGGAAACAACAACGGGTCACAGCCACTTGTTTCACCTCCAGACTGTGCCTTATATCTTTAGCTTCATTATCTTACCCCAAATATGCACCTCCACAACACAGTAATGTTTAGAAATATGGATCCATGATGGACCTGAGAACCCGGATCTGCTCTACAGTTTCTTTACAATTTTTTTCTTTTCCGTCCTTTAAGAATTTTATCGGAGTAAAGTATTCAGAACTGCGTCAAACAAGCTATGCCAGATCAAGGACAGATAACTTCAGGAGTTAATATTTTCTGCTTCTAAAAAAAGATCTGTTCGTTTTGGAAAGAAAAACCATCCTCTAAGTCTTTATTTCCATTGTGCCATCTTTGGTCTCTTCTCTCAGAGATTAGGAGGAAGGCCAGCAAATACACACACAGTTCATCATCCTCCACCAGTATCCCAGACTTCACAGGATCGTGGAACCATTAAGGCTGGCAAAGACCTCCAAGAACATCGAGTCCACCTGTGCCCCATCCTCCCCTTAAAAGCACCGAGTGCCACATACAGGTGTTCCTTGGACACCTCTAAGGATGGGGACTCCAAACCTCCCTGGGCAGCCCCTTCCAAAGCCTTTTCCATGAGGAAAAGCCTGCGTTGTTCCAAGCTTACACCAAAGCACTGAGATTTCTGCCAGTACCTGCCAAGTTCTCAAGTCACAGAGCTCAAGTGCTGCTACTTGGTGAGACAAGCACAGTGAAAGTGTTGCTGGAAATGGTGCCCCAAGGCCTTCTGAGGGAATCACAGGGAAATCACTGATTTGGGAAGTCTGACAAAGCAGTACCAGATGATGATAACACTGATAAGGCTAGGAGGACAGCACTGAGCCTTGTTTGCAGAGGTTATGGAATGACCACAATGTCACAAAACACCAATGCCAAGACTGACAGCTCAATTCTGGTTCATGTTTTTCTCACCCTGAAAGTCTACACAGCACAGGCAGGCCAAATTATTTGCCCAGTGACTGGTAGATAAAATTCCATGACATAAAAACAGTGGCTCAGTTTTTCTATCTGCTATTGAGTGCATCATAAAACCAGGCAGGGAATTCCTCCAAAGCCCTGAATACCCACCTCAAAGGGAATCTTCACCCGGATAGGATTCCCTGCTTTTATGACCAGGAAGCTTTTCACTGTGTCATCTATCAGTAACCTGGGAGAGACTGGAAAAGACAAAGATTACTCCCAAAAGGTGGATGTTGGCGCAGTCACTGGTGACAATCACGGTGTTGAAACCCCTGGTGTCTCTCACCAGCTGGTGAGGCTGGTGAGGGATTCACTGTGGGAAAAATGTCCCTGATCCAGTCCCAGACTTTACACCTTTCAAATTTCACTACTATTTAATTATCACTATGACTAAACAAGGGGAAATTATGTGAAAATACATTCACAACAATCTCTGTATTCATGTATTCATTCTCAGTCACAAAGAAGTTGGCTCTTTGCCACACTTTATGGCATCACAGGGATCATCTTTTGTGTTTAAATGGTGTCTGGAAAAAGGAAATTCCAATGGACACTTATGAAATATACATGCAATACAGAGCACAGAACATCCACAGGAAAGCTGCCAGAGTTTATCTAAAAGAGTATTTTTTAGCATTTAAAATATTTTCTTTTCTCTTTTCATTAATATACTATAGCATTTAGTATTTCTCTAAGAATCCCAAATACAGTGGTGCTAAATTGTATTTAGTGTTTCCAGTATAGAACTGAACACTTGCTTTAGATGGATTTTTTTTAAAATTGATAAATGGGGTCTCCATTCATATGCCAAAGTAGACATTTTCACTTAGAATCCAAGTTAAGGAAGATGAACCCCTCACAGAATTATCCCTTATGTCTGTAATTCTGCAGTGTTCCCAAAGACCAGGAAAAAAACAGAGCTGCAGATTGTAAACAAAGATGAAAAAGTGAAAATGGTGAAAACTTTCAAACTAAACAATTAAAAAGTAAAATAAAGTATCCAATATCAGTATAAAAATTGTGATTAAAGAGAATGAAATAAAATGTTTCATTTCAGAAAACTGTCTAAAAATTGAGTGAAAACTCAATTTTTCCCTTGAAAGAGCGCAAGCAGGGGGTAAGGCACACATGAGTTCTGTCTGGTGACTGTGGCGTGGCCCTGCACAGGGGGCAAAATGCAAGTCCAAGGAGGAAAATGGAGTTCTGAGGGTTGTTTTATCAAAAGGAGTGTCTAAATGAGCTGAGCACTGTGCGCTGCATGTCTAATATCAATTAATATTGAGCCTGTTCTGCTGAGGTGAGCAGATAACCCCGGGGTGAGGAGGAGCCGTGCTGCCCCTGTGTCAGGCTGGGTCTGGGAGCAGCTCATCCCAACACGCCCCAGCCCCGGCTGCTCCTGCTCCCTGAGAGTGCCCCCCTCGCAGGGACAGAGCCCTGGAGCCCCCGGCTCACCCGTGGGAGCAGCAGCTCCAGCACGAGCCTCGAGCTCCGAGGCCTCGCCGGGGCCACTGTCACTGAGGGCCCTCACGCGCAGGAACAGCTTCTCCCTGGCCTGGAGGCCCTGCACCCTGCACGAGGTGCTCTCTGCAGGAAGTGTGCAGCACTTGGTCCAGCTGACGCTGTTACAGGGCCTCATCTCCACCTCGTAGCCTTTCACATCATTCCCATCTTGTACTTCAGGTTTGTTCCATGTCAAGGTGACACTGCTGCTGTCACTGCTGCTCACTTTAAGGTCCTGCACTTGGCCTGGAGATTCTGGAAGGAGAAATTTTATTTATTTTAAGAATTATATTAAGAAATATATTTTAAGAATTTCTTTTCCCTCTTTTCAGTCACTGCCTGAGATTCCCCAACATTGTTGCAGTGCGCTGGATTTCCACCCTGCTGTCTTGCCCCACCTTGTCCCAGTTCTTCAGAGCTGGATCTGAGTCTTTGCTCTTACCAGCTCTGCAGTAAATCCACAACATTCCAAAACACTCTGCGGCCCATCCTGAGTGTTCCTCCACACTTCACATTACTCTACACTGGGATCCACCAAATCTTGACTTGGACATCCTACAGGAAATCCTTCCGGTCCTTCCTCCAACTGATTCTCAGCCATGAAACATTCCCCAATTACTGGTCCTTGTCTCCACACACTTTCACAGAGGATTTAAGAACATCTCCTCTCCACAAATACCCCGAAGGCAGAGCACAGGGCAGGGCACTTACTGGTGGGGTCCCGGGCAAAGGCGGACTCTGAGGGGTCACTGGGCTGTCCTGTGCCAGCAGCATTGACAGCTGCCACGCGGAACTCGTACTGCACACCCTTCTTGAGGCTGGTCACCTTCAGCTTCTTGTCTGCAGAGAGGAGAGGAGTGTGTTGCCTCAGGGGAGCTGTTCCCCATCAGGAAAGGAGACACAACAAAGCTGTGCCTTACTGCAGGCAGAATTATGGACTGAAAAATTCTCAGGAGCCATAAAAGCTGTCACTGATTCCCCTGCCATTCCCTAGCCAAGTCCATGTGATCTTCTGGGATGTGTTGATTGTATTCCTTTCAAAATCAAACAGCCCTTGAATCACAGAATCCCAGAATAATTTAGTTGGAAAAGACCTCCAAGGTCACCCATCACCCCCTTGATGTGAAAGGCGTAAGATCCTAAGCGGCTCCTAAACCCAGATGACATTTTTGCCTTTTCAAATCCACCGGGCTGTTCCAGGAGTCAGAATACCCACCTTTGACAGGCACGTTGGTGACTGGCAGCCAGGTCACAGTGCCCTTCTTGCGTTTCTGAACAATGTATCCCATAATTTGGGAAGTGCCAGTTTTACGAGGAGCTTTCCAGGATATGGTGATAGTGTCCCTGCTCGCACTGATAATCTCGGGTGGATCTGGGGCACCAGGGGAAGCTACAAAGAGATGAGGGCTTCATTATTAGCAGGTATGTTTTTATAGCAAGATAAAATGGTGTTGTGTATAATTTCTTCTTCCATATTCCCCCAGGTATTCCTATGGATGTGCTTTGAGAACTTGGCTGAGACCTGAAGCTGTGGATCCTGTTCCCCACACAAACTGGATCCAGCATGAACTCTGTCCCTAAGTTTGGATTTCACAAAAGACCTGCTGTTATCAGGACTGACAATTCCTCTGCCAGTGGGGTGTGTCATTCCTACATGATATGAACAGTCAGCCTCATTCTTGCTTTCAACAACAGGAACTGGTAACAAAGCGGATTTTCTTTGCCCTCTGCTAAACTGTTCAAGGTACATCATCTTGGGAATGAGAATGGAGAAAGAAGATAATTACAACTGAACATTGCTCTCTCCAGTACTGTATTTGTGCTCATGGCAAACCTGTTCTAATATTTAAACTCCTTGAAGGACAAAGACAATATTCAGTTGTTTGGAGATCAGGGGAATGGAGCAGTCATGCTGAGAAGTGCTGCATATACAGAGATACTCCTTTGCCTGAGGAGTTAAGAAAAGGCCTCACATGTTCCCTTTGCAGCCACACTGGGAAAATTTCCTTTCATCTTGATGCATTTTGCATTTCTCCCAGGAAACCTCCTTTCCAATCCAGAATGGAGCATGACCAAGGAATAATTACATCTCTCTCAGCATCAGCAGAGCCTACAGCAAACTGCTGCTCTTGCTGGGCAATCACCACAGCTTTGTGTGAAGACAAGTTGAGATCTCTAGCAACGTCCACAGTGCAGTGAGTTTCCTTTGATGTCAGTTTTGATAATGAATTTCCCAATTTGAATTGTGAATTATGAGAAGTTCTCACCTTTACCAGCAGCCTTCACTTCCCCTGACTCCAGCGCGTCACTCACTCCCTCGGCATTCATGGCCCTCACCCTGAAGTAGTAGCTCATCTCTTCCTCCACTTTGCTTGTGGTGAAGCTGGTGCAGCTCCTGGGGGTTTCTCCCAAAGTCTCCCAGTCATTCCTGCCCACTTGCTGCCTCTCCACGAGGTACCTTTGCACTGGTTTGCCCCCATCATCCTTTGGGGGCTTCCACTGGATCGTGATGTTGTTGGCAGAGCTTTCTACAATTTTGATGGGTCCTGCTGGGGGCTGTGGCTTATCTGGGAAGATGAACAGAGACACAGCCAGCTCCAGACCCAGACTTACTCCTGGGTTTGGAGCAGACACTGTCCCTTGCTCACCAGCTGGGAGAGGGTTCCTGATAAAATGCAGGCACAGTTGTAGGATGAGGGCTAGGCATGTGAATTGCCTCTTCCAAACTTGCACTCTTCTAACTTTTGATGGAGAAGATGGAAAGCCAGGCCCTTGCTCTCCCTGGGTCAACTGTTCTTATAAGCATTGCACCAGTTCAGCTTGCTAATACAGGCAAAACATCATTTCTGATCTCCCAAAGGAACCCAGACAATTATAGGAGGGCTGAATTGGACCTTGATATCCTATTTCAGATTTGCACATTGTGTACAGTCACAACTCCCACAGTATCTGAACATTCAAAACTCAGCTGCTTAGGCCATGAAAAACCAAACTGGGTTTGTGTTCCCTTGTACTAAAGGGCAAGAAGCATGTTCAGCAGTCTTTCCTTGTACCCTGATTTTGAGGCAATATACAGAGTCTGTTTCCTCTCAAAATACCCAGTCACTCCAAATAAAGTTGTCACCAGTGTCAATGGATTCCCTGCCTCAGCTTTACAGTGAATGTTCCAAGATCTTACCTATCACCACAAGCTTTAGGTTGATCTCCAGGACACCACTGTCATTCTTGAGCCTGACTTTGTAATCCCCACAGTCTCTCCTGTCACAGCTGGAGATGGACAGCGTGGTGCAGGTGTCTGTCTTGTCCACACGGATCCTGGTGTCGTCCCCCAGCTCCATCCTGTCCTTCAGCCACGCTGCCCTGATGGGCCCCCGACCCTCGAATGGGATCCGCAGCTTCACCCCCTCCCCGGCCTTGGCCACAGTGGGGACACTGGTTAAGTTCTTGAGGAGGACTTTGTCCACCTGGGGAGGATCTAAGCAGGTGATACAAGGTCATTAAAAAACACAATTCAAGGAGGATAAGGCTGTCCTTGGAGGGAAGGTATCCCATCATGGTGCTGCCAGCAATGCTGAGAAGCTCACAACACTTGGATCTGAACCTTTACTTGTACTTTGCTACAGGATAATTATCACAAAATTTTGTGCTATCACACTGTCCTTTCACTAGAGAAAATTTCTTCTAGGCAACACACTAAACACAAGAATGAAGAATCTGCCCTGATAAAGTCTTTCATGAACCTCAAAATCTTTGAGTTGCTGACAGAAGGGTCCCTAGTTAAATTTGCAAATGCAAAATGAACCAACCTGTACAAAAAACATTTCCCATTTATCTCGTACTTCTTTATAATAAAGTTATCTCAATAACCAGTGACATGTCTCTGAGTAAATATATTATATTTAAAGCCTCAGTGGTTTGAGTAGACTCACCTTCAACAAAAATTGAAGCTTCAGTTTTTACATCTCCACCTTCAAACCTGTATTTCCCAGCATGAATATCTTCAGCTTTATTAATGATCAGTTTGTGGACAAAACCTTTCCTTTCAAAGACGACTCCATCCATACTTGTTAACTACAAAGTAAAGGATAGAAACCTATCTTTTTTAAAAAAAAGGAAGAAAGTGCAATCCAAACTGAAACTGGACAGACTACAATTTGAAATGCAGTTGAAAAGACTTATGAATGTCATGCATGTTTAATGACAATATTCTGGTATTCTGTTGCCCAGAGGAGCTGTGGCTGCCCCATCCCTGGAAGTGTGCAAGGCCAGGTTGGATGGGGGTTGGGTCTAGTGAAAGGTATCTCTGCCCAGGACAGGGGGTGGGACTGGATGATCCTTAAGGTCCTTGCCAACCCAAACCACTCTGTGGGATTCTGGGATTCTGTGAACCCTTCCAGGGCCCCACTCAGACTGCAGGTGACTGTCAGGAGGAAGGACACCTTGACACCACTCTTAGGAAGTAGAGCCCAAGAGCAGGGCATTACTACCCAAAGCCAACAGCAAGCTCAAGGAACCCACCTTTAGGCCATCCTTAAACCAGGTTCCTGTCACGTTGTCCTTGCTGACAGTGCAGGACAGCTCAGCTGGGTCCCCCTTCAGCACTCGCACGGTTGCCAGCTGCTTGTTGAGGTAACAGCGTGGGACTGAACAGGCACAAAGGAAGGGAGAGAAGCTAAGTCTGTGTTAAAGACACCTAGAGCTGAAAATGCACGTGCATGTGAGGGGAAAAGGGCTTTAAAAAAAAAAGCAAAAAACCATCCTCTGGTCAGGAGAGGCTTTGGGCCAGCTGGATACACTCTGTGCCCTGAGGGATGTGCAGCCATCCCAACATCAACTACATCCCAACATTCATCTAATGGGCAATGGATTCATCACAAATCACATTATCCAGCTGTGGATTTGCTAGTTTATGTCTATGCTAATTGTCTTGGCTCCTTCTACAGCCAGTGGAAAAAAACAGGTTGCTCCAGGGTGTGGATATACTGCTTCATCCTCCTCTTCCTCTGCACTGACCGCACAGAGGGCAGCCCAACACATCCCCTAAGCAGCCCCAGCCACACTGTTCTCCACCCCTGTATTCCTCTTTTCCTTCCCAAGTTCTTCTCCATTACTATCATCATCTCCTCTCTAATATA
Organism: Phainopepla nitens; assembly: GCA_013400175.1. NCBI lineage: Eukaryota > Metazoa > Chordata > Aves > Passeriformes > Bombycillidae > Phainopepla > Phainopepla nitens. The sequence goes on from VXBQ01003605.1 coordinate 93,088, forward strand.
TACCCCACTCCTTCCCCCTGAATCCTAATTTTGATGATTTTCCTTCCTTGTTTATATTTATGATTTAACAATGATAACTCCTAACTTGTGAACAATCCCATTAGGTGAATACTCCCCTCTGATTATACATCTGAAATTTCTCATTCCTACAATTTTCACATAATCATCTTGCTTGTGGAGCCACAGGTCTTACTCAAATAGCTGCGAACACATTACTCCCCTCCTACTCTGTGCAACACCTTATTATTCCTGATGTTACCAGAGACAAGAGCTCTTTATATAATATAATCCCATATAAGCAGGTGCAGAATTGTTCCCTGAACTTGGAAAACACAGTTATTTTCAGCAGGTGTTTGAAAAATAAAGTGAAACCTTCAGTTTTGAACTGGAACAGTATCAAAGAAACATGATGATATTCCTTGAAACTTTATGGGAACTGGTATATTTGTGAACTGGTCTGTTCCATGACCTGGTTTAGATCATTTAGACAAAGAAAATAACTTAGACCTTTAGGGCAATTTGATCAGAGCAAACTGTGCAAGATCAAACAGCCAGTCGGTAGGAGAATAAGGAATAGATCATGGGACAACCAAATTTCTACACAGAGTTGTGTTTATCTAAACCATAACATCCCATTTCTTTACAGGATTAGGAATGTGAATATCAAAATGCAAAGACCAGGAGTTCACCAATTAACCACATACCTTTGAGATCATCCAGGATACTCCGTCTCTTTTGTCCTGTGCTTTCTGTGTTGTTCAAGGAATCATTTGCTTTAAGATGCAGGTCAGGTTCCTGGTTTCTTTCTTTTGCTGAAGGAGGTCCACTAAAAGGACCTGACATCTGGTCATAACTCAGTGGACCTTGACCAAACCCACCTGAACTACTCCCGTCAACAGATCTGTCATGGGATTTACTCCCTGCCCCTCCAAAGGCAGAATTTGTGCCATAAAGGGAGCCCAACTGTCCAAAGTCTCTGCCCTCTCCCCTGGCTCCTCCTGGACCTGACAGGGACCCTCTGTCACCAGCTGAACCTTTGTTCCCTGGCCCTCTGACATCACTGGCAGTGCCCTTTCCAATGTCATCCCTCAAAGATCTGCCAAAATGTGCATCCAGCCCATATTCACCACCTGGTCCACCAGCACCTCCCACACCTCCTTTACCATGGACTGAATCCCATTCATCCCCTCCCAAACTCCCAACCCCACCTGCACCAGCAGTGGCTACAGCTGACCCTCTGTCCTTGCCATAGGGAGACCCTGCACCCCACAGTGCAGAACCTTCCCCAGAAAAGCCCTCTCCTCCTGCTCCACCTGCATATCCCTGAGCTCTGCTCAGCGTGGCATCCATGCCACGGCCAGATCCCATCGCTTCCTCACCTCCAAGAGGAAAATGAGCAGCTCCTGCTACAGCCCCAGCTGGGAGACCATCCTTTCCATAGGGACCCCCAACTCCCCCTGCACCAGCACCAGCTCCAACTGGGAGACCATCCTTTCCATAGGGACCCCCAACTCCCCCTGCACCTGCACCAGCTCCAACTGGGAGACCATCCTTTCCATAGGGAGCCCCAACTCCCCCTGCACCAGCTCCAACTGGGAGACCATCCTTTCCATAGGGACCTCCAACTCCTCCTGCACCACCAACACCTGCTCCAGCTAGGAGACCATCCTTTCCATAGGGACCC
>VXBQ01003605.1:95355-119164 GCA_013400175.1 Phainopepla nitens
GCCATCTGGACCATACAAAGCCTCTCCAAGTCCTCCTGCACCAGCCCCACCAGCCCCAGCTGACAGACCATCCTTTCCATAGGGACCCCCAAGTCCTCCTGCACCACCAACACCAGCTCCAGCTAGGAGACCTTCTTGCCCATAATGAGCTCCAACTCCCCCTGCACCAGCACCAGCTCCAACTGGGAGACCATCCTTTCCATAGGGAGCCCCAACTCCCCCTGCACCACCAACACCTGCTCCAACCGGGAGACCATCCTTTCCATAGGGACCCCCAACTCCCCCTGCAACAGCACCAGCTCCAACTGGGAGACCATCCTTTCCATAGGGACCTCCAACTCCCCCTGCACCTGCACCAGCTCCAACTGGGAGACCATCCTTTCCATAGGGACCTCCAACTCCCCCTGCACCTGCACCAGCTCCAACTGGGAGACCATCCTTTCCATAGGGACCTCCAACTCCCCCTGCACCTGCACCAGCTCCAACTGGGAGACCATCCTTTCCATAGGGACCTCCAACTCCCCCTGCACCTGCACCAGCTCCAACTGGGAGACCATCCTTTCCATAGGGACCTCCAACTCCCCCTGCACCTGCACCAGCTCCAACTGGGAGACCATCCTTTCCATAGGGACCTCCAACTCCCCCTGCACCTGCACCAGCTCCAACTGGGAGACCATCCTTTCCATAGGGACCTCCAACTCCCCCTGCACCTGCACCAGCTCCAACTGGGAGACCATCCTTTCCATAGGGACCTCCAACTCCCCCTGCACCTGCACCAGCTCCAACTGGGAGACCATCCTTTCCATAGGGACCTCCAACTCCCCCTGCACCTGCACCAGCTCCAACTGGGAGACCATCCTTTCCATAGGGACCTCCAACTTCCCCTGCACCACCAACACCTGCTCCAATGGGAACACCATCCTTCCCATAGGGAGTTCTAAGTCCTCCTGCACCACCAGCCCCACCAACACCCGGGAGACCATCCCTTCCATATGGAGAGCCAAATCTCCCCGCACCAGCACCAGCAGTATCACCAACACCTGCTCCACATGGCCGACCATCTGAACCATACAAAGCCTCTCCAAATCCTCCTGCACCACCAGCACCTGCTCCAGCTGGGAAACCATCCATTCCATAAGGAGATTCAGCACCTCCAAAACCACCACCTGCAGCTCCACCAACTCCTGATCCAGCAGGGAGACCATCTTTTCCACATGGATACCCAAGTCCCCTTGCATCAACACCACCAAAACCAGCCCCAGTAGGGACACTATTCTTCCCATAGGGAACTCCAAATCCCCCTACACCAGCTACATCAGCCCCACTAACACCACCTGCTCCAACTGGGAGACCATCCTTTCCACAGGGAGCTCCAAATTCCCCTGCACCAGCACCAGCAGCTGCTCCAAATGGCCGACCATCTGGACCAAAAAAAGCCTCTCCAAATCCTCCTGCACCAGCACTACCAGCCCCAGCTGGGAGACCATCTTTTCCAAGTCCCCCTGCACCACCAGTCCCACCAAGACCTGCTCCAATGGGAACACCATCCTTCCCATAGGGAGCTCCAAATCCTCCTGCACCACCAGCCCCACCAACACCTGCTCCAGTGGGAAGACCATCCTTCCCATAGGGAGCTCCAAATCCTCCTGCACCACCAGCCCCACCAACACCTGCTCCAGTGGGAAGACCATCCTTCCCATAGGGAGCTCCAAATCCTCCTGCACCACCAGCCCCACCAACACCTGCTCCAGTGGGAAGACCATCCTTCCCATAGGGAGCTCCAAATCCTCCTGCACCACCAGCCCCACCAACACCTGCTCCAGTGGGAAGACCATCCTTCCCATAGGGAGCTCCAAATCCTCCTGCACCACCAGCCCCACCAACACCTGCTCCAGTGGGAAGACCATCCTTCCCATAGGGAGCTCCAAATCCTCCTGCACCACCAGCCCCACCAACACCTGCTCCAGTGGGAAGACCATCCTTCCCATAGGGAGCTCCAAATCCTCCTGCACCACCAGCCCCACCAACACCTGCTCCAGTGGGAAGACCATCCTTCCCATAGGGAGCTCCAAATCCTCCTGCACCACCAGCCCCACCAACACCTGCTCCAGTGGGAAGACCATCCTTCCCATAGGGAGCTCCAAATCCTCCTGCACCACCAGCCCCACCAACACCTGCTCCAGTGGGAAGACCATCCTTCCCATAGGGAGCTCCAAATCCTCCTGCACCACCAGCCCCACCAACACCTGCTCCAGTGGGAAGACCATCCTTCCCATAGGGGACTCCAAGTCCTCCTGCACCAGCTACACCAGCACCTGCTCCCAGTGCCTGACCATCTGGACCATACAAAACCTCCATTTCTCCGGTAGAATTGCCACCTTCACCAGGTATGGCCCCATCTCCACCCGGAAGGCCTCCTGGCCTATACAGGGAGCCAGATCTTTCTGTCTGCCCTAACTGACCACTGGCATGAGGTGTCAGGCCATCCTTGCCATAGGGAGTCCCTGTTTGTCTTTCTCTGTTTATACCTGCTCCGTTCATACTACCCATAGTGGCATGCCCATCCTTGCCATGGTGGGACCCCATTCCTCCTGCCATTCCAGCACCTGCAGCATTTCCCCCAGCTCCACTTCCTGGACCAGTCCTGCTGAACAGATCACCCACTTTGGCTCCCACTCCAGCTGAATCAGGATCAAGTCCATCTGGCACAGAACTTCCACCACCCAACCTCCCAGCACCCCCAAAACCAGCTCTGTAACTGGCATCACCTAAATTCCCATCCTTGTCATGCTGAGAGCCCAAACCTTCTCCATCATCCATGTCAATGTTAACAGTGCCCAGCACACCCTCACCTCTACTATCCACAGAATTCCATTCAGCTGCCCCTCCTATTGCACCACCAGGACCTGCTCTGCCTGACACAGAGTCCATGCCATGGACAGACCTTAACTCACTTCTACCTCCTAAGCCTTTTAGTCCAAAGATGCTGCCTTCATTGGCTGCTGAGTCTCCCTCTAGACCTGCTCCATAAAACTGCCCAGACCCCATCTCTCCGTTTGTGTGGGTTTTGCGTAGCCCCTCTTTTCCCAAAAATCTTTGGCTTCCATCATCAGAATCAGTGGAGTGTCCTTGGCCCCTGCTTTGGCTGTTGCCTTGACCTGTTCTGTACCAGCCACTTTTCTCCACACCAGAGGATGTGGAAAAGGAATGATGATCTTCAGCAGCAGCTTGTTCTTGGCGCCGAAGCTTCCTCGCCCTTTCATTTTCTGCCATGGTTTCTTTCAGCCACTCAGATGTCTCCCTTTCAATCTTTTCTCCTTCATCCTGTCTCCTCTTTCCTTTGGCATCTGAAGTTGCATTGTATCATAGGAGCAGATTTACAATTTACAGAAAAAGGGGAGAACAAAATAACAGAAAATCAATAGGACATGCACTGCATCAACAACCAAAGAAAATGTGTTAGCGCTTTTTGAATTTCATTTTAGGAAACACACAAATAATACATTTAAATAAATTTAAAATCATTTCAAATCCTAAATTTTTCAATGCCACATTCAGACAATGAAATTTTAATTAAAGACAATTATTTTTAGTTAAAATGCATTTTTTTTAATTGAAACATGCTCATTATAAAAAACTAATCAAAAATAACAGTAAAACAAACTTCCAGCATGGCAGGTCTGATTTAGAGAGGCTGAGATTGTGTGTGGGATTCATTAATTCCATCTACCTTCACCCTCCAGCTGTGGAGGAGTTACAGAATATTCCATGCACAGAGGAGCCATCAGTTCCCACCCTGGAACTGGGATTTCACTGCTCTGGAGGCAGCTTGCACATCTGGATAATGGCTGGTTTAGGGATGCCCAACCTGAGGACTAAAGCTTTCAGATCTGTGAATAGCTTTGGATTAATCTGAAATTCAGGCTGTTCTGAGAGCAGGTCACTCACTGCTTTGGTTTTCAGGAGTTCACAGCTCACTGAAATCCACGGGCATTTTCTTTGTTTCAGAAACCTACAAAGCTTTGGAGAGGCCTTTGTGAGAGAGACCCCTCCTGCTGCTGCAGGAGGATGCCAAAGGAAACCAGAGTCAAAGGGAACCAAAGGAACCACCTTTCACAAACAAATACAAGCCAGGTGATTGTCAGTGTGCCTGCACTAAGTGTTCCCACCTTCCCAGCTTCCTCTGAGCTCCTTCCAGCATGTTTAACTCTAATTGGGAATGAAAAATATTATCTAGCAAGAAAAATGGCATTGAGAGTGTAGAACTGAGAGTACTAATGCTCCCTGAGCCCCTGCCTGCTGCACTGTGATCACTGGGACAGCTTCCTCAAAAACATGTGGGAAGATAGGGAGCATTTTTTCAATAACTGATGGAGAATGCGCTACTTCATCATAGCAGTAGAGCAAACAAGCCAATAGGATTTGTCAGGACTAATTAAAAGGGGAAAAGTTGGTCTCATTTGAAGAGGAAAGAGGGTCTAACCAGATCTTCATTTTTCCAAATACAGTTTAGAATCATGGAATCACAAACTGGTTTGGATGGGAAGGGACCTTAAGACTGATCCCATCCTACCCCCTGCCATGGGCAGGGACATATTCTAGTATCTGAGGCTGCTCCAAGCCCCATCCAACCTGGCCCTGGACACTTCCAGGGATCCAGGGGCAGCCACATCTTCTCTGGGCACCCTGGGCCAGGGCCTAACTACCCTCACAGGGAGGAATTCTTTCCCAATATCCCATCTAACCCTGCCCTCTGGCAGTGGGAAGCCATTACCCCTTGTCCTGTCCGTCCATCCCTTTTCCAAAGTCCCTCTGCAGCTCTCCTGGAGCCCCTTTAGGCACTGGAAAGGGCTCCGAGGTCTCCCTGGACTCTCATCTTCTCCATACTGAACACCCCCAGTTTTCTCAGCCATAATTTCAGAATAAGAGGCTCAGCAATTCATTTTCCAGCAGAGCAACATCTCCTTGGGCCATCAGGCAGTGAGAAGAGTGTTTTGTGCCAACACATCATGGGAACAACCCGCTTCCAGCCACTCACATTCCACAAGGAGCCAGGCGCTGGAGGAGCCCTGTCCCGCATCGAGCGTGTACAGGCCGCTGTCCGAGGGCCCCACATTCCTGACAATCAGCTTGTGGGTCAGGCCATCAGGTGTCACAGAGATCTGGTGCTTGTCACTGGCCTGGAGAGGGTGGCTTTTGTGCAGCCACAGGGGCTCGTGGCAGGGCGTGCACAGCACACACTGGAACTCGGCGTCCCCGGCCTCGGCACAGCGCACATCGGAGAGCGGCTGCCGGAACCGTGCTGGGATGGCTGCAGGGAAAAGCAAGAGCTATGGGAAGGAAACAGCTGGTTCTGTGCTCCAAGTAAAATTGTGACAGCTGAAGGAGGAAAGAACAGGAAGTTGTGGTGCCTCTGATCATCGGGTTACTGAGAAAAAAGAAAAACTCAGATGTGCTTCTGTGCCCAATTCTGCAGAAAAGTAGATGTTTTGTCTTTATTATCTTCTGAGACATTTGTATCTCACAGCACTCATGTGCTTTCAGTTTGTAGTCATTGATGTGTTCCTGCAGCACAATACTTGGATTGAGTTGGTTGTTATCATTCTGAGCTTTCAGAAGCAAACGGTAATATGGGGTAGGTTGAGTGTGCTCACTGTCACCCACAGCCAGACTGGTACTGGAGCTTAGGCCTGCTCCCTTGGACTGCAAATGCAGCACTTAAAGCATTTAATCACCTTCCTGCTCCTTTTCAACTGTGCCAGACAAGGAACCCTTACTGGGCAGCACAAAACTAGTCCACAGTGGTGGTCAGAAGTTACTGAGCTTTGCACTTACTCCTAGACACAGTTTTCCAGCGAAACAATAAACTTTCGTCACAATTGCACATCACATCCATCAAACCAAATTCCTTACCTTGAGCATCCAGTTCAGTTGAGAAGATAGGGATGTCCTCCACCCTGACCTGGTACACCCCTGCGTCCTCTGGCTGCACATCATTGACAGTGAAGTAGTACCTTCTCCCAACTCTCCTCAGGCAGTGCTTCCTGTACTCGTCCCCTGTCCCGTACCGGAGCCGCTCGCCATCCTGGGGAGGGCAGGGGATGGGAGGAGTGTCCTCACAAAGGCTCAGTCAATGCCAGGCATTTCAAACAGATCAGCACCGATTGGTTCTATGCCTTGTTGATATAAATGAGTAACCTTACAGTGCCCAAGGCTCTTTGCAGTGCACAGGCATTGTCTGGGCAGTGAATCCTGCACAGAGCAGGGCACAGGCTCTGAAACTCAGCAAAACAGCAGGTCTTGGCTACCCACATAAGGGTCTGAAGCTTAATTAATACACAGTTCTTGCAGCTACAAAGACAAAGCACTTTCTTGGCTTAGATTTCAGCATGCTCATAGCTGGATGAGCAGGAGAGTTCACCACTTTCTGTAGCACAATTGTGCTCACAGACTTCATGTCATATATTTGATCCAGAACATTCATAGTTAGTCTGTCCTCCCCTTCAGGGCATAGTGATTTCCCCTGGATTAAAGCCTCTAAGCACAATTTGACTAAAAACCATCTTTCAGAAAAACACATCCAGCACTGAGCACCTGTGGATCCCATAGGTGGGACTATGGATCTAGAGGGAATGTTTTATATCTCTGAGATCTTCTTTCACAGAGGGAGTAATAGTGCAAGAACACACTTAAGAAAGTGAATAAAATTTGTATTAAACTGCAGAATTTCTGCAGCCTGAAAGACACTGTTAGGATGATGGTCTTAAACTGAAGGAAGGTCAGATTAGATATAAGGAAGGAGCTTTTTCCCATGTGGGTGGTGAGGCCCTGGCACAGGTTTCTTAGAGAAGCTGTGGCTGTCCCATCCCTGGAAGTGTCCAAGGTCAGGCTGGATGGGGCTTTGAGCAACCTGGGATAGTGGAAGGTGTCCCTGCCCATGGCAGGGGATGCAATGGGTTGAGTTTTAAGGTCCCTTGACCTTTAAAAGGACTGTTCCAACTCAACTGTTCTATGAATTTCCTGAAGACACAAGGATGTCAGTAACTGACTGCATGCTCTGTACTTGGATCTACAAATCCCCAGGGATATTTACCACCAAAGATCACCTCATACCCACGCTGCTCCCTAACCAAGCAGGGATCTGCAAGACAGACAACTTTAAGGCATTTATTTGCTTTCAGCCACTGCCTAGCAGATGAAGCCTTTTCTGCAGAACACTTGAGGGGCTGCTCTGAGCTGCTGCTACCCAACTCATCCCCCTCACCTTGAGCAGGTAAACATTGCTGTGGGTGTTTTTCAGCTCCATCTCCAAGCTGAATGTAGCATTTCCCTCCTTGTTGACTTTGATGTGTTCAAAGTTTTTGAGACTGTGAATTAACTGCAAAGAAATATCGAAGAACCTAGTAAATGATAAAGCTGCCATGACAGAAGTTCTTAAGCTGTTGAATTAATGTGAAATCTACTTTAAAGAGCTACATCTAGCATTATGTAGTAAAAGTATCTGTAAGTTACAGTTCTGGTACAGTGAGTTGCAGTGTCTTTATGTTGCCATGGTTTCCTCCTGTATATAAATTATTTTTTACATGTTGCCTCTTGATCATTCCCACACTGCCCATCCAGGTCTCTACATGTCCCTCTATGTAAAGGCCAATTTTTACTCTTGGACATATAATTTTTAATTTGGGGTCCAAATTCTTATCAGAGAAAACCGAATACCCCTGTGGTCAGTATCTCCTAAAATCTGTGAACTGAGCTTCAAAAAATTCATCAGCATTTTCACCTGCATGAGTAAAGAAGTGGAACTTCTTTAAAATATTGTCATAAATCACTATCATACAAAAAAATTTTCATCTCCAAAGCAATTTAGGAAGATTTAGCCTGTTTTCAGAAGCTGCAATTTGTTAAAAAATGAGTGGTTTCAGTTTATTTTACCTTGTCTTGCTCACTCTCTGTGTCCTTCCTTATCTCCTGCAGCTTCCTCAGCATCCCACGGAAGTCAACAATTCCATATTTCATACAGATTTTCTCATAATCTCTCTTATCTGCATGCAGCAACAGCTGCCACACAGCTTCTTTGTCCAGGGGCTTTGGCTTTGGTGCTGCCACCCTGAGAACCAGGGGGGAAACATTCAGACATTTTCATGGACAACAAGATATTCTGCTTTTCTATCCCAAATTCTCTTTCATCTCTTCATCATTCCTGTAGTTCACCTGGCCCTGTAGGTGCAGGCAGGAAAGACTGGAACTCTTCCAGAGCAGGTTTTCTGCATCTGTACTACAAACTAAATGGTGCCAGGGAACAGCTTCCACACTGTTGAATTATCATCAGTGGTTCTGGCACAGGTTGGCCCAGGCCAGGTAACTGCCTAGCACAGTTCAGGATTCTGCACAGAAATCATTATCAGCAGGCAATCCTTAGAGCTTCCCACCTGGGAAGGGAAGGATTCTGCCCTGTGCACCTGGCAGGGCAGTGGGGCTGGGAGCCAGAGCTCAGCCCCTGGGCAGCCAGAGCCATCACTGCATGAAGAGTTGTCCTTTGGACAGGAAGCTGCTCATGAACTAAACACAAGGCAGCAGAGAAACACAGCTCCCCTGTCAGAACCTTGTGGTGCAGAGGAAATACCCCTCAAAATGAGGCTGGAACCTTGTGCTTATCAGTCCAACGGGCAGTGGCGAGCTGTTCTGGCCTGTCTCACCATAGGGAGTCTCACCACAGCTTTGGACACAAGAAGTGTTGCCCTGAAGGTCTCTGGAGCTGTCCCCTACCACCAAGAAACATGCAGAAGTGGGAGCATGGGCCTCAGTCCAGAGCCTTACCTCTTCCTCAGCAGCTTTTTGGAGTCTAGGAGAGTCTTCTTGAGCTCTGTTACAAGAGTGGGGGAAACAACGAGCAGTCACATACCCAGCACTGTGAAATACATCCCCCCAAAGAAAATAATGCAGAATAGCCACTGACAATAGGTCATTCTGTTGAGGTCTTTTCCAATCTCTGGTGTTTTTTTTTCACACTTTACCAAAAAACTGTCATGAAACTTAGTTCTCACTGCCATGCTCATCCTTTGAGTGCCAGTGAAGTTCATCTCTCTCTAAGGGGCTTCCCTCTAGAGACCCACTATTTTCAGCCATGTTAACAAGTTTGATCCAGATATGTTTAACATCCCCAAATCCCTTTTTCCTTTCCTAATGATGCCACAATCACTAATTAGAACAGCCCAAAACTGTGTCTAAAATCATCATTTTAGCGAAAGGTAAAGAGCAAGCAGACAGATGACAGAACATTAGATGCACATGAATCCTTCTCTTACTCCAGTTTTTACAAGTTTGGGGTAGCAATAGTGTGGCAGGCAGAGTATTATTTGCTCTGCCCCCCCAATAATATAATACACATATAGCTCTTTAACTTACCATCAGCAGCATGAACAGGAACATATTTCGCCTTCCTCCTAAAGCCAACTGATCATTTATAAGAGAAAACAGAAGGAAAACAAGCCATAGAATGAGCAAGATTAGATTAACAGCAGTGAACTAATGAGCCATGAAACCACTGTATCTGTTACCAGCGCACAAGGGAATCACAGTTTGGATTTCCATGTCAGTCTGACGTTTGCTCCCAGTAATCTCCATCTATAAAGGTGATATTTCTATTGCCATTGACTCTGTACTTGCTGGAGATGCCACACAGAGGAGGACAGCATTTTTGCCCTACCAATTTTATGGTCTAAGCAATGGGAGGAAATAGCAACATCTTGTTTTAGAGATGGGGAGCCAAGGCGGAAATGGCAGCTGCAGATAGGCACCTTCTAAACTTACTTGAAAGGCACAGAGGTGACATGGACAGTTCCAAAACAATTCATCTTCTGCTTGAGTAGATTCCAAGAATATCAGTTATATCTGACCCACAAGGTTCCCATTTCTTTGCACTGACTAAAGGGAAGTAGGATCGAGGTCCGGAGACAGTCGCAGAGGGATGGATCCCTCCCAAAGTACTGATTCATTCAACAGCATAAAGAAAGGATTGAGGCAATTCAGCACTAAATCCAGGGTGTCTGATTATGGACCAGTATGGTGAGCACAATTCCACTTTCTTCCTCCTTGCCTTAAAGCTCACAATGTCAGGGAGCCATCAAAATATCTCCAGTCCTCAATGAGGGGAATAACAAACCTTCACACCAAGAATACCCAGACAAAGTCCTGGACACCCAACCCAGGGAACAGCACAACCACTGCCTGGGACAATGGGGGCCTGTAGAGCCCAGAGCTGCCAGTCCTACCTTGGATGATCCTGAGGCCAGCAGAGCACGAGGCCTCTCCATAGGCATTGACAGCACAGCAGCGATACAAATCACTATCATCCAGAACCAGGCTCTTGATCTTCAAAGGGAGAACACAGAAACTGCTCACAGAAAGGGCTGGGGTTCAGTTCACCTTCAGTTTCTCATAAAGCAGCTACTCAGAGGCTTCTTCTGTTCCCAGAAGGGCTCTAAAAAGCTTTGTTTGCTTATCTTTGTGTTATTTCAGAGATGGGACTTGTAGAATCATGGAATGCCCCGAATTTGAAGGGACCCACAGGAACATCCAGTCCAGCTCCTGGATAGGACATTCCCAACAATCCCAGCCTGTCCCTGACAGTGTTGTCCAAATGCTCCTGGAGCTCTGGCAGCCTTGGGGCTGTGCCCATTGCCTGGGGAGCCTGGGTAGTGCCAGCACCCTCTGGGGGAAGAATCTTTCCCTGATACCCAGCCTGAGCCTGCCCTGACACAGTTCCAGCCCTTCCCTCAGCTCCTGTCCCTGCTTACAGAGAGCAGAGATTGGAGCTGCCCCTCTGCTTCCCCTCATCCCATTGCAGGTTTTTCTTGTCCATTTCTCTCAGTTCCACAAGTCCTTTCTGAAATATTTGATCTTTACCTCCAGAATGAACTCATTTGTAGCACTATTGAAGGACATTTCATATTTGGCAGGATCATCCATTCCTTTCCGTGTACGTGACCATTTCACCTCAGGAGCTGGGACACCTTTGACCACAGCTCTGAAGATGGCATTTTTTCCTTTGAAAAGAGACAAGAATTTAGGTATTTAAGACAGGGTTGAACATGAGGACTTTCAGGCTTGGCCTCTTATTTTATCAAGAGTGATCCTCAGAGTGAGTAATTTCTGTTATTTTATGCAGAAACATTCTTCAAAAATAACATCTTCTTTTGCACATCAATAATTCAGGTTTTGTCCAAATGCAATCATAAAAGGCCTTTAAAATATGGCATTAACCTGCCAGATGTGGCTGCTGACATCTCTGACCATCACTGAAATCAGAAGCCCGACAGCAAGTTCAACCCAGACTTGCTTTTTACCCATGAAATGTCCAAATCCCTTCTCAGCACACATATTCTCTACAAAATCTCACTGTTTCTCCAGTCTTTAACTGGCACCATCTTGCACTCCAAACCCACCAGGCTCTGCTGTTTGAAGAGACAAGGGAGGGAGAAGAGAAGGGGTTTCCTCTCCTTCATCCCTGCTCCCCAGGAACCTGAGTACCCTGCAGCCCAGCACATAAATCTCCAACAGTTTTCCCCACTGCCCAGTACAAACCTCTTCTTCAAAAGGTTCCAAAACCACAGGGAGCACTGGGAAACAAGTCAGAGAAATTACTTGTGTGGGTGAGTGGGAATAGAAGTGGAGGTGAGTTATCCACTCTTATTTTTTAATACTCTTGGTCTTCAGGTGACCAGCACTGTTAAAGAGTCTCCCTGGAAATTCTGGCAGTATTTCTCACACCTTCCTGCAGTCACCACCACCAAACTTATTTGATGGAACAAGTTCCTGCCAACAGATCCTTATCAAAAGGCCTTTTCCAGCCTTTAAGATTGCAGTACTATCTCTTATTAAAGTCTGATTCCAGTTGATTATCTGTGTGTTATATTTTAGCCACTTTGGCTGCACTTTCCCACATTTGCCATCTGTCACAGGCCTCCCAGCCAGGAGAATCATCTCAGCCATTCACTGAACACAGTGGGGTGATGATGATAGAATTAAAGCCCCTCATGGTGCCTCTGCACAGACACAGAATTACAGTGACCAACCTGAAAGCACAAACAGATTGTATGGGAACTGCAAAGAACCTGCTAAAAATGAAGTAACTTGGAAAATTTACACAGGTGCAAATTTAGACAGGTGAAAATTTAGACAAGGGCCTTAGGTAGTGCCTGAAACGTGCAGGTGGAGGAGGAGGAAGAGGGACAGGTTCCACTAGAGGCCACTGTGCTCCTTCATAAAACCTCAGTGGCTCCTGGAAATCCACAGGTGAGTGTGGGACACTGAAATCCGAGCTGCTGGTTCAGTCCTGGCAGGGAAGAGGAGCTACACGATGTTCTCAGGCTACTCTACACCAACAAAAACAAAACAAAACAAAAGGACTCTCTGCAGGTGCAGAGAGACCTCTGGGAGGCTCTTCATCGATTCCAGCTCTTGGCTCACCAGCTGCCCACTCTGTGCTCTGTGCAAGACCCTTATGTTGTTCCTTACAGAATCATCACAAAATCATGGAATGGCCTGGGCAGCAGGGACTTCAAAGTCGCATTCCACCCCCTGCCATGGCAGGGACACCTTCCACTGTCCCAGGCTGCTCCAAGCCCCATCCAACCTGGCCTTGGACACTTCCAGGGATGGGACAGCCCCAGCTTCTCTGGGCAACCTGTGCCAGGGCCTCCCCACCCTCACAGGGAAGAATTCCTTCCCAATATTCCACCTAACCCTGCCCTCTGGCAGTGGGAAGCCGTTCCCCTTCTCCTGGGACTCCAGGCCCTTGTCCCTCTCTCCTGGAGCCCTTTTAGGCACTGGAAGGCTGCTATGGCCTAAATAGCACCTGCAGTCAGTGTATTCTACTTTAAAAAGCAGCTGATTTTAGTGCTGAACACAAAATCAGGAAAACAAAAAAAAAACAACAGCTTTTTCAATGTGCTTAATCTTTCGCTGCAAAATCCTTACTGTGAGAGCTTCCTGCAGAATTCACTGGATTTGCTGTATGCATAAGAGCCAGATGCTGGTCTTGCACACACAAAGTGACAACTCAGGAGACTTTTGTGAGTACTGATGGAATTGCAATCAGTATAACAAAGACTTTGGCCACACAACACTTTTTTTGTGGTCATGTCAAATCACTTTAGAAACTCACTTGATTTAATCATGATAATTTTTTCATGTAGGTGGGACATGGATTCAAACCTCCAGATCTGTGGCTTTGCCTGTTTATCAAGAGTCTCACCTTCCTGCAGAGTCAGAGTGAGTGGTTTCTTCTCAAAATCAGGTGTACTGCATCCTTGTGGAACATCATTCACAAACTGTGTGACAATAACTCCTGGGATAGAAGATTTCTTGAAGATTTTTACTAGAAAGGCAAGAAAATATACATTCAATAGACATGTTTTTCCTTCAGAAAGAATCTCTCAGTCTGCATTGCCTCCTGCAGAGCAGTAACTGCTCCCGCTCAGCTCCTCTTGGACCACAAAAGTCCCACCCATTCCAGTGCCACAGATGTAAATGTGTCCCAAGGCTTGGGATTTTGTGGTGACTTTGCCAAAGTTGTGTCCAAGTGGGAAATTCTCCAATCAAAGTCCTAATCCAGGACCACCTCAGCTCACAGCTCCAGCTGTGACAGGTTTGAACAAGGAAAGTTTTGCATCAGTTCTTGTTCCAAATACAAAATCTGGCATGAGAAAGGCCCCGCTACCAAGTCAGAGCCTGGTGGGTCAGTCCCTGCCACCTCCAAGCTAGAGAAGCAAGCTGGGGTTATTCCCAGGGGTTCCCCAGAGCTGTGTCTATTCTCTCACCTGTCTGATGGCTGCTCATGATGCTTTGCTCAACCTTCTGGGGTCAGCACAAACAAATGACAAGTTTTCCTTTGAAAAAGACAAATAATTTCATTATTTACAGTTCGCAAGGGAAAGGACAGACCTTAACACTGTTTCCTTTAGTGACACAGTTTGCCCTTCCTCATTTGCCACATCCTTGCAGCCAAGTAGAGACAGACCTGCCAATCAGCCTGTCATGCCCAACACAACCTGAGTATGAGGATGATTAGCAGGGCTGAATGGAAAATGTACACATCCAGCGGCATCCCTCTGTGTCACCTGGCTTTCCTCTAAAGACCTCTTCTCGTGTTTCAGGCAAACATTCACCACATGGCACTCACGTGGTGGGATCTGATGGATGGCAAGAGCAGTTGCTGAGAAGAAAACCACAGAGATGGATGTCTAAACTGGGGCATGGAGCAGAGGTACATCCTGATCTCATTGAGCTTGGTTAAATTAGCAACAGACCTGAGAGCAGACGAGAAGCCTTTAGAAGGGAATGGTGAAGTGTGAGCTTGGCATTAAGGAGTTATTGTTATGGATCACTCAGGGGACCTTCTGCCAAAAGAGTCTCTTTTCCCTGTATTTTAAATTGGACAATGTGTAATGTAACACATCCCTGCCTTGCAGCAAGCTGGGAAAGCAGATTCTCTGTCATGTGAGAGATGCTCAGGAACTATAGAGTTACTGCAGCTCTGAAAGAGCAATTAGATTGGATTGCCTGTGGCATTAGTGCTTCGTCTCTGTTTACCCTCTGCACTCCTTCAGTCAACAGAGGGACACAGGAACATGCAACTTCCATCAGTTTTGAAAGGCACAGGGACTTTGGGAGCACACCTACACCAGATATTCATCCAGCTGAGCTCTGTCACCTGGCACCTGATGAAAACACAAGGGATAACCCAAACCTCTCCCTGTCACACATTCAACTCCAAGCCGTATTGTCTGGGTAAGAATTGTTTTCAGCTAAAACTAAGAGACAACTTAGTGAACAAAAATAATTTGTGCTGGATATCCCATAGCCAGGCCAAAGAGAGTGTCACTCACAGTACCTCTGGATCAGCTTCTGAACAGAAATGTGTTTTGCCATTACTCAGCAGCAAAGAGCCACAGACACCTCCCTACAAAAAAAATATCTGGCTCCAATTTGTCCTTACCACAAATCTTGTTTTGGGGTTCTGCACACTCTACAAATCTTAGCAGTAATTGACATCTCTGTGAGCCTCCCTGGCCTCAGTGGAAATGCACTGAGACAACAGCACTGCGAAATGGAAGAGGGCTGTGTGAGCATCAGCCAAGCCCTCTCTCCTGTCCCTTCCTCACCTGCTCTGGGTGACCTCTGCTGCTCCCACCACAGCAAGGGGTTTGCATTTCATCTGTGTGCTGCCAGTCTGGCACAACACACAGTTACTTCAGTAAACCATTGGGAGATGTCTTAAGACTTGCGAATGAAGGGAATGAGGAGCTTGTGGGAAGGAAAAGACACAAAACTGAACTGAAAAGAAGCTGATTCCAGAGCACCCTGTCCTGCCCTGGGAAGGGCATTGCACAGTGAATAGTTGAGATTTTGAAAGGCTCTTGATTACCCTCATGGATTTAATTTGTCCTCCACAGTTCTGAACCGTATTAACAACAAACATAATCCCGTATTGCCTCTTGTATCTTCCTAAACATGTCACCACTCCTGGAGCTGGAATGCCTAATGCTTACAACACTCACCAAACAGGATGACCTGATACCAGCTTGCAGCAGCTTTCACCTAAGCTCTGTTTATGTTACACTTGCATTTATTCTTTGCTACTCCTGACTCCTTTCCTCCACACTGGGCAGTGGTGAGGAGCAGCTACCCTGAAACAGGGTGGTCCAAACTCAGCTCCAAAGCCTTTCCTTACATCTCCCAATGTTTTATGTCAGAATGTTTCATTCTCAGCCTGGTTTGACAGTGGACATATGTTACCATAACTAGAAATTGCTGAGAGAGGGCTAAATTCAAATCTAGTTTGGTAAAACCCCCATATACTCACAATATTTGCACGGGCAGTAACACGCCCCATATCTCACATGCACTATGTATAAACTGCTGAGTTTACAAAGTCTTAAAGATTTCTGAAATTCACTTGGATTAAAAATAAGCTCCTGTGAGTCCTTAAACTCCTGTGAATTCCTGACTTCTGGAGAATGAGAAGGAAGCATTAGTTAATGCCACACATTGATTGCAGGGTTAAAATAACAGTCCTGGATATGAAGGGAACATTCCTTCAGTGTAATGAATCCAACCACGCTGCATTTTCCAGTGTCTTGTGTATTAAATAAGGACCAGAAAATAACACCCTGGTTGGCACAGAGTCATTAAACCCTACCCCTGCTTACTTTTAAAATTTTTACTCCCTTGTTACATGAATGACCATGGTTTTGTTCTGACTCCAGTTCAATCTAGAAAAAGAAATCGCAGAATTTTTAAAATGAGACAGCAAAAGCCTTCCAAAAATTGTCATAGTGTAATTCATATCTTCACTCATAGGTGCTTGAAACATTGGTGTCCACGTGAGGAGAGAATTCAATGGAATAAATGCTTCCAAGAGGGAGCCACCCTCCCCAGGTGAATGCTGCTGACTAACGCCCCCAGCACAACAGGGTGACACTGAAAGCAGCTCAACACTCTCTGTAAAACACATCTCTGTCATGCATTAGCCTTGTTCAGGTATCCAGTTGGCCATTCCTCATTCCAGGCAGAAGCCTGTCTGCTTTGCAGCTGCAGGGACATCCCCACTGGAGACAGAGGGAAAGCTTCCATGGCTCTGAGCACAGAGCTGGAGCAAGGCCTTGCCTACTGACAACATTTTTAATATCCCAAAATAAAGCAGCAAGCCTGGCAGGGTGGGAGAGTGTCCTTCATCCTGTGTGTTCATCAATCCCTCTGGATGAGACGGAGCAAGAGACCATTCCCTGTGAGCCTGACTGGCCACCAGTGCTGAGGCCATAAATCAGCTGAGTGAATAAGCAAAACGTTTGGGAGTCAGAGGATTTGTAGGTACTGGGGCTGCCACAGGCAGTTATTTATGGGCTTCAGACAGTGCAATACGCAGACAAGATGTGACATAATTGCTGGCAGACTGGTGAGCAAAATTAGCCAAACCTGTAGGAAAGGGACATGCAGTGAAGGGTTCCTGGGGAGGGGATGGGTGCAGAGGCTCAGGATGTGCCACAGGCATTGCACAAGCACAGACACAGTGGGGACAAAACCATTAGCAGGGACTTAAACCAGTAATAATAAAGTAATCAGCAACAGAGGCAGCATTCTCTTTCATAGGACCACGTATCATGGAATCTCCTGAGCTGGAAGTGACCCACAGGGATCATCCAGCCCAACCCCTGGCCCTGCACAGACACCCCAACAATCTCACCTTGTGCATCCCTGAGAGCATTGTCCAAATGCTCCTGGAGCCTTGGGGCTGTGCCCATTCCCTGGGGAGCCTGGGCAGTGCCCCTCTGGGGGAAGAAACTTTTCATGATACCCAGCCTAACCCTCCCCTGACAAAGCTTTTCTCTTTGTAATTCTCTTTGAATGTCTCTTTATAAATCTTGAAAATCAGGGCAGTCCTGACACAGAAAATGTTCTAAACAAAACAAAAAATTCTTGTGAGCTCAGTCAAAATCTAGCTGTTCTTCACCCCAGAGATCAGACACTCAGTGAGTATATTTCACCTAAAATTTCTGTTTTAGCTTTGGGCTGGCTTTCTGTGTTTTTTTTGTTAACCTGAAGTAATCTTTTGAGCTTAAGTCTTCCCATTTCAGATGAATTTTAAAAGAAAATTTCAAATGCTGTGGTTAGAACCACAGAACTGAAGACAAATAAACTGCAGAAGGAAAACTTCATGAAAACTTCTGAGTAGGTCACAGAGGGGGAACGTCACAAGCTCCCCAGTGATGAATGGAGGTCTTGTGCAGAGTGGGGAGGAATGCCCAAGGATCAGATTTTGTGTGACTTATCCCTTTGGTAAATCTATACCTGACCTGATCTTCTCCTCTGCCCCAGGGATTATGAACACGACCTAAGTGCTTGCTCAGGATCCACAGACACACAAACTAGATACCCTGTACCCATTTATGTATGAAAGTGGCACTGATACCAAAGGCCAAGAGGAGACACACACCATCCCTATTTTCTAAGGCAGCAAAAGCCATTAAGCCCCACCAGTGAGCAGGACAGTGAATCCATGTCCCTTCAGAGCAGCTGAGATGGGATGGCAGCATGAGAACCAGTCAGTCTGTGCCTTTCCATGGCCACAACACTCCCACAGATTTTTCATAACAGAAACAGACTTCGATACAGGCAATAGATTTACAGCAAGTATCACAGAGCAAAGACAACAGTGTCTCACTGCCAGGAAGGAAAGATAATATATCCCTACTCACTGTCCAGGATGAAAACCCTTAGGAATCCCAGTGTACCTGTGCCCCAAGTCCCCTGCCAGCTCCAAGGGACAGTGACAGCAGATCTTCAACAGCCTGGCACCTTCCCAGGGACATCAGTGTACCCTACAGGAGTCAAACAGTACAGGAGCCCACTACTCCCAGAATATTTACAACCATTCCCAGACATACTGCAACACAAAATCAGTGTGACAAGAAAGGCGTCACCTCCCACTCCCAGCTCTGCATCACCTCCACACAAATCAGTGGTGACATGGCCAAACTCACCACTCTACAGGCTGAGCTTCTGAGATGATCCTCTGGAAGTCACTTCTGCATCTCCAGGCCCATGGTGCCTTTGTTCACTCAGAGCAAAGAGCTTTTTATAGCTGTCCAGTGGGTCCACTGGTCCCAGATATCAGTGACCTGTGGGAAGGAAGATAAGCCCCTTATCAGTCTGGTATAAAAGTCACTAAATGGCAAAAGAAACAGAAAACTGTTGTCCCCCTCACACATCTCCACCCTCGAAGAAGGTGAGGCTGTGCCCAGGAGCTGCTGGGTGTCTCCACACTGAGCTGAAGCAGCCCTGGGGGCTCATTATAGCCCCACACTCCCCCAGCCCAGGGGAGGTGCCCTGGAGCCCTTGGCAAGGCCGGCCACAGCCGGGGCCAGCCTGGCCAGATGCGACCATCAGTCAAGGCCACACTGCATCTCCAATGCAAGACCTTGTGCCTCAAAGAAGGACAAACACTTGTGCAGATCCAAGGAAAGGACAGGCTGTACACCACGTTGTGAAGGACACACCAGCAGATGTGTGTGTCCTACTCAGAGGCCACGAGTCTTTAGGAAATCTCACAATTCCTTAGCAGAGAAGTAAAACCAGAGAATTATTGCATCTGTATGTGGGTCAACCATGCCTGGGCTTGGCCCTCAGCAGAGGGATCCCTCAGTCTGTGCTATTCCATGAGGCCTGAAAGAAATCCAGTTGCTCTAGAAGAGCTTCACTGCTACAGCCAAAATACACATCTCAGCTTGCTCCTTTCCTTCCGACACAAACACGGGCTGATCCCTTTCCCATGAGCAGCAAACAAGGCCACTTATTCCACCAGTGGGAGGTTCCCTGACCATGGCAGAGAGCTGGAATTAGATGGTCTAAAAGTTCTCTTCCAACCCAAAGCAGTCTGGGATCTCTGATTTCCATGGACAGGTTTACCCCAGAAATAAAAGTTCAGTACATTGTGACTCCAAACTTTTGCTTCTGGTCTGGCCTTGCAGACCTTGTAAACTTTCCTTCCTCTGCTCAGAAAGCTCCCCTAAAGCAGAGGGGCCTTTGCTTAGTTCCTGATGTTCACACACATGGCCAGTCTGGGACTGCAGGTTCCCTTTTCCCAACAGTTCGACCTGCAGGCAACAAAACCTCACTGGCCCTGAAGGCTGCTTTCACTCACTTCAGCCTGAGAGCCCACAGTCATTGATTTCCTTTGTAGTGGGTGGATAAATTCATATTAAATCTCATGTTCAATTGGAGAGGAGGGGATGGCTCCAGAAGGTGGCAAGAGAAATGTTTCTACTGTGATGGGCATGGTTCACAGGCTGTCTGGACTGGCCGAACTAGAAAAAGGCTTTCCTCTGCTTTCCTATAAGAAGATGATAATTTTAAAATCTGAGGCTAATGGGAAAGGAACACACAGAAAACCCTCGGTGCCACAGCTTAGACTCCGGTTAGACTGCATCAAGACAGAAGAACCACAAAGAGCACCATTTCCACTAGTCTGAGAAAGAAAATTCTCACCCAGGTATCAAAAACCTTTCCCTTGCAGGGCTGGGAATCACTATTTCAACCAACAATTTAAAAGATAAATGTGAAAATTAAATTCCTGAGTAATTTTCTTCATTCCTTCTTTGTTTTCAACCATTGTTGCTGGTGACAGTGTTTAAACCTTCCCAGTTCATGAGAAAAGCATGTCAACAGAGGAAAATGGAATTGCTCAAACTGATGCCTGGGCTAAGATCCTCCAGTTCTACATCCCCTGTTACCTTTGCAGTGATATAAGAGTAGAAAGTAGAAGCAATTACAAAGTCAATTATATTATTGAAATATAAACCATTTCAAAGTTGACAAGCCAAGAAAATGAGACAACAAGGATCTGGGAAATCTGGACTCTTGCTGGAAAATCCTCTAAGTAGCAGCCACTGTTTTCTAGCAATGTGGGACTCCCACAGCATTTTCACCTGCTTTGGACAATGATCATCCCAAAGGTGCTCCCTGAGACATCAAGTCCTGCTGATCCAGGACAGCAATTTGTGGCTTTGCTGACTGGATGCTGCACCTTTAATAAACCCCATTGCCAGACAAGTCTCAAAAGAGAGTAACACTTTGGGTAAGCCCTAGGAATGCTCCCACAGGAAGCATTTACCTGTCTCTACTGAAACCTGAATTCGGCTCTCCTCAGCTGTAGCAGGAGCAAAGTTATCCCAGAGGGCCCAAGCTATCCAGAGCCACAGGGATTTCTGCTGTTCCTCTTCCCATGTGCTCTCCCTTTCCAGGCATTTGCTCCACACAGAAAAGTGCTAATGGTATTTAGTCTCCAATCACATTTAGCTGTTGGGTCTCAATAACTGAGGAATTCCTAATTAGACAGACAATGGGGTCCAACAAGTCCCAGAAGAGCCACAACTGTTCCACTGATCCCACAAACCTGATCGTGCTTTGCCTCATTTCCAGCCCTGGTTTTACAGTTTTCTTGGGGCCTCTCCTCCAGAGGGGCTGATAATTTAAAACCATCTGCAACAGAGCAACCTCCTCCAACAGCCTGACCTTCTTCCATTTCACAGCTTGTTTTCCACCCACCCACCCACCCAAGGCCCTGTTAACCCCTATGTGCCAGGGCTGAGCCACCACGTGCCACTAGGAGCCTGCAGAATTGTCACAGTGAGGCTGGGATGCTCAGTGGGCACTGCTTTCCCTGCAGAGGGAACACGTTTTTCCCTGAAAGAAAGTCCATTCACCTAAGGAAGGGCAGTGAAGAAATGTCAAGAGGAAACAGCTGAAGGACAGTAATTTCAGACTGAATTTAAAACTCTGCTTTATCTGGAAACAAGACCTTCCAATGTTCTGTTTTCCCTGTAATCCTCTTCTTGGAATATTGGTGTCAAGTCTTCCTGTTCCAACCAGTGACAACTGGCACAGCTCTTCCTACAGACTTTGGCACCCACATGGCTCAGAAAGGGCAAGAACTCAAGAAACTAAGACCTGGTAGGTCCAAAACCCTGTCTGGATTTTCAGTCCATAAAGAAATGACCAAGATCAAAAAACAGGCCAAGACACTCCATTTCCCTGCAGCCTGGTGGACAGTCCTGACTGCCCTAAGGGTGGAGGTGGTGGCAGGGAGGCTTCTTTGGGGTGGAAATATTCACATATGAAATGGCTGAAGATGTGCAAAGCTCAGTGGTCATGTTCCAAGTTCATCTTGACATAACAGCAATGAGAACCCCATAAACACTATACAAGAAAATGGGCATGGAATATGGAATAAAGGCCCAAATTCAGTGAAGATTACAGGTACCTGCAACCACCCAACACACTACACAAATCAGGGCAGTCTGGCAGTGCTTGTCATGCGGGTCATGTGTGAGTACAGGGACATAGCTCAGGTCAGGGGCCAGCTGGGTGACAGAGGAGCATTTTGGTTTTCCCAGGAGAATGCCTTGCACCAGAATGAGGAACAGTCACACTGTACATCTGAGTGCCACAGTGAGTCTTCCATACCCACAACATTTGAATTTAAGTAAATGTGATGTTCCAGTTACTGAGTACTTGCTGCTCTTTTCATCTCAATGGGAGATCCCAATTCCCATTCCAGTCCCTCAACACCAGTTCACTCACACTGTAGACTCCAGAAGAAATGCAAGGGACTTGTTTCAGGCTTGAACCTGTGATTATTTTACCTCCCCACCTGAGGTGCCAGTCCCTCTGAGCACCCAGAGCCACTGTGCACCCAGAGCCAGGGTGCAGTTCACTGGACTTTCACTCAACACAAGGAGACTAGAACCAAGGGAATGAATGCAAGAGGCACCAGTGCTCTGCTTTCACAGTGCAGATCAGCTCCCTCATTCCCACACTACATAGAATTCCTTCTGTTCTCTTGCTCAGTTCTCTTCTCACTGGTTTACTGTTTGCATCCATGACTGACTGAAGGGGTTTGCCATCACAGTCTAGGATTTAGTTGGAGCCTGGCTGCCTATAAACCCAACATTCCCACTTTTCCCAGTAACAGCTGCTCCCATGACTATCTTTCTTGCATGTTCCAGCCCCAGGGCTGGGATTTACTTACCATTTTCCATCCACAAAACAAAATAGTGGGCAACAGAATTTAATAAAAACTCACCAAAGATGTGATTAAATGTCAACTTATCCCTCCCAGACATATCCTTCCACCAGGACTTTCCACCGCCCTTGAGCCACTGAAGAGAACATGGGTTTAAGCCCCTCTGGGCTTTAATGAATGCAGGGAGTGCCTGTACCACTTCCTTCCACTACATGGCCACAGGGCTTTGCTACATGTCCCTCTGCAACTAAAATTAACTCTGTGTGTTGGGAGCACTTCACAGACATCACCCCTCAGGCATGCAGAGGGTTAACAAAGCTCACTGCATGCAGCATATTAAACAATAAAATACAACCAGGGATTGAAGGCTTTATCTCAGTCCCCCTCTCTGCCTCAAACCAGAGGCACAGCAAACCCCCCAGTTCTGAGTTCTTTATGTTGTTACAGGATTTATTGTGCCCCAACCTGCAAGTGGCAACAGATGAAACAAGCACCATCCTGGCCTGACCAGCTGTTTTAATGTTTCATTCCCTGATGTTCTGGAAAGTTTAACATTGAAATAAATAGTATGAAATTCCCTCTGGAACCTCAAGAGGCCACAGTGTATGCCACCTTCCTTCTGTATCTGTGTGGGACACTAGAATTAATCTCAACACTGTCCTGGTAGTGCCTGACCTGTACTAGCACTAGTGAATGTCTGGCACCTACAGAGGTGCCAGGGGACTCCCATTTCTGGGAATGCTGCCCCATTCCTTCTGAAGTTTGTTCACTGTCACACTCTCTCTTTATCCAGCACTAAAATATCAGAATAAAGTAAGTGTCATCTTGAGCCAGAAAATTATGCCAGCATTCAATAGAGAAATAACCAAAATCATAGAATTATTAAATCATAGAATGGTTTGGGTTGAAAGGGACTTTAAAGCCTTAAAGCTCAGTTTGTTCCACTCCCCACCAAGGTGGGGAACATCAGGTTGCTTAGACCCTCCTCCAGAAAACAGAAATAGAGATGAAAAACCAGAAATACAGAGAAAAAGAGGGGATCTCTCTCCTTTCACTGCCACTTGTTCCATGAATCCTGTGGTTTCACAGAAGGGTCACTGAGCTCTCCTTTCTGCAGGAATGAAGCTCCCAGGGTCTGTCCCTGTACCGGGTCTGTCCCCCGCGGGGTCTGTCCCTGTACCGGGTCTGTCCCTCTGCAGGGTCTGTCCCTGTACCGGGTCTGTCCCT
>VXBQ01003605.1:120002-177055 GCA_013400175.1 Phainopepla nitens
ACTGAGCTCTCCTTTCTGCAGGATGTCCCTCCGCAGGGTCTGTCCCTATACCGGGTCTGTCCCTGTGCGGGGTCTGTCCCTGTACCGGGTCTGTCCCTGTGCGGGGTCTGTCCCTCTGCAGGGTCTGTCCCTGTACCGGGTCTGTCCCTCTGCAGGGTCTGTCCCTGTACCGGGTCTGTCCCTCCGCGGGGTCTGTCCCTCGCCGGGTGTCCCCCCACCTCTCTTGCCTTGTGAAGGTGATCACACGGAGCTCAAACACAGCAGCAAATACCGCTCCAGGTCCAGAGCAGGTAGCAGCACTCACCTGCGGCTGTCACCCTGGGCGTCCTCTCCAGCCGAGTGCTTTGGCAGCCGCAACTGCAGCCAGGGCCGGGTGCGGGGCAGCGCCGGTCCCTCCGGACTGGCCCAAGCTGGAGCTTCCTCAGTTTCTCCGTCCGTGTCGCCTCCCTCTCGCCCTGTCCCGGCGCGCTGTCGCCCGCGGGCGGGGCTGCCTGTCACAGGGCTGTTAGCCTGCGAGACATCCAGGGGATTGGGATTTTTATGGGTACCCAGGCACCTGCCTCCTATTCGTTATTATTTCAGTCCATTCCAGTAATGGTGCTGAGCAAATTTGAGATGAACATAATTCTTTAGCATTTCACAAGTCAGTGGGATGGTGCTTTGTGGATTGTGTTTCCTCTTCACAGCAATTTGTTACAAACGTTGACACAACTGAAGGTCTCTTGATGTAAGGAAACTGGAGTTCAACTGGTTTGAATCCCATTCCAGGAATAAGCAGGGTCCCTAACAGAACAGTTAAATTGAACTTCAGATAAAAGTGAGTGGCCAAGCATGGTTAGATTCTTCACATACACTCCTTTTTTAATATAACTTCTTGTAAAGTGTTAAAGATTATGATATAATATTGATTTTCGCATTTATGTATTAGCTTTTGCTTGTTATTGATTATAAGTATTTGGATATATTGTGATTTATAACTGTTTTTGACTGACTCATTAGTATGGTGTGATCTATCAGTTTAAGTATGCTCTGTATAGTTTATAGAAGTAGTAGTGTGATAAATGTATTAAATTGTAGGTCTTAGCAAAACATGGTAAATGTTAAAATGCCTCTATGTAACTAAGAAAACAGTGTAAAGCAATTGTTTCCCCCTCACATCTGCTGACTGACCTCTCCAAATGATAACAGTGACACAAACCAGAACACCAGAAATAGTTGGAGAAGAACTTAATTCCTTATCAGAGAATGTGAAACAACGGGATGGATGGAAGCACAAGAAGAAATAAAGTATATTGACCTAATTCACAGGATGTCTTGCAGATAAGTTTGAGTATAACATAAAACCAAACAAAAGAGTTCCTGAAACATCAAAAAGCTCACAAGAATTCTTGAATAATGTATGAAACACATGAATATGCATGTACCTCAGTAATGTAACAGTATATAGATAACAGTGCCTTAATCTACCGGTGTACTCTCTGGCTAATTGCCAAAGACACCCCAGCACTGCTATTTTGTCCCTTCTTTTATCCCTTATTAAACTTCTAAAAATTTTTAAAGCGTGAATTTTGTTTTCCTCAAAAAGTCAGATTTGTAAGGGATGGACAGAGCCCTTCAGAGCAGCAGTTCCCAGTGTCAATGTGAATTTATCTCACAGTGTTAACGTGAATTTGTAGCATACACTGAGCAGTCTGAGCCTGCACTCCTCTTACACACCCAAGGGCAGCTGCTGTTACCTACAGTCCTTTGTACACCTTTGGGAAAAAAAACAGCTTTAACAAGGAATTAGGAACAAAAAGGTCAGGGTGGAAATGGAGATCAGATACCTCAGAAGACTTGTATTAGTAAGGGCTTCTTCTGCTGTGGGAATTTATCCAGAGTCACCTGGAGTGATGGAGATAAGTTCTTGAGAAAAACAAGACAGAGGCTCAAAGTAAAAGAAGTAAAAGACCCCAGGCAGGGAATGAAGAGGTTATAGACACAGTTTCCTCAGTTTGCAGAGGGCAGTGAGCACCCAAGGGTCACCCAAAGGGCTGCAGGTTGCAGACATTTCAGGTGTTTCCTTTCCCCACTGCCCATCTCAGGGACAGTCACATGTTGGGAGAATACAAGTCACAGTCATTTTAGAGGCCAATACTTCCAGGTAGATATGAGGGTATCAGTGCTTCTTAAAAGCAGATTAGGATAAAGTTCAGCTTTCTCTGTCTTGTCCTCTTCAAGGAAGCCAATGTGCCTGTGGGAGAGGCTGTACCTGGAGTTCTTCCAGCCTGGAAGGTGGGCAAAGCCCCTGACCCAGCATGAGACCTGCCTGCAACAGCACTAGCCTCAGCCCACACGAGAGCCAAGAACCTAAAGCAAACATCATTTCCAAAGGTTTTGCTTCTATCCAGTGAAAGCAATCCCCCCACACCAGGCAATGGGCCTGTAGTGCCCTGAATAAAACTGTACCTCAGGTGCACCACACCTTCAAAAGTATTCATTGTACAAGGGAACAGCAAAAGCAGGAAGATGAAGCAGCAGGAGGTCAGCAGATTTGCCTGTACTTAATGTACTTTCCAAATGGGAATATAATTCCTTAATTGTTACTTTAGATTTACCAGATTTTTGACTGATACTATAGAAGCCAGCTGAAATCCACTCAGGGTTTCCCACCTTGTCCCTCCATAGCTAAACATCCTTCCTGTGGAGGAGAGAGCTGGGGCACAAATTGCTGAGCTTGTGTTATAACATATTTAAGCCAGAAGATGCAGGTGACACATCCCAAAGGATCACATTTACACACCTTTATGCACCCTTACAGTCAGCAAAACACAGAAAGTCCCATTTAATGTGGTAGAAGAGAAAAAAAATCTGCTTCAAAAAACAGAGAAGTACTGACAACTCAGGAGATGCTGAAATCATTCTGATAGACTTGGAAACATGTCCCAGTTAGGAGACCTTAGCACCCCAAAGGGCAGCCTTATGTAATGTGCTTTACTTAGCAATCCTCTGACATGGGCCTTCCCAATAAAACAGTGCAAGGATTTGTAAGCCTGGGTATTCCCTTGCCTCTGACAGCCTCATAAAGATTATTTCCTATCAGACATGTGAAAGACTCCTCTGGAAATCCACCAAACACTGCATCTGAGCTGAGCTGAGCATTCCAATTCTAATTTCATCCCAAATCAGCAGGTGGTTATTGGTTGCCTCAAAATGGCATTTGTCAGGAATAAATTTCTTTGCCAAAATAAGCCATTCAGTGTTATTTATGACATAGATTCTGCTACTCTCCCATACTCAAACACTGTTGACTCAGCCAGCCCTGGCCCTCTCCCCTTTCATGTTTGAATGCAGCCATTAAATTGTCTTTTAGAAGTTGTACTGAAGGCACAAACCCCCCTCCCTTCTCCATCAAATGAGGACAAAACACAGAAATGAGCCACTAGTGCATGAAGTCTAAGACCTCTGAGCGTTCTCAGACCTCAGTCTGTGACAGACTAAACACAAATCCCCTCTGTGCTCTTCTCAAGCTTTGTGCTCAATGTGGAGTCCCAAAGAAGGGGCCATGGACACCAGAGGCAGTTGTACACTATCACAATTGTCACATCCCAGACAGCCTCCTGACTCCCAGCATACTGTGTTGGCAGGACTGTCCTACACTCAGACACCACAGCATTGTCTGAGACCCAAGCACAAGGTCCACACCAACCCAGGATGCAGCTGGTGGCAGAGCACCTCTCTGAGGGGACAAAGGTCTATTTTTGATGACATTTGCCACCCCTCAAGCAGCCATCCAGTGTGACACATCACAGTTCCCTCAGACACCTGAGCTTGTACAATTCACTGTCACCTTTAAAGGACACACTCCTGCAGGGAGCACTGGAAGTCTTGGCTGTGGAAAGGCTGATCCTGTGGAGAGCCAGTCCAGCAGTTGAGTGACCTGTCCATAGCCAGGAGCTCAGCACACACCTGGACATGAAGTGAAAGATACTGAAATACAGAAACTCTACCAGTAAAGTGCAGGGGATCCATCCCCTCCATTACCCTCTCCCAGGGAGAAAAGCCAAACTCCCCTCCCAGCTGTCCTACAGCCTTGGACCAAAGGGCTGGGAGTATCTGTGAGGCAGAGAAGTTACTGCAGCATCCAAAAGTCCTCCAAGAGCCTTCCACAGGGTTCAGCTGCAAACAGGGTCATTGTCACCAGAGCTTCTTTATCAGCTATTGTCCCTTTCCCTCACCCCTCAGGCATTCACCCCCACCAGATCAGTAATTACACTTTCTGAATAGCAGCAGGGGCACATGAGAATGCTCCAAGGATTCAGTCACTTTAAGATGAACCAATCCTAAACAGCAGGGATAACCAAACTGGGAGAACCAAGCTGGTTTCTGATTCCCCTCTTCCAGGCTCCTTCAATGGAATTAGTCCATGGCAAAGGAGATGTCCTAAGCTCACCTGAGCCAGACCCAGAGCCAGAGAGGAGCCTGCCCTTGTGAGCCCTGACTGCTCCTGGGGCAACCTAGCTCCCACCCCAGCACAAACCAGCCCAGACAACATCCAGCAATGCCCAGCCTAGAAGTGCTGCCTTGGGCCCTGGCCCAGGGCAGATGTGGCATCACCCTGTCACTCTGCCTTGGCTGGCATTTGCAGGTCCCTGATGGTCTTGTGAGGGCTTTGACCACATCATGAAGGCAGCTGAGTGTTTTGTCCCCACACAGCCCACAGCAGCCAGGTGTGACCTGTTCTGCCATGTGACAGGAACCCAGTGTGAGCACTTACTGCTCACTGCCAGGCACAGGGCCAGGCCAGGAACCTCAGTGGGGAAGAGCCTGTAAGAGCTGGGTGTTGGGGAGCTGGAGAAAGGGGCAGCCCAGCCCCAGCAGAGGCAGGACAGGAACCATGCTGAACCAGGTAAACTCAACCCAGCACCTGAAATGGGTGAGCAGAGAGGGGATGGTGACAGGCTCCATCAACCGTCCTCATCAACAGCACTGTGATCATCAAAGGCCAGGAAAGAAATCAGGTCAGCCTGGGAAGGCTAAACAACAATTCAGGAAAACCTGAAAACTGGTGCAACTGCAGCAAAGCACAGGAAGGGGGTGAAGGCTCAGGCCTGAGTTAAAGCAAAGCCCCTTGGCCATAGCAGAGGTGTAGGAAGGAATCCCAAGTGAAGCTGCTCAGGGCAATTATGCCCTAATTAGTGCCCTCACAGCCCTATCCCTGGATCCCAGGAGAACATTTCTGTGACACATCAGCTCACCCAAGTCTTGCACAGCTGGGCCTCTCAGCACTACACTTCAAACTCAGCTCCCTCCCCTGCCACTCTCCATAAACTCTCCTGCCCCTGTGGTGGTTCTGCTCTCCCGCTGATTTCCAAGCCTGGAGGGTCTCTCTATCCCCTCTGCCAGTCTGTGCCCTCAGGAACACTGGTGTGCCCATGTGCCCTCCCTG
Source organism: Phainopepla nitens (assembly GCA_013400175.1). NCBI lineage: Eukaryota > Metazoa > Chordata > Aves > Passeriformes > Bombycillidae > Phainopepla > Phainopepla nitens. The sequence goes on from VXBQ01003605.1 coordinate 125,431, forward strand.
TCCATGGCTGCAGGGAAGGGCAGGAGCAAAGCCCTGGGAAGAGGCAGGGAGAAGGCACCCAGCAATAGACAGATAGTCAAGCAAACAGGGATCTACCTCCCTCTTCTCTCACTCCCCAGCATGTGACAGGAAAAACTGTGCCACTTCACGAATGTGCCATTCACTACTGCGGAACCGAAGAGGAAAGTCCTTTTTTGTTGTGAGTTTCTATTGTTCTGAGATACCCAAACTGAGATGTTGCTCCCTTCCATGCTCTCTCAGTCTCTAGAAAGAATCTATGAGATCAGACTGCCTTAACTTTCAAAACCATTGCAAGACTTTTCCCAAGGAACTTAATTTGATTCCTGTGCATATGCAGTGAATTGATCAATGCTCTCCAGCACAAAAGTCCTCATCCAGGTTCATCACTGCAGGTGCAGCTACTGCCCTGCTTCCACACTAATGCTGACTTTCTAAAGTGTCACAGGCAGCAATCCTTCTGTTTAGGATCAAAGTTGCAGCAAGAAAGATCTCAGAAGTCTCTGCCAAAGCAGTTCCTTGCTAGGGCTGTGCTGTGAAGCTGAACCAGCTGCAAACCCAACCACAGGAGTCTCCTTTTGCCAGTTATTTCTCTGCTCCAGGGATGAGCCAAGCCCAGAACTGGAGATGCCCAGGAAGATCATGGTCAGATGGCCATGTGGCCTGGCCCAGGCAGTGGGAGAAAATGAAGCCACTTAAGGCTCCTGAAGATGCAAAACTTCATTTTTCAAGTTGCCTCAGTCTAAAGCATCCAGACCTAAGAAGTATCAAGTATCTGGAGCCTTCCCTGACATCACTGGGATCATCTGGATGCACATCTCTTGGTGCCTGCATGCTGGGAGAACCATTGGGACACATCTTGGTGCTAAGGGGTACCTGTATTTGATCCTGAGTGAATGAAAACATTCTGTGTTAAAATAAATCACCTTCCCCTCCTTTAACGTCTCACATTGACCTTTGTCACCTTGTTGCAACATTATTCCCTTCAATGCATCTGAGTTTGCAACTGCCTAGGAAAAGTAGAGCCTCTGAACAGGAACAGGCTGATGATCTTGTGTCTGCAGCCCAGCTTACAACTCTGGCAATTTCCAGGAGTTGGTTTTCCTGGATTGCTTTGGTGACCCACAGTCACACACACTCCATGTTTTCCACCACCAGGCACATCCTGCTGTCCCCAGACAGACAGGCAGGCTCTGGGCTGGGAAGTGACACAGTGAGCAGGTCACTTTTCAGGGAGATGAATGGATGGGGAATGGATGGGTGGATGGATGGATGGATCACTGAAAGGAGCAGGATAATGTCAGGGGTGCTATCCATCCAGGGCAGACTGGGAGAAGGGAGCATAGGAGGAGTGGGTGTCAGAGAGGGATCCTGTGTCCTAACTGTGATGGATGAGGGAGATCTGTGTTCTGGGAAGGGTGGCTGGGGCAGACAATGCCAGTGCCAGGAGCTGAGCGGAGGAAACCAGACCCTTGCAAAGGCCCTGATTAACCCTGCATTGAGACAGACCTGGGCTGCTGCTCTGGGGCAAACTGAAGGGCAAGCAAATTGCTCATAGTTTGGGCATTTCCAAATCCAGCATGCCCTTGTCAATCTCTTGGACTGACAGACTGAGTGTCCCAGGTGGTTCAGGGCTGTGTGTGACCATGACAGTGAATAGGTCATGCTCTCATTCATGTGCTCTTCAGCTTCATTCAGCTTATTTTTCAGGCATCTCTCATTTTACACTCACCACTCACTCCTCTCTTTGCACCCAGCGAGTTCCAGCTTGAAGATCTAAGCAGAGCAGTTTCTTTCCTCACAGTGACCACAGAGGAGCTGAGCTGTCTGGGCAGCCCTCAGTGGAGAGAAGGGTAGAAGCCTCACATGTTTGTCACCCACACCAGCTGACCTGTACTCCTCAGTTCCACTACTAGTCTGGACTCATTCTGGCTCCTCAGGCCAGCTGGGTCACACTGACAGTTGCCCAATTCTTGCTGGAAGCAGGAATGCACTGGTGAGATGCTCTCCTGGCCATCCTTCCCATCCCTTTCATGGCAATATTGAGGGACTTGGATCCCACTCCAAACTGAGTCTGGAGTCTCTCCAGCAGAGCAGAGAGCAAGCTGCTGATGCAGGAGGGTCAATCCAGCACAGAGAACAAGATTCTCAGAAGCCCAGAGGAAAACTCTAAGGAGCTCTAAAAAGCAGGGAGCAATCCAATAAACCATTAACTGCTGCTGCTCACCTTCTGCAAGTATATGAAAACAAATTTTCTGGGCTTTGTGCATGTTTGTCTTTCAAAGCACAATTTTAGCTCTCTGTCCCATACATCTGCACTAAAAATCCAGCTTTCTGTTCCTGGTGTAGTATTTTCCCATCTAGCCATCATCTTCTAAGTGGCTATCTGATACTCCAGGTGCCTTTCTTGTCCCTGTTCTCCCTCTTTATTTATCATGCTGGACAATTTGTGTCTCCTTTATAGCTTATGAACAAAACACCTCATTGATAAGGGCATCGAGATGTGCAGTTTGTCTTCCCTGGAACAGTTCTGGCCTTCTTCCTGACTCTCTAGGTATGCCTGCAAAAATAGCACAAGTGCATCGCTCACTGCTGACCACAGCCTTGAGAAATAAACTTCCTTAAACAACAAGCCACAGCCGTCTGCGGCAGAAGCCAAGACTCACTGGCCTTGCCACATGCCACAAAGGTCACCAGCCCCAAATTGCCCCAGCAGACAGGACAGAATGCCAGAAGCAAAGGACATATAAATCTAATGACTGTCAGCTTAACTATGTCAGCTGATTGCTGAGCTCAACCAGAGGGGGAAAGGAGAAGATTGGCCCCAGTTTAACTTTGTAAGTCTCAAGGAATTGGGACCCCTTTCAACACAAGTGGTTTTAGCAATTCCTTAAACGTTTCACCCAGGAAAGGTTCTTTAACCCTCAGCTCCGTGGTGTATCAGTCAAACTATCCATGGATCCCAGAGCTGAGCAGAAGGTGGTGGGAAAACTGGGAGTCTCCACAGAGCAGCTGAGGCCTGTAGGATTTATTTGTCTGCTGTAAGTCTTGAAAAGGGTTTATTATTTGCCACTTTACATTGCCCTAAGCATTGTTTCCAGAGATGCAAGGGCAGAGTACTCCTACAAGGCTCAGGGTCAAGCAAAGTCACACAGTCACAGAAATATGGAGCCCTTTCAGTGTGAAAAGCCCTCAAAGATCATTGAGTCCAGCATAGCCCTAGCACTGTCATGTTCACCACTAGACCCTGCCCCTAAGTGTCCACATGTGTTTTGGACGTGTCCAGGTATGGTGACTCCACCACTGCCCTAGGCAGCCTGTTAAGGCCTGGTGAACCTGAAAGACACCTAGCCTGGCAGGTGACAGAGAGATGCAGTTGGGTCACTGATGGTCACTGAAAAATGGAGTGAGTGGGGGCTCTGGGGGTCCCCAATTCATCCTCCCACTCAGGGTAGGACTATCTGGAACATCAGACTGGAGCAGCCAAGGCTTTTCCACTGAGCCTCAGCAAACAACCCAAACTCTCACAAGGATGGAGACTCCCCCCTCCTAACTTTGAGCAGCAAACATGAGATGATAGTGAAGTTTCTGTGTACAAGTACCGGGGCAAAACTGCAGAAACTGGCTTTGTTAAATATGTGGAAATGGATAAAGAGCTAAAAGGAGGCAACAAAAATGAATACAAGAGAGCTCAAGGTGAAGGTTGGAGTGACAGTGCCTGTCAGCAAAGGCATGATATTGTAAAAGGGCAAGCACTGCAGAAAGGAGAGCTCCTGAGCTGAAAACCATCCTGAGAAATCATCTCTCATAGGGCAGTTTAGAGGTGGAAGCTTCCAAACCTCAACCAGAGGTCAGGGATTTAGGATTCCTGGCAACATTTCTCTTCTAATGATTTTGCTTACCAGAAGGTCTGTCATTAAGGCCCTGTGAGGAATTGCTGTCATCTTGCAGTCTGATATCAGCTATTATTAATAACTGGGGAGCTCTGGCTTATGAAAGGAACACATTTGGGTGTGCTCAGAGAAGATCCTTGTTGTTTCATCTGCATTCAGTGGGGAGGAAACCATGAGTGATCAGGTTCCTTTGACCTTGTACAGGTGCTCTGAAGATGCCATTCCTGCCAGGGAATTGGGTCTATTGCTAAACTTAGGGACCTGACTCTGATCCTCAAGTATTTTGTCATAGTACAAAGTCAATTTTAAGTGTAAGACCACAGTTCAGCTGTTTCATCCCTGCACTGGGGCAGATTTTCATCTCTTTGGTCCATTTTCATCTCTGTGTTGAAATCTGCTGGTTTCCTTCATTTCTACTCTCCATAGCTTCCGGAGGCTTCAGTCTGAGACTGACTTGAGTGGAGACACTGACAAATGACAAACCCAAGCATAGGGACCTCCACACCAAACACAGACAGAAAAAACAGTAGGTTATTTTTATTTCTACTATGACCTTGATTCCCCAAGGTATTTTCACATCTTCCTCACACCTACAGATTCTGTCACATTTCTTGTCCTGATGAGTCTGAGAAGGGATGTTTTGGCAGCTTTTATGCCTTTTCCAATCTGGTCTGTTTGCAAAGCCTGGTTAAGTGATTAAGTAATAATTGACAAGTGTCAGCCTAGGTTGGACAGTACAAATTCCTTATGACAAGCAGTGAAAAAATCTAGACCAAGAAAAGAAGATTAAATGGGTTGACTCTGCAGTGCTGAGAAGGTAAGAAGCTTCCATTTTAAATCATAATGATGGCAAAAATAGTGATGACAAAGCTGACTGGAGAACAGAGGACATGGGAATGGAAATCACCATGACAGCGTGGACGGAAAACTCCAATGTGCAATTCCAGCACAAGCTGGTAAGTATTGCTGTTAGGGAAATATCAGTGCCAGCTTTTGATCCCAACTTTTGAGGCCTCCACCACAATTCAGGAAACACAGCTGTTTGTCCATGTTGAAAAACAAGTTTCTCAAGCAAGAGGATGTGTGAAGGTGGCACCATGGGCTGCTCAGATAGTGGAGGGAAGTTGTATTAAAATAGAGTGAGTAAGCTTACTTTGTTCAGCCCAACAAAAGAGAGATGGGTGATAAGAAATATTAAATATCTTACAAAGGTAAATACCAAAAGGGGAGACAAGGTGAGAGAAGAACAAAGAAAATACTGTCCAGAAAGAGGAATATCAGGAGACTTTTAACCACCAGATGTGGTTAGCCCAGCCTCCTGGTTGGAATAACAAGGTGGAGTGTCTTACAGAGTTACCATAGATTTATTTCATAATGGGAACTCAGTGTCACAGCTTTCTGCCACTCAAATTCAGAGGCCTTTTCTAAGGTCAGGAGATCTGGGAGGACAAATGGCCAGGAGACACTGAGCTCAGAAACTCTTGGCTGCAGTAAATGCCAGTTGGGGGTGACTTGCTATACAGCTATTTTGGCAATTTGTTGTCCTGACCCTTGGACATTCTTTTTCGATTGCCAGCCTACAGTGAACTGCATGATGGCCTCCACGTCCCAGCCCAGCAGCAGGGCCATGGGCAGAGCTCTGGGTACCCCAGTGCATCATTTGGGTGAACAAGGCAGTGTCACAGAAGGTTTACAGGCTGCTAACACCCTGCCAGAGAAGCCCTTGGAAAAGGAGGTCCCAGTTCTTATCCACTGTAAGATCTCCACATCCTTTAGACAGAAATCCCAGATGGGTGTTTCATCCAAACAGAAATACACCTTTTGTGTGTGTCTGTTCTCTGCTGTGATGGTTCTTCCATCATTTGTGTGCAGGTGCCTCTGACAGCATTTCATAGGACCTGCTGGGGGCTCTGGAGCCTCAGAATCACCAGTTTCCTAGGGTTCATGACTCTGCTGACTTGTGATGGAGAATGTGGGAAGCTGTGACCAAGGAGTATCCCCTCCTCCCTCCTGTACACCCAGCTGACAGCAGAGATGACAGCAGAGCTCCTGCCCCAGTGCCCTGCACCCAGGGGCTGTGTCCCTGCTGCAGACCATAAATTACCCACAGCCAGCTTTAACACCTCCTTAGAGTTATGCCCCAAAGCTTTCAGTCCCAGCAGCTCTGGAAGGGGTCAGTGCCTCTGCCTGTCCAAGCAGGTGTTGATAATAAGAAAATGCCCCCCCATGGTGAGAGGAATTTTAGAAGCTGTGAGGAGAGGTTGCAGGCGCAGGGAGGGCAGTGCAGGTGGCTGCATCCACTGACTGCCCTGGGCACTTGGCCTCAAGGACAGAGCTCTCCCTGCAAACAGATCCCTGGCAGGGCCTGTGCCAAACACAACTGCTACAACAGCCTTTGGGCCATGCCTTTATGGCTAGGAACAGTCTGCTGCAGCAGAAATCCCCACACTTTCCTGAGGAGGTGGGAAACACAGAGCTCTTGCATCACTTGAGAAATGAGCATTCCTGAGGCAAAGGCTAGAAAAATCTTTCTCCAGATTTCAGAACAAAACACACAAGACACGACCATTCTACTGCCCACAGTCTCTTTTGGAGCTACAGAGAACAAGCAGAAGCTCTCAGTCATTTCCCCATGTTTGGTGAGATGCCCTGAATAATTTGTTTGTGAATCAAAGAAGTCTCAGTGCCACCATTCAGAAAGGAAATTCAGCATGGAAACAGCAGAAAGCAAGCCAAATAAAAGTCTCTTCATACTCATAAATGATGTTTTCTCACACTCCATCATTCCCCAGAGGTGAGGGGAATGTCTTGTTTTGATTAGTCTGGATGAAGTGAGTGAAGGGGATCCAGGGTGAAGTGCTAAGACCAGGGCCATGCTAACGCAGCTCTGGCACAGGCCATCACCACCTGCAGCACTTGGCTGTTTGTGCTGACCTCCTGCGAGGACTTGGAGTAACCCCTGAATTCCCAGCACACACATTCCAAATGAAATTATCCAGCAGAGCCTCGATTCCCCCCAGTGCCAGAGTCCACCTCCCTTTCATGCCCCATTCCCTTCACAGGACTGCAGGAAGGAAGTTGGCCAGGGTGTGCTTAAATCAAATGTTATGAAAAATTTCTTCACTGGGAGGGTGATCGAGCCCTGGCACAGCTGCCCAGGGCAGTGGTGGAGTCACCATCCCTGGAAGTATCCAGAAAACAAGTGGATGTGGAGCTTAAGGATGTGGGTTAGTGGTGGCTCATACATAGCTGAGTTAATGGTTGGACTGGATGATCTTGGAGGTCTTTTTGGCATAAATGATTCTGTGATCCTTTGGCTCGTGGTCAGGGCTGCTGGGGGCACAGGACCTCCAGGCTGAGTACTGCTGGTCCTGAGTAGATGCCACTCCTGATCCTGGCTTTTTGTTTACACTGACATGGCCAATCTGTCCTCTCCAGGTCTCCTATTTCCAACAGTGCAGGACAGTTAACTCCATGTTCAAGCTAAGGATTGACCCTGTAGAGAAAACCCTGGAGCTGGGAAGGTGGGATCCTATCCCAGTCTCCCAGAAAAGGCTATTGAAGCAGGTCTCTGTTCCTCTGCCCCCCAGTCTGTGTGAGGAGGGCTTCCCCTGAGCCATCAATTACAGCACACAATTAGTTCCACTGGCCCAGAGTCTCCCAGCACAGTCCTGGCAAACTGCCCTTCCTCCCACTTCTCCCTCATTAGATTGCTCCTCCCTTGCTTGGTCTTTAGTTAGCTTGTCATCAGCAACTTGGCCTGGACTGAATACCCTGCATTGTCCCAAATTAAACTGTGTAAGACAGATGGGACACCAAAGCAGCAAGAGAGGAGGGCAAAAAGACTTGCAAAGCCATCAATATGTGTCTGACTGCAGGGACAGGCTTGCCAGGGGCAGCAGTAAGATTTCATCTGGCTTGGGCAAACTAGGGGTGTTCAAACTATAGATTGGCTGAAATCCAGCAACCCCATTTCAGCAAACCCAACATAAGTCCAGCACAGGGAGACAAACCCCAGCAGAACCAGTGGCCTTATGGAGCGAAGCTGTTTATTGTGGCATTGAAGTTGTCAGGAAAATTAATCCACAAACACCAGAGGTTTATGTCCAAAAAGGAGACAGAGGAGTCCTGTAACCTTATTTGAAAAAAGGGAGAGGCCATAGGGCATTTCCTCTGAGGTCTCTCACATTTTTAGAGGATACAACCCCCTAATTTCCTGGCTACGCTTTCCTCCTTCTTTCCCCATTAGCTGAGGTACTTGAGAGGCACAGACTTCACGAATCGCCTCATACAGACCCCCTTCTAAAGTATACTCCCTCCCCATTTTATTTTTCCTACGGGATTTATGGCTCCTCCCATTGCTTCTTTCAACTCTCAGTATCTAGCCTTACCCACAGTTTGTTTGTAAAGACAGATCCCTCTCATTCCTTTCAAAGTGAAGTGCTCAACCTACCCACTCGGCTTGGAGCAGCTTCACAACGAAGTGTCACACCCTTGACTCCCTTTTTTTCCTAGTTCAGAAGCCAAGTGGTGGCCTCAGATCCCCTTTCCCTGCATTCTGCAGGAGGTTTGTTCCCTGTGTGCCACACAGGAGCTCACAGCCACTCCCTGGCGCCGCTGCAGAGGCTGGTGCCAGCACACGGCAGGGATGGGGCAGCAGCACTGCTGCAGGAGAGGGCAGCTCGGCAAACTGGCACCTGTTGTCAGGCAGAAGCCAAGGCTTGTGTCAGCCTGCTGAAAATGTTTCCCCTTCGACCTTGGTGACCTTTCCTATCACACTTTATGAGGCAGACTGCTACCATTAAGTGTCACTTGATCCTCTGCTAATGCAGCAGTTATGAAAGGCCCATAGCACTTGTCACTAGGATAAACACCTTCCAAGTGGGAGAAGCTGCGGGGAAGGGGCGTACAAACCATCCCCTCTGTTCCCTCAAGTCCCTTCCCTGTCTGTCCATCACCACTGTCACAGCCTCTGGTTTGGAGCAGGAAAGCTGAGCCTGGCTGCAGCACTGCCCTTCCTTTGTTTCCAGGCCTTGAACGATTACACAGGCCCTGCATTGCCTGTGTAATCAAACATTGCCCTGCAAGAGAGGGATTCAGGACACAACACTGGGTGTGTACTGTCCCTTCAATCCTGCAGATCACACAAGCTCAACCAGCTGTGATGGGGATAGGTCCTGCTGCCACCACCCCTGTCCTTTCAGGGCTCAGAGCCCTCTGCAGTTTTAGCGTGCTCAAGAAAAAAGGCTGAAGGTGTGCCAGGGAAGGTTGGACATTAGGAGGAATTTCTTCACAGAAAGAGTTATTAAACATTGCAAGGGGCTGCCGAGGGAGCTTTGGTATCCCCAACCCTAGAGGTACCCAAGGAACATGGATGTGGCACTCAGTGGGCTGGGTGACAAGGTGGGGGTCAGGCATAGCTTGGACTCAATGATCCCAAAGGTCTTTTTCAAGCTAAATGATTCTGTGATTCAGTCTCAGGGGAAGCATAAACCTGCCTACCCTGTGGGAATGCTCCTTGGCACTGCCCTCAGCCTTCACAAGGGTGGCTTGGCTGATTGGGTGACCTGAGCATGATCTCCAAGGGGCTAGCACTAATGGGGGGTAGGTGGGCACTACTGCCCTGCAGGACTTGCCCAAAGAAAAGAAGAGCTTGAGGGCCAGGGCAGCCTGCTCAGAGTACAAACAAGCTGCCATTATAATGTCCTGCCAGCTGGCCCCTTCCAGCTCCTTGTCATGCTCACAGGAGTGACCAACACCAAGGGATTTTGTCAGCCCTTTGGGAAGGGTGACCAAATTGATTCTTCTACCCCAGAACAGGACTGGACACACACAAAATGTGGCTCATCAGCCCTGTGGAGAGACCTCCCAGAAAACGGACTGACTTTGGAAGAAAATAGCACACACGGGCAGATTTTAGTGAATTGAAAGGCTTTCAGCATCTGCACTGAAATATTTGTCAAAGGAGAAGAAAAAGCAATCAAATGAAGCCCATTTCTTTTCCAGAAGCGCTGGTGCTCCAGCCCTGGCTCTCTGAACTGTGTCAGAGGCCTCCTGGGTCTCAGGGATCAAGAGAACCATCAGGCAGCAGAAGCATCTGAGGTGTTTTCAGCAGCTGTGATGGATGGCGATGGTGGCAGTAGTGTTTGGGCTGTGGGTTACCTGGGTGGGGAGTGCTCAAGGTGTGCACATTTGCCTTGTCCCTGTCTGACAAGGGCTGCATGGGCTGAGATTGCTTTGGGGCAAACAAGAGGTGAGTCGGCAGAGACACTTTAATATTATCTGCCCTGGGTTTGAAATAAATCCCTTCTGGACCAGACATCTACAGAGGGGGTTTCCACTGGTCACTAGTCCCTGTGCAATGCCTTGAATCATGACTGTGTCACAAAACAGAAACACAGAAGGGAAGGAACTTTTGAAGTCTCTAATCCAAGCCCAAACTCTTCAAGAGCTCTACCTGCCCAGGCATTTTTGGCTCTTGTGGGAGCAAACATTAAAAACAGGAGCGGTTTGTGGGATCACAACAAACTGGTGCAGGATCTCTGCACCAGTAAGAGCTGGATATTGTAAACACAATGGTGATCCCTGCTCCTGGGACACCCTGCAGAGCTGGGACCACTCCCAGGGACTATCTGGTCCTTCCTGTATTGCTCATCATGAGCATTCCTCAACAAGGAAAGCCCGGCAAGGGCCTATGAAATCTGCCTATTGCAGCAAGAGCGATTTTCAGGTGAATTTCCCCTATTATCTGGCAGGAATGGGGGCAGTAAAAGAGACTCTCTCCACTGTCTTTAAATCTTTCCACAGGAGACATTTCTGCCCATCTGACCTGTGACTGAGTGGCTTTACCCCCCAGCTTTCCCTTGGATGGAAAAGACAAATTACACAGCTCTGGGAGATCAGACTGTTGAAGTAAAAAGGGAGTGAAGTCATCTTAGCCCTTAGGAGAAATGTTCTGACGTGTGACTGCCCTCCATGTGGTGATAATGGGATATAATTTATATGGGTAGAAATCCCTCTTCCCACTCTAACAACGTTTTGTTTGCTTTGTCCTGAATAATGAGCCCACTCGTGCCCTGGAAATGATGATTCAGAACACATGTGCAGAGTTCCTAACCCTGGGCAATGACAAGAAGTTTCATCAGCTCAAATAAATATCCCTGCCTCACCAGGACAGGCCCTCATGCTTCAAATGTCTCACTTCCCTACCTGCCAACACTGGAACTCCATAAATAGGGCCAACTGGGAGAGAAGCTGGGATGTGCACTGCCACCCACGAGATACCTGTGAGGCCAGGACTGATGCTGGCAGGGAGCTCAGGGTAAGTAAAGAGCACAGCACCAGGCAGGAGAGCCCTGGCCCCCGAGGCTGGGGCAGCCTGGTGGATCACTGAGCAAGCCAGAGCTCCCTCTGGAGCAGGCTGGCTCTGGGCATTTCTCTGCTCTTATAGCACCTCTGCACTGCTCCAACACCTGCAGCAAGACTCCAGTGGAGACTCCACATCCCTGCAGCAGCCTATGGCTCAGGACATGCTCAGAACACCCAGTGCAGTGCTTGCTGATGTTGGTATCAGTCTTCCCATCCCTGCCAGTGCATTCTGAAGCAGGACACGACCATCTCCTGCCAGCACTTTCCCATACCCTACCAGTATCTTCCAGTGCTGCACAAGATGCCTGCTGGCACAGCAGCTCCCACCCCCTTTCCCAGCACAAAGACTGCTCTCAGAGGTTTGTGATTCCCAGCACTGTAGGTCCCCCATGTTTCCACAGAAAGGGCAAGCACAGCCCTCCACAGATGTTCTTCACTCCTGCAGCCATGAGCTGAATCTTGCTCTGCATTACACACCCCTCCCAGCCCTCTGCCACTGAGTCCAGAACAGCAGTGGAAGGAAATGGGACTTTTGGCTCACTCTCACTGCTCTTGAGCCCATCTGTTCCACAGGGCCAGAAGTCCAGAACCATCCAGCACAGTGTCAGTGATGTGGAAGCACTCACTGGTGATGTGTCCCATTTATACAGGTCATTCCTGACAAAAAAAAACATCACTTGGAACCAACTCTTGAAATAATCCTGTCCAAAGAGAATGCCATCACAGCAGAAATTTAGAGCAGGTTCTGTGTCCAGGCCCTCCTTTGTCTTCCCTTCCAAGGAGAAGGCTCTTTGAGAAGTAGGGAAGAACCTCTATCCAATCAGGGCATGCTGAAGAAGCTGTTAATTACCTCTTGAAGTTTTCTGTCAGCAACATTATCCCATCCTGCCCTGTCCAGACTGGCCAGGGATTGTCCTGGTCAGTGGAGAAGGGAAAGGTGAAATATGATAGGAGAAATAAAACCTACGGCAGCAAGCAACACTAATCAAAAAACCGTGAGGGAAGCAGCATTCCAAGGAGGGGAGTATGCTGGGGGAGGAAAAGCATGGACCTCTCTTGACAAAGGTCCAGGTCATTTTAAAAGGACCCAAGAAATTATATTTTAATATCTATTTTTAATACAACCTACATGTGTGATGAGAGCACTGCCTGCCACACCACTATCTTGTTGCTTCCCAAATTAGCAGCAAAAAGATTAATTTAGACAGGAGGGAATAATTTTTAACAAAAGTGTCACTGCCTTCTGGGGAAGACATCTGACCTGAAAAGATCATGTCCAGGGAAACCCCACACCACAGACAATCCCTCAGGGCTAGGAGTCCCACAGCTGGAAACAACAGTTTGGGTAGTTCAGCACAGCTGGGTGACTGATGATGATGTCAAATGAGTGCAACACATCACTTTAATTGAACATAAATATATGTTTGTCACTACAGCTGACAACAAAAGGCGTGGAGATAAAATGACCAGTGTATTTCTGGGAGCCTTTGGCAGCTTCCCACCTGCATGTTTGTGTTTGCTTTTCTGGTTTACATTTTATTTCATCCAAGCAATACAGAAATGAAAGGCTTGTACTCATTCCTTGTCGATTTTCCAAGGCCTGCAAAAGCCCCTAACAAGCCCCCAGCCCTCTCTGGGCTGAGCCCTGCAAGAGACAGCCAGTTACTGTAGCTGGAGCTTCCCTGGCTCTCCTCCTCCCCAAGTTCAGCCTGCAGGGAGAGGCAAAACTACCACCCACACTGCTGGATCCACAGGGATGACCCATCTGGGGCCCCCAAATTAAAGGCTGATGGCAGAGCTGAGAGAGCACAACATTTAGTTGTACTGAGGGAACCTGCCAACCTATTAACATTTTGTGTTTTCTTCTGTGCCAGAGGAAATGAGCACAGACTTTACTTGCACTGAATTCACTTTCTCCAAACATAATTGAGTCACTTCTCCAAGTCTCTACTGAGGTTTCTGGAGAGCATCCTGCTCCAAGAGGGGCAAATACAGGTGGGATCTATAATCACAGTGCCCTCCCAGTCCCACCAAACAGAGAAATTTATCCTGCCCAGGGGTCTCCCCAGGAATTCTTTTATCCTGTCCAAAACAGAGAAGCTGTTTAACAGCAACTCAGCATGACAGGTCAGAAGATGATGAATTCTGTATCCACTTGGGAATTTTTAGGGAAACAAAATCCCACCTGTGCAAACTGGAAGAAGGCTGAGACACATGGTCCAATATTGCACTGAGCAAACCATAGGGTCTTGGTTATAAACTGACCAAAGGCAGTGACCTCTATTAGCAAAGACTTCCTTTATCTCACATGTAGAATTTTCCCCCATTGTTCCTGCTGTTGGGACATGTGAATGAATCTCTTGTTTTACTTTGTGTGGATGGCTTTTGCTTTACTTATTAACTGATTTATCTCAACCCACAATATATCTCACTTTCAGTCCTCTGGCTCTCTGCCCATCACACTGTGGGGGAGTGAGCGAGTGTGGGGCTGACTTGGCAGCTGGCTTAAACCCACTGGGAGGCAGGAGGGGTCCCTGACCATCAGCCCAGCCCAACAGCTCCAAGCTGGCACCGTTTAAGGAGCAGTCACAGCATGAGGTGTACTGGGGTCACTGCAGCCCTCCTGCACAGCCTTAGAAGGCAAAACCAAGCCCCAGAAGGCCTGATGCCAAAAATACACTTAGGCATAATTGCCCATGCAATTCCTTCAAAAGTCTTGGAGCAACTTATTTTTGGCCGAATCGGGTATTACAGAAAAGGGTGCCAATGGCAGTGATTCTCTGCCAAGCAAGGAGGAGCCAGACTTCCCAGGACTCCCACATGGAACGAGAGTGGGTGCAGCGTGGAGCAGTCCCCAGAGGCTGCAGCCACTCAGCCTCACAAATAGGATCCATCACAGCCATCCTGATTCTACTCCTTCCCCTCTTCCCTCACATCACACACATAGCAGGGGCAGGACAGCAGGGAGGGCAGCACTGGAGCTTCCCAGACATCTCTACACCCAAGGAGCTGGAAGCACCCCCGCTGTGGGCAGTGCTCTACACCCCTGGCTTGGACGAGGAAAGTATTTTGGGTCTGGCTTTGCCAAGTCGCCACCTGCCTCAGTTCCACAGAGCACAATTCCCTACCCCTTCCCATGGCAGCTCCCTCCCAGGAAGCTCAAGCTCTTGTTTGGTTCACAACAGAGCTGCACCACCACACAGGATCCCAGGCTCCAGGACAGAGCATCAGCTCTTGAAAAATAACTCAGGCCACAGAGAATTCCCTTTTCCCTCTGTTTCCTTGGGAAAGCACAGTGAAATCAGGCAGGGGGAAGCAGTGTGGGCCAGAGCACTGCTGTGGTGTGCAGCCACTCTCTCCTTTAGTCTCAGCACTGCAAAAGGCTTGGCTTAACCCAGAGGAGGCCCTGCTCCTCAGCCATCCTGTTTCACACAATCACAGAACCACAGAATCACTGAGGCTGGAAAAGACCCCTGAGATCATTGAATTTAATCTCTGAACAATGCCCAGCTTGTCAACAAGACCACGGCACTGAGTGTCACTCCAGGCATTCCTGAAAAACCTCCAGGCATGGAGCTCTCCATTCCAATATCTAATCACCCTTTTTGTGAAGAAACTCTTCCTAATGTCCAATCTGAGCCTCCTCTGGCACATGGTTTGTAACTGGCAGTGGTCTCCTGTCTAGAGGCAGAAATGATTAAACACAGCACAGGTGGAGAAGCAGAAGTCCCTGCTTTGGGGGTCAGCCACGTGTGAGTTGGTTCCCCCTGACCACTGCAGAGCCATCCCATCACCAACAGTGTGAGTGTCCTCCCCACCACACCTCCATGGCTGCACAGCTGTGGCCCACGAGAACCAGCTCCAAATTCCATTGTACTCCATGGCTGGGCATTCATGGCTGTTCTCTGCCCACCCATGCCATGGGAGGTCATGCTGGACAGAGGGCCCTGCACAAGCCCAGCCTGCATGTGCCTGGCCCGAGGGCACACACTGACACTGGATCTCCTCAGTTATCAGAGCCCAGCCTGCTGGGCAGCCATGTCCTCTGTCAGCTCCCACGCACACAGCAGCTGCTCCTGCCTGGGACTGACACAGTTGGTTCATTAATGTGCGCTCACAAATCTCCAGGAGGCTTTTTAAGACCATCAGGTCTTTCAGGGTGAGAGAAACCCTCAAGAACTGACCGTCACAAGCAGCTCTTGTGACCCTCACAAGCTCTTCAGCCACCCTCACAGAACCCCTCCTAGTGCTGCGGTACCATTTGACTGAGGAAAATGAGGCACAGCACCACAAACCACTTCCTTGGAGCTGGAAGGGAGCTGACAGCATAAAGAGAAGGCAAATTGCCATTATTTGGTCTAACCACCCATCCTGCACAAGGAAGAGAGCCCCGGAGGTTGGCCCAATGCCCAGGCACCCTGCAGTCTTCTCTTGTCACCTTACAATTCCCAAAGCATTTCATTTAATAGGCAATAGAAAGACCAAATCGTCTTGTTGCAGGTGAAGAATGAAATTTCTTCCCCCTGAACTATAGGATGCTTTTTATAATGGCATGCTGTATTTCTAGAATATTTACACGTCAATGTGTCTGTTAATTTAAAATAAACTGCCCTTTAAACATATGCCAGCTGCTGTGAGCCCGGTGCGAGGCCGGAAGGAGGTTTGCAGTGCTGTCACCAACACTCATGTCCAGAGAGAACAAGGACAAGCTGTTCCTGTGTGTCCTCAGCCACTGCTCTTGTTAACAAAAATGCCACCTGTCCTTCAGATTGACACCACGAGTGCCAGCAAGGCTTAATTATGTGGGTAAGCAGACAGGAACAGGGCAGGGTATGATACATTTCCTGATACATTTCCTGATACATTTCCCCTCTTTTACACATTTGTGTTTCTTTCTTTCCCATCTCCCATTCCCTCTGTGCTGTGCCATGTGAATTGTGTTTAGCCTCTATTCCCGGGGCACTGCCCATTGAAGGATCCTCTGAGGCACCTCTCCTCTCACCTTTGTGCTGTCAGCAAAGTGAGAGGCAGAAATGAGGAATGAAGAGCCCCATGGTGTCACTGCTAGTTCCGAGGTCTCCAAAGCCTGTTCCCAGACCCTGTATGAGTCATAGATCCCTACAGCTGGTGTCAGTGGCTAAAAACAACCCAAATTACTGGGAATTCAGGGCAAGATCTCTACGGGGTTCAGAACCCATTGCTGGAGAGATTTTTGAAGGGACCTGCATTCAGCACACACAGAAATTCAGGAAACATGACCACATCTGTTGGGTGTGTGCAGTGGTGCACTTAGGAATGAGGACAAGGCTGAGCAACAGGTAGGAAGAAATAAAACAGCAAATCCTGCTCCCTTCAGGCAAAATCTCACTTTTTCCACTGCTGCTGGGTTTTTAACACAGCAACGGAGATGACATCCAGGAGATAACTGAGCCTGCTGCGTCCAGTTATCTGGGACAGACAAAAAGGCAGCTTTGCCAGGGGGAAAGCCAGCAAGGAAGGGAACAGGAAACAGTCCCTGAAGTGTGCATGAGATCTCCCATTCATCACCGCAGGAACTGTACACACAAGTCACTCTCCCATGCAAGAATTCTGAAACCAGCCTCTTGGAAAAGAACTGAAATGAAGCTTTCAAACTCATGCTGTATTGGGTCAGTCTGTTTTTGAAGCACTCACCCAAAAAACTTGATCCCTGGATGTGGTCTCTCAGCTGCCTGGGCCATTCCTTTACTTCCTCGAAGGGTATTTTCAGTGTCTTGTCACCAGTCCACGCCGTTTCCTCCAAGTGTCAATGCAGCCTTCTGTAGCCCCACAAGAAGCAGTGGTATGGACCTTTGGGCTGCAAAAGACACAGTAGAACAAATTACTGTGACAACAGGCATGTCAGAGATAAAAACTCCTCCTCGCCAGCCTGAGGAAAGTCAGTCACAGAAAATCCCTGTGGCCATGGACTTTTAAACCTGAACAAACTCAGCTGTGTCACAGCACTGAGTGACTGGGTTCTGCCCTGAAGGGAGAGCTCTGATTTAGCACCAAAGACCTTCTTCCGCTCAGCAACACTGGAGTAGGAGGAAGGAATCAGAAGTCTTTGTGCATCTAATACCCAGGATTATTCTCATGGAGCATTTCTTTGGATCAGTCCAGCTGACTTAGACCACTATCCTATACAGACTCCAGTGAGTGGGGGTGGAATGCAGCCATGGTAGGACCAGGATTTTAAACACTACAGCAATGAGAAAGCTCTTGAGAATATTATTTTCAAGACTACGTACAAGAATATGCAATGACAGGACAAGGATGAATGGCTTCAAACTGAAAGAGAGTAGGTTTAGATGAAGTATTAGGAAGAAATTCTTCCCTGTGAGGGTGGTGAGGCCCTGGCACAGGTTGTCCAGAGAAGCTGTGGCTGCCCCATTCCTGCAAGTGTCCAAGATCAGGTTGGATGGGGCTTGGAGCAACCTGGGATAATGGAAGGTGTCCCTGCCTGTGGCAAGGAAGGGAATAGGATGAGCTTTGAGGTCTCTCCCAATCAAAACCACTCCATGACTTTATATGAATACCCTTTTACATCAGTAATTCCTATGCCAGGGGCACGGAGCAGTGTGAGACATTTTAAAACCTGGCAGTCCCCACCATCTATACAGTCTACAAGCCCTAAAACAAGCAGTCTCAATTATTTACTCATTTCTAAAAAGTTAAAACTATCAGAGAGACAGAACTCTCTGCCAAACAGACATTTCCCCTCTGATCTACACCTGTTTCTGGCTGAATGTATCTCACCTTATTATTTTCATTTTTATTTTCATCAAGGGAGCAAGCTGTCAGGACTGGAAACACTCTCCCACGAGGGGTCCATGGCAGGTGGGTTTAGGAAGGACATCGAGGGGCTGGAGAGAGTCCAGGGCTGGGAAGAGAGCTGGGAATGGAGCTGTGGAAGGGGCGGGAGCCCCAGGAGCAACTGAGGGAGCTGGGAGAAAAGGAGGCTCAGGGGGGACCTTCTGGCTCTGCACAACTCCCTGACAGGAGGGGCAGCCAGAGACGGGGTCAAGCTCTGCTGCCAAGGAAACAAGGGACAGGACAGGAGGAAACAGCATCAAGCTGCACCAGGAAAGGTTCAGGTTGGACATCCAGAAGAATTTTTCCATGGAAAGGGTGGTCAGGCATTTGAAGGGGCTGCCCAGGGACTCCAGATGCTGGAGTTCCTGTTCCTGGAGGTGTCCAAGGAAGGCCTGGACATGGCACGAGCGCTCTGGACTGGATGACAAGGTGGGGGACAGGCACAAGTTGGACTCAATGATCTCAGAGGTCTTTTCTAATCTATTTGATTTTGTGATTCTATTTCTAGGAGTTAAACTAGGGGTTTGGGTCTCTTTTTTTTTTTTTTNCCAGGAAAGGTTCAGGTTGGACATCCAGAAGAATTTTTCCATGGAAAGGGTGGTCAGGCATTTGAAGGGGCTGCCCAGGGACTCCAGATGCTGGAGTTCCTGTTCCTGGAGGTGTCCAAGGAAGGCCTGGACATGGCACGAGTGCTCTGGACTGGATGACAAGGTGGGGGACAGGCATAAGTTGGACTCAATGATCTCAGAGGTCTTTTCAAATCTATTTGATCTTGTGATTCTATTTCTAGAAGTTAAACCAGGGGTTTGGGTCTCTTTTTTTTTTTTTTTTCAACAAGGGATTCTTTTACCTGAAAAAAAATTAGGTCCTGACTTTATCCAGCAGCACACACCAGGTCAATCTGCACCAAACAAAGCAGCAAAGTGCCAGAGAAGCAGGTAAGCCCCTAGAGAGGAAAGCTAATGTCTTTACAAGCAATTTGATGCGTGAAGGTATGGGTAATAACCTCTTTGAAATGAGTCCTAATGTCTCTGCTAACTCTGGGCAGCAGGTTTGTTGCAGAGCCCAGGGAGCCTGGCTCCTGAAACACAAGTGTGTGCACAAGCCTCAACTTTGGGGTAAAATGACAGGTTCGGGAGGGGAGGACGTGGCAGGCGGTTTGGGAAGGCTGTACCTTCCCAGTACCTCAGCCCATGGGGAAAGGAAGAGGGCAACGTGCGCCCGGGAGTTTAGGGTAAAAGGAGGCTGCGCCCTCCAAAACTTTAACAGATAAAACCCCGCGGGTGTGTGTCCCGGTGGACTCTCTCCCTTTATTCGAATAAAGTTGCAGGACTCCTCTGTCTTCCTTTTGGACATAAACCTCTGGCTTTTGTGGAATTTTTCTGACATCCTCAATCCCTCCAGCCGTGAATGGAACCTCGTGGGAACTGCCACCGGAGCAAAGCCGAGGCTTGGGGGGTATTTGCACACCTGAAGGGTGCAGACACAGAAAGTGAGGTAAACCCGAGGTACTACAAGAACCACATCTCAGGAATGTTCTCTGGGCAAACACAGACCCTGTGGCCTTGGAAAGGCACAATGTTCCTCTTAGCGCAAGAACGAGGCTTTTAAAAGGAGTCACAAGTCTCAAATACAAGAGGTTCATGACAAGGCCGAAGGCTTTGAACCTGAAGGATCACTGGTATCATCCATAACCATAAATCAGGCAAAAACTGAAGCAAGGGCACAACTGCGGCCCGGGCTTTTCCCTCTGATAAGACACAGGACCACCGTCGGTGTGAGGGGAGAGCGGGGCCGTGAGGGGAGAGCAGGGTGTGAGGGGCGAATGGGGTGGAGAAGGGGCTGAGGAGGAGCAGGGCTATCCCGCGGCTCAGCCCCAGGACAGGGCGGCGCTGTCCCCGCGGGGAGCCAGGCGGGAGCTGCTCGGGCCACGTCTGCCGAAGGCCGCTCCGGCAACGCCGACTCCCGGCAAAGCCGACTCCCGGCAACGCCGACTCCCGGCAACGCCGACTCCCGGCAACGCCGACTCCCGGCAAAGCCGACTGCCGGCAACGCCGACTCCCGGCAAAGCCGACTCCCGGCAAAGCCGACTGCCGCCGCCGCCCACCCGGGCACGGCGCGGCCGCCACCGCGTCTCCTCAGTGCTGCGGGCCCGCCCTCAGCACCGACTGGGCTGTCTGCCCTCCGATTGGCCAGCGGTGCTGTCTGTCAGGGGGCGTCGCGCTCCACAGCCAATGGGCGCGCGGGGAGGGCCAGGGCGGGGCCTCGCTCGGGCTGGAGCGAGGGGCAGGTAGACGGGGTGTGGGGATGGCCGGGCGTGAGGGGCGTGAGGGGCGTGAGGGGCGTCGGGCCGGGCTCCGGCCCTGGCCCTGCTCCGCTCCCCGCACCTGCGGCGGGACTGAGCGGGGCTGTGCGGGACTCGGGGCTCGGGGGGCGGCCGCGGCCTCCTGCAGTGCTGGAGGCATCCCGGGAGGCCGGGTGGGACCGGGCGGTGGAAGCCCCTGGAGGGCTGAGGGAACATCTGGGCTTGCGGCGGGAATTGAGGGGTCTGGCCCTGCCCTGGGTGTGGGTCGGTCTCGGGGGTGGTTCAGCTCGGATCCGGGAAGGGAAGCGGGCCGGAGTCTTAGAAGGGCTCAGGTGATGTTCACAGCATCAATCCCAGAATGGTTTGGGTGGGGAGAGAATTTAAAGCTCATCCAGTCCCAACTCCTGCCATGGGCAAGGACTCCTTCCACGAGACGAGGCTGCTCCCAGCCCCGTGCAGCCTGGCCGTGGACACTTACAGGGATGGGGGAGGTTAAAGATGAGGTGATTACTGGGCACTCCTAGGGAAAAGGAGGACGAGGTGGTTGTGTGCAGTGGTGTTCGGGACAGCCTTTTGTGGTGGCTCATCCTGGAAGCTGCCAAACTCACTCACAGCCCCCGAGAACTTCACCTCAACCATGTACCCTCTGCTGTGCTTACTGCACTGGCGGGTTTTGGTCCTGATGCAGCTGCTTTTGGCCACATGGCTGCTGTGGGCTGGGCTGATGGTCTGGAAAAAATAGCTCTAAGGCATGTGTGCAGGTGTCCCTTTGCTGTCAAACTTGGAGATAAATATGCCTTAATTATCCTTTGTGTGGCTGAGGGTGTTCTGCAGTTCATGGTGCGTTACCTCTGCCCAGGTTCTAAGGTTTTGTTTGTGGTGTAATATATCACGTTTTCCCCTACTATTATTAAAACTGACATTTATGAGTTGTTCAGATATTCTGAACTCAGCTTAGAGGCTGAAACTGAATTCCAGGTACATGCCCCATTGTTGTGTTAAAAATTCAGACCCACTTAAAATAGGGAACGTGCACGGGGCAGCTCAGATCAGTCCTATTCCCCAGACCTGTGATGAAGGACTGAACCCCTAATGTACAGGGGAGTCTCCCTGGAAAGGACCATTGCTTGAGGAGATTTTTGAAACTGTGGTGCAAAATCTTAATAAATCATGGGATGAGGTGATGGGACTGGGAGGCATTTTGGAGGTCTGGCAGCTTGTCAGAAGATGCTGGTGTTTTGTTTAGCTAAAGTAGAAACTTGGTGTTTGTAATCCATTACTTGAATTTAAGGTGTTGACATAAGGTAAAGCAAAGGGTGACAGAATATTGCAGTGATTTAAATCCCAGTGAAATCAGGTCAGGTGATGGAGTAGAAGTACCTGGAGTAAGCTGTGGGATTACCTGGGAGCTGATTAATGAAGGTGTAAATTCCCTTCCCCTTCCTCTGCTGAAACAGCTTTTCCATGCTGTCCCAAGGTCTCCCACACCTGCTCCACCTTCTCTCTCTGAGGGTGAACGCCAGCCTGGCCAAAGCCAACTTGAGGCACAGGGAATAAATTCATATTCTCACAGATTTGTGGAAGCACGTGTCTCTGGAACAACTTTATCCACACACAAGGGGGTTGGAAGGAGATGATCTTTATGGTCCCTTCCAGCCCAAACCATTCTGTGATATGTAGCAAAAGGCGTTAATGAATTCACCAAGCTACCAGCTTGAAGTCATTTTAAAATCAGGATTTGCTGAACAGGTATCTTGAGATAAAGAAGGTTTAGGAATTAGTTTGGAATACTTAAGAATATTCCATCCCTTTCCCATAGCTCATGACAGGAAAAAAAAACCCATTCCCTTCAGCAGCAAGACTTTTGAGTGTCAGAAGATGGATTATTTACCATTCACGACAGTGCAGCAGGGAGGCCCCAGTGTGCTGCTTTAGGTCCCTCTTGCTCCTAGTTCTGTGTCTTTTCCTGAGCAAAACTGTCAGCAGCAAAATATCTGTAGCTGGGCTCCAGGGTAGTAAGAGGGGAACAGGAGGCTTTGTGCAAGTCCCGTTGTAAGGAAATCAGCAATATTTTTGCAGGGCTGGGGTAGTTTGGATATGTGGTTGTACAGGGTGGAAGCTCTTCTGACAGGAGTGTTCTTGGGATCTGTGTTAAGTGTTTCCAAGAGCTTCTGGCTGGCATCAACTGTAACTCAGGAACAAATTTCTTCTTCCTGGGCAAAACAGAGGCAAGTGGGACAAAAAAAATCTCTGACTATCTCGTTGTGGCTGCTTTCAGCTGAGATGCTCTATCCTGGATGTGAGTTTTGTTCCCTCAGGCTCCCAGGATGTTTGCCCAGAGCTCCCGGAACTCTGTGAGCCCTGTGCTGCTGCTGGTGCTGCTGGGCTGTGTCCTGTGTCCCCTAGCACAGGCCAGCAAGGTGGGTGACACCGAGCCGTGTGTGGGGCACAGCAGAGGTGGGGTGTGAGAGGACAGAACTGTGTCCCCTCCTTCACGTGGCTCCTGTGCCCTGCAGAGCTCTGAGGACATTCGCTGCAAGTGCATCTGCCCCCCGTACCGCAACATCAGCGGGCACATCTACAACAAGAATGTGTCCCAGAAGGACTGGTGAGTGAGTGGGAGCAGCCTCAGGGGTCGGGCCATGACAGCCAAGCTCTGGTGCTGAGGAAGGGATTCCCTGCCTGTACGTTTGCAGAGGGAGCTGCTGTGGTGGGCCATGTTCAGCCCAGGCAGGGGCATATTTTAAACAGAAATTGAAGCATCTGGGATGATATGTTAACCCACCGCTCTTGGGAGATGTAGGATGTGCCCCCCAATCCCTTCCACCTGGACTGGGACAGGCTATCCCAGGGACTTTGGGCCTGCTGAGTTGTGAGGGGAGCTCTTAACACTGGATAAGTGTTATCAGCCTGACAGCAGAGCTGGGACACAGACAAAGTCACCCCAGAGTCCTTGCACAGAGCACTGCTTCCACCTTGTGCTGCTGCTGACTGTGGTTGGTTTGTGCTGCAGCAACTGTTTGCACGTGGTGGAGCCCATGCCAGTGCCTGGGAATGACGTGGAGGCCTACTGCCTGCTCTGCGAGTGCAAGTACGAGGAGCGCAGCACCACAACCATCAAGGTACCTGAGCTCAGCCCCCTGCCTGTGCCCTGCCCCCTGCCTGCCACACCAGCTCAGGCACTGCCACATGGCAGGTTCCTGGAGAAGAGCCCAGAAAGAGAAAACTGTCACAGCGAGTGCGTGGTGGCAGTGCCAGGGGCTCAATCTCTACAACTCTCTGAAAGGAGGCTGTACCAGGTGGGGGTTGGCCTCTTCTCTCAGGCAGCCAGTAACACGACATGAAGACATGGTCTTAAGCTGCACCAGGAGATGTTTAGGTTGGACATTAGGAAGAATTTCTTCACAAAAAGGGTGTTGGATGCTGGAAGGGGCTGCCCAGGGAGGTGGTGGAGTAAATGTCCCCAGAGGTGCTCAAGGAACAACTGGATGTGGCACTGAGTGCTCTGGGCAGGGTGACACAGTGGGGATTGGTGACAGGTTGGGCTCCGTGATCTCAGACATCTTCTCCAACCTCAGTGATTCAGGGATTCTGTGATGTCTGTGATTTCTGTGATTCCATGTGTGAGCCAGGGGCATTCCTGGTATGAGGAGCTGTATGTGAGCCCAGTCTTCTTGCTGGGGATTTGTGACAATGCCAAGCATCTCTGACCAGGGCCCTATCTCGTTGTCCCTTATGTGCAGAACATGCCCTCAGTTGGCACAGTGAGAGCATCAGCACAGTTTGTGCAGTGATGGCACGACCTCAGCCTTGTGGCAAGAGCAAGAGACTCTTGTGAGCAAAATGAGAACAAGAGATCACACATCAGAGGCAGCTGCAAAGGACCTTCCTGACCTCTGTGGTGCTTCTTATTTACACTGCTTATCCTTTCCCCCTGTGCTGTCCTCGACTGCAGGTGATCATCATCATATACCTGTCAGTGGTGGGGGCCCTGCTGCTCTACATGGCGTTCCTGGTGCTTGTGGACCCCCTGATCCGCAAGCCAGACCCCTACACCCAGCCCCTGCACAACGAGGAGGACAGCGAGGTGAGGGGGCAGGGGTGCAGACAGGGGGAGAGGAGAATGGGGGACAGGGAAACAGTGACCTGCTTGTCTCTGATCCAGTCAGGGACCAGCACTGCTGCTTTGGGGGCACTTACACAGGTGAACATTTAGACTCAGATCTCTGCAGGTCTTGCAGAGGCACAAGGAGTATTCAGAGCTCTGTGTAATGAGCCCAAGGCAAGCCCTGCCCTCAGAGGCAGAGGGGGCTTCGTAGCAACTGGCCTGAATTTGATTTGTCTATCTAGAGGGAACAAAAAGTCAAACAGATCCTGTTTGTGCAGTGTCCCAGGTGGAGTTTTGTGATGCTGAGCTTCTGGGGAAGAATGAGCTTAAGTGTTGGCTGAAAGATCTTCTAGACACTTAAAACATCGGCCAGTGAGGTGCTGTTTGATCCTGCTCTGAGGCTGGGCCCTGGGTTGTATCCAGGCTGTTGTTCCTTGTGCTTCTCCCCAGAGCACAATTTCATTCAAACCCCATCTTTTTGTGGGACGCTGGTGCAAAATAGGCAAAATTATTAGGACCCAGTAGCCAAGAAAGAGCCACTCTCTCCCCTCTTTATTACACACCAGTTTTTGGGGAGGACAAATTTCTTGCTGCATAAAATTCATGCAGTTGCAGCACTGGGTTGGACTGTCCTATTTGTACTTTGTTGTGAGTATAAACTATTTGGCCCAATTCCTTCATACTCTGATGTAAGTGAGGAGCAGCTGTTCCAGTGTTCACAGTCCATCCACTGCCTCCCTCTGCTGAAAAAGGAGCTCCTGCAGGAGGAGACTGTATCCCAGAGTCATGGGTTTGTGCCCTGCTCTGCAGCAGTAATTCCCATCCAGATCCAGGTGCACTTGGTAAATGCCTGGTGTCAGTATGCTGGACTAACTCCTCTGGGATAGGCCTTGTTCCTGTACCATGATGGATCTCCATCCATCGTCAGCCTGGTTTTGGCAGAGGGATGTGGTTCACTTCAGCTCCTTACACACTTCAAGAGTGGATTTCCAGCAGAGCTCTGTGCTTTGTGCAGTTCCTCTCCTGGGGGCTTTTATCTGGAGTTGTGTGTGATCCCCAAGAGCAAGGACTTGGGGGCTGGCGTTGAGGAGCTCTGAAAAGGAGGTTTTTCATCAGAACAACTCAAACCTCGAACTGCTCTTTCAGGTGCAGTTTCTCCCCAAGTCAGCTGCCTCCCTCTGTGCTTGGCCTGGGCATTGCCTGGTGTCCAGCCCCATTCCTTTCCTTGCAGGACACTCGGTCCCTGGCCACAGGGCCCACGCTGGCTGGTGCCAGGGCCAACACAGTGCTGGAGCGGGTGGAGGGGGCGCAGCAGCGCTGGAAGCGGCAGGTGCAGGAGCAGAGGAAGACGGTGTTCGACCGGCACAAGATGCTGAGCTAGGCCCTGCTGGGCTCTGCTGCATCAGGACAGCCCAGCGTTGGAATGGAACCTCCAATCCTCCGTGATTCACTGTCTCCAGAGGGAGCAGCAGCCCCAAAGGCTTCTCTGGTTGTGTCCCCTGCCCTTCCCCTGCCCAGCCACGCTGGCCCCTGGGCTACGGCTGCCATGTGGAGCTCGGCCATGTGGAACACGGGTCAGGGGCTGGGAACGGAGCACTGGGAGCTGGCTGAGTCTTCCTGGGATGAAAACAGTGGGAGAATTTTGATGTGGGATAAATTATGTGATGTTTCTCCAGGATGCAGCAGCCACCTCCTCCTCCTCCAGTGTGCACTGATGGTCCCTGGGCACTGTGGTGCTGAGCCATGCGTACAGCACAGGAACAAAGGGGAAGGGGTTCCTGCCAGTTGGCACTGCTGCTTTCTTTTATCCTGATGTAAATGGAGAGATTTCCATACCTCTGGAGTCTGTCCAGGTTTACACCATCATAACTGAGACTGCAGCTTTCTTCTGGGCAAGTGAATATCACAAAACTTGTTGGTATCTACAACAGTAAGAGTCCAACAGGTAAAAAGCTGATTTACATTTCTATCTTTTTGTGCTTTACCAGTAGATAAAAACCTCCTGGGGTGAAACCTCTCCATTTGTACCCGTACTGGTGACCCTTGGTAATCTCCCAGGGTGGGTAGCAGCATTTGTGTCCAAGAGAACTGGGGCAAAGGCTCTCCTGGAGCACTGGAAACACCTGTCAGGGCCCTGGGAAGTGGAAAATTGTGCCACTCAGAACATTCCAAGAGCTCTGACAGGACTTGGGCTGTATGAAGGAAGCTGTAGTGGTTCTGCCATGTGTACTGATCCCACTGAGAACATTTGGAGTTTATGGTGTAGCACCTCCGTATTAAATGCAGACAAAGATCTATTACCTGAGTGGCTTTTTTTTTCAGGGAAAGACCCCATCATGCCAGGTCTGGGCCTCTCCATCTGCCTCCCGGTGCCCAGCAGGTGAGCTGATGCCATCTCAAGCCAGAGCTGTTATTATGGCACTGCAGGAGTGTCCCTGGCACTGCTCCCTGCTGACAGTGACTGTCCTGCTCCAGGAGAGCCAGGCTCATGGAACATGGGCAGACCAGAGTCCTGCTTGGCCCAGGTTGGTGACTTAACTTCGCCAGGCTATCCTGCAGGAAAGCTGAGCAGACTGGAATTCTTCCTTTGCAGGAAGCTGAGAAATTGTTGCTAAAAGCCTAACTGAGAGAGGTGCCAGTCACTGCCCTGCCTGTTGGGGCCAGCAGCTGCTAGTGGAGATTCCAGCCCTCCAAGCTGACCTGCAAGACAAGCAGGAGCCTGTGTGTACCCACTTACCCTTCAGTACCTCACTGGGCAAAAAAGGACCCAGAGTTTCACATTATACCGAAGTCACATTTTCCTTGGCTCATCTTTGTTCCCTGGTGCTCAGTTCTGGGCCTTCCTTCCCTGTTCAGAAGCCCCGTCTTGCCTGTCCCTCCCTGGCCGTGTGAATCTCACACGGACACTAGGTGAGGTGGGAGGCGCTGCCCGGGGCCGGGCCGATGGGTCCATCTGGTGGCCGCTGCTCCCAATCGGCACCGGGAAATGGCCGGGCACCAGAGGGAGCTTGCTGCTCCCACAAACCTGCCGAGCCTGCAGGGTAAGGGGTTTGGTGAGCAGCACCTCCAGACTTTCCCCTGACCCCAGGAGCAGCTAGGAAATGAGATCAGAGAGGAGTGAGTTAGAAATCCAGAGTTTTGTAAAAAGTTAGAAAACTCACAGCAGGTAAGGTGTGGAGAGGCTGCAAAAAATACCACTGCCTGATTAATTACTTGGTTTAATTAGCTGATCAGCTTTGCCCCGTACATCATCTCCCCCAGGAGGAAAGGTTTCCTACTGCCCAGCCTTGAATTCCCAAGCCCCTTCCCCTTCCTGTGCCCACTCCCTGGCTCACTGGGGCATCCCCCAGCAGGCACATCCTGATGGGGCCCACTCCTAGACCCATCCACAGCCCACAGCAGTGGTTCCCATTTCTCCAGACATGGGGCAGTGGGAGTCAATAACTTAATTCCTTATCCAAAAAGAGAATGTGAAAAATAAAGGACCTTTTTGAACCCAATCCAGCTGCTTTGACATCCTGCCACGGGTGGTGTGCTCAAGTGGTCCAGATGTCGATGCTCTGGATGATGAGCCACTCGCTCTGGTCCTGAGTCACCCGGATCCTCACGCACTCCACGGGCCTGGGCAGGACCCTCTCCAGGCCCTGCTGCTCCAGGGTCCCCTTTTCAAAAGAGCCCACAGGGACATAGGAAGAGCAGTCCCGGCTGCGGTCCCGGCGCCAGCCCAGCTCCAGCAGCCCCGCGCGCAGGAAATCGCCCGGGCGCTCCAGAGAGCCCGTGCGCACGCGGACACGGCTCACTCGGGCTGGCTGCTGGAACACAATGGAAAAAGTACTGCCAGCTGCTGGGTTTTTGCCCCAAAAGTACCCCTGTGCCGAGCTGTAGGCCTTGAGGGGCTCGTAGTTCTCGAAGATGGACATGCTTGTATACAGCGATGCCGGCGGGTTGTCTGGGAGGTCCGAGGCATCGGCCTGGAAATCCTCATCCTCCAGCCGGTTGACGGTGCCCTGGAAGGAGGAGTAGAGGCCCATGTGCTGGAAGAGGGATGGCTTGAAGCGGATCACATCCTTCTGGGTGAGCAGCTGGCGGAAGTGGACCAGCAGCCAGTCACAGGGCATTTCCTGGTAGAAGAGGAGAAGGAAGCCAGCCAGGCGAGGAAGGTCACTGGAGCGGTAGAGCTTTCCAATGTAGCCCAGCTTGGAGAATTCAAGGGTGGCCCAGTTGGAGCCCTCCTGGGAAGCCAGTGCCCTGCGGATGGCCGTCAGGAAGGACCTGGCGCTCCACACGTCGTCCTCGATCATCAGGTAGTAGGAGGAGAGGTTGGCGGCGAAGGCGAACAGGAAGGCGTAGTCCACGTTCTGCTTGGAGCGGAACCTCACCCGCTCCTCTGCGTCGTTGAAGTTCCTCTTCAGGCCTTCCAGGGAGGGGTAGAACTCGGGGGGAGCGTGGATGAGCAGGAGCCGGCCCAGGAGGATGTGGCGAGTGAACTTCTGGGCGATGGTGGCGGCAACGCGCACATTCCAGCCAGGATCGGTGTCAGCTAGGTGCACCACCACCACCATCTCCTGCAGTTCCTCCTCCGTGGACTGACTGAAGAGGGACTGGAGCGTGGCCAGGAGGTAGAAACCACGCGGCCTCTGCACGGACGCCATTCCCACTGCCAGAAATTCTGCAAGGCAAAGGAAAGGCATGAGCAGGCAGAGGGGTGACCTGGGATCACCACAGTGATGTTCTTCCCTGTAAGATGTAATGAAAGGGCTCCAAAAACCTCTTCCCATGGCCAGCCTGCAGGGTCAGTGCTGTTTGTAACCCCATATCTAAGGCCAGTGGGTCCTTCCTGAAGCTGAAGCCTTCAGCATCTCAGGAGGGGCCTAAAACTGGCCCAAATGGCAGCGAGAGGCAAGCTGAGGAGGCAAGGGCTCCTCTGAAGAAATATTCCTGAAAAACACCTTAAAAAATCCAATCCCAGGCAAGTAACAGTGCAGAGAGAGGCTATAGGGCAGGAATGGCTTACTGGTATGCCTGCACATCTTGGAAACATTCCCCACTCCACACCTCATGAAGATGCACCCACACTGGGATCAGGCACCTTCTGTGCTCCCCATGGCCCAGCAGTGGCTGCCTTGGTTCAGCTTCTCTTGCTGCTGGTTGGGACAGCACCATTCCTGTGC
Source organism: Phainopepla nitens (assembly GCA_013400175.1). NCBI lineage: Eukaryota > Metazoa > Chordata > Aves > Passeriformes > Bombycillidae > Phainopepla > Phainopepla nitens. Next base: position 155,128 of record VXBQ01003605.1, read on the forward strand.
TGGTTCCAGCACAGCCTCACAGGCTGCCCTGAGCTCCTTCCTATGCGCTTTGCATGGCAATTGCTTCTTGTGCACCTGTCCAAGAGCTCGGCCCACTTCTCCCACACTGGGGGGCTGTCCCAGAGGCCCAGGTCACCATCTCCACTGGAACCTCAACCCCCAGGAGATGGGATCTCAGCAGCCCTCCCCAGAGAGGTCTGGAAGCCCAAACACCTGCAGTCACCCCAGTCCCAAGGTGCAGAAACGTGTGGAGCACGTGGAGCTTCCCCAACTCCATCTCCAGAGCGAGCAGTGAAGGCTGTGGAGGTTTTGGAGGAAGTTGTGGGCAGGTCCCCACCCAAAAAGGCTGGACACAGCCCCTCCCTGCCCCAGCAGCAGTGAGGGGGGCAGGTCTGTGCTGGGATGTGCACACCCAGAGGGTCGAGGACCACTCACTTTTTCGGGGAGCTGGGGAGCCAGCGAGGAGCTGGTAGGAGACGTTGTAGAGTGCAGAGAGCTCAACTGTGTCCCTGAGGATGTGCTGGGCTCCCTCTGGCTGCAGCAGCTGCAGAATCGTGTTGGGAGCCAGGCCCCTGAGCTCCACCTGCACGGGAGCCACAGGCAACCAGGTCACAACCCAGAACACCGTGCAGCAAGGGGGGATGACAACAGGAGGACCCAGAAGCGAAGGGGAGCCCCTGTCCTGCCCTCCCAGCTCCTGGATTCAGGGGGGTCCAGCTGCCCAGGGCAATCCCAAGGAGAGGAGGAGGCAGAGCTGGGGGTTGGGGAAGAGAGCAGAGCAGAGGTCGGGGTCCATGTGGGGCAGAAACAGATAGGGGATGCTCCAGTGGCCTCTCCAGTGGGACATCACTGGTTGGGGACTCACCTCCAAGGGATCCTGTTCCTGCTGGCTGCCCCCATAGAGGAGGAGGAGGAGGAGGAGAAAGGAGGCAGCGAGCAGAACCATGAGGGAGCGTTTCAGGGAGCATCGCATGGCCCCTGCTGGCTGAGGCCTGGGGAGAGGGGACATGTCAGGGCACAGCCTGGGGAAAGCCACCACCTCCTGGATGGGACAATGGGACAGCACCTGGATGTACCCCTGGAACTGCACCCACAGGTGCACACCTGGGGGCAGCCTGGGGCATCAGGGGACACTTGTGCACTGTCCCCTTTGGGCAGGCAGGGACAGGGACACCCCAACCTGACCAGGACAAAATCAGCCGGGTACAAAATCCCCCCAAACCAGACACAGGACACCTCGGCTGCCCTGGGATACCCCAAGCAACACCCTGGAGCTGGAGGCACAAGAAATACAGGTGACAGTGCCTCAGGAAAAAATTTTGGGTCATGGAGACACCCTAGGACCAGTCACCAACACCCCAGGACTTGTCACCAAGCCCTGGGAAACACTCAGGTCTCAAATGGGTCCAGGCTGCTCTTCCAGCACTGTGAGGAAGAAGTAACTCCCCACCTTCCTCCAGGCAGGCACCAGCTCACCCTGTCCCAGTCCCATCCCCTGCTTGGTAGGACAAGAAAGGCATCCCTGAGGGGACAGTGTCACCTTCAAGAAAGTTGCAGTGAACTTGAGATATTTTACCTTGTAGTAGAGGTGTGGTAGGAGGCTAAAAGGCTCCTGTGTTTGCCTGGGTTTTTTCCATTATAAAATACGACAGTGCTTCCCTCCAAGAGAAGCAGCTGAACCCCGGGTGAGTGCCCAGCCTGACAGGGCAAACACCTTCAGCCCCATCCAAACTGCTCACAGTGCCTTGGCTTCGCTTGGCCAAAGCAGCTTTGAATGCAAACATGGAGGAAAAGCCCTCCTAAGACTTCCCAAACCAAGGCTGGGCTTCCCAGGACTCGCCCTAAACACTTTCCTGCCCCAACCACCGCTGTGCAGGGGATGCTCCAAGCCCACACATGGGCCCCACAGATGGGAGCACAGCACCTCTGGGGCTACTGCCCTGGAGTGTGTGCTGGGCTTATTTTAAGGAGAACCTTCCAGTTTTTGTGCCCAGGAGTCCTTTGGAGGGGTTGTCAGCTCCTCAGGGCACTGGTGCCGAGCAGGTGCCCCCGATCCAATCCGCAGCCACTCTGTCCCTGGAGCACTGCCCCTGCCCGGGGACATGGCTTGTTCCTTGGAGATAAACACTGGGAGCCAGGAAGCTGCGCTCCCAGGCAGGGCAGGACTGACTCCCAGCAGAGACAACAAGCTCCTGGAGCTGCTCAAAGTCTCTGTCCAGGTCCCAGCAGAGAGTGGGGCCTCTCCATCCCTTACAGCTCTGGAGACATGGGGGCCTCACCAGCTCAGGGGGGAGCAGCATCAGGGATCTGTCTGAGCCACGGGGACATCACATCCTGACGCCACCCTGGACGTGGATTTCCAAGCCTGGACCTCCAGGATCTACAGCCAGGGCCACGGGGTGGGCTGGAAAGGGTGAGGCTTGGCCACATGCCAGGCTGGGCGTTTGGCCACTGGGTAGCCAAATGGTTTTTCTGGCTGCTGGGGAATGTCTGGCTGCCAAGGCCCAACCTACGTAGAAAACATGTTGCTGCTCAGCACCCAGAGCTCTCACAGGCTGCAGCTTCACCCAAGGAGCAGGCAGCCCATGGGGAACAGGGGTCACAGGCACAGAACAGAAGTTAATGAGTGCAGCCCCATAATTAGCCCCCTAACTGGGCTTTGGATTTCTGTCTCCATGGAGGAACAAAGCAGCCCAGGTAACTGGGCACAACCAGGGGTGCAGAATCCTCCTGCTCCAGCTCAAAGTGCCTCCACAGAGTATCCCTGTCCCCACACTCTGCTCCAAGCACCTCATGCACCTTCCCCACAGCTCAGCACCCCACTGCAGATGTCCCCAAAAGCCAGCCCGCTGTGGGGACATTGGCCAGAAGGAGCTGAGAGACACTTGCTTGGAGCCAAATTCCTCCCCAGCCTCAGTCCAGGGCAGGAGGAAGGAACAGTCCACTCCCAGCCTCAGTCCCACAGGGCTCCGAGGAAGCTCCAGGTTGCAAGCAGCTCCAGCTGCTTCCACCGGCACTGGGGAGAGCAGGGCTGGTTGCACAAGGAGAAGGGAACAGCCAGGGCTCCCTTCCCCCTGCCAGGAGTGCCCTTCCATGCTGGGGGAAACTGAGGCACAGATAAAGGCTACGTCACCCAGCAGGGTAAACACCAGCTCTCCTGCAGCACAGCTCAGTGCCCCGCCCTGGGGATCTCCGGGACGGAAAGGGGTGGAATGGAACCCAGCACCAGAAATGGGTGGGGGGCACGGCAAATTGGGGCAGCACAAGGTCCCCCACGGGCAAATTGTGGCCCTTCAGGGCTGTGCGGGAGTCAGGGTCTGACTCCACCGTCCGTGGGTGTCTCTGCTCCAGCGGCTGTCCCACAGGGACAAAGGAGGGGAAATGCCCTGTTCCAGTAGCACAGGGCTCCGGGGACCAAAGCTTTCGGTCAGCTCAGGTGTCCCAGAGCACAGGGCGTTCCCGGCACGGAGGGACACCGGCTGACAGCAGGGGAATCCCCAGCCAGCCCCCTGCCCTCAGCCACCCCCTCCCGCGGCAGCAGCAGATGGCTCCCGGCCAGCCCCGCTCCGGCCGCACCCTCCGAGGGCAAAGACTCACGGGGCACGGGCAGCCTCGCCTCTCCGGGGCGCTCGGTCCCAGCAACTTCCCCGGGCTGGCCGGACTCTGGATTCTCGCTCGGCAAAGCCCCACCCCGAGTCTTTGCCTGCCTCCCGCAGAGGAGGAGCGTCGCCGGCGGCCTCTGCCCCAGGACCTTGGGAGAAGCGGGCAGGCCGGCGGGGACCCAGGTGGGGCGGGCCAAGGGCCCCAGCCCACCGTGGGAACTGCAGCAGCCTCACGGACGGGCATCTCGGGATGGTATCAGCTGTGTTCCACCGACCCTTCCTCGCAGGCAGCTCCAGTCCCCCGGGCAGCACCAACCCCCCCGGGGGCTCCTGCCAAGCCCCAGCACCTCAAACTCTGGCACGAACCTGCCACTTCACCGAGCTGGTGACATGGAGCTGGCACAGCTTTTTGCCCATTTATTTTCCAGCTCTTGTGCTGAGGTGGCAAAATCCTCTGGGGCTGCAGAGCCAGAACTGCATGCCTGGCACCCCGGGCCACAGCAGAACCTGGGTCCCACCCAGGATGTGGCTCCAGGACACCACAGCTTCTGCACACACTCCAGCTTCTCACTAGAGCATTGGGCATCGCAGCTGGGCTGGGAACGAAACCCCTTCTCATCCCAATGAACCATTGTGGACCACATGGGGCCCTTCCTTGGCCTGGTTTGTTCCCAGCTCCTCCACCTTCCAAGCCTTTTCTCCCACTGCTTCCCTCCTCCAGACTCAGAGCAGGAACATGGCTCTGGAGCATCCACGAGTCACCAATGGCATTGCTTGTCCCCATCTCNCTTCCCTTCCCTTCCCTTCCCTTCCCTTCCCTTCCCTTCCCTTCCCTTCCCCCTATTTTTATTCACACAGAAGTGTGGATCCCATTTCCCTTCTCTCCTTGCTGGCCCAGACCTCTCCTACCTTCACAGAGGCCTCAAGTCTCTTGCCAAGCTCCGTCTTCTACAAATCCCCCATGATGACTTCCATGGGAGCACATGGAGCCTGAGACACTTCTGTGAGAGAGAGATAAGGCGGGGCAGGAAGCAGGGGATGGTGCTGGGAGGGCGGAAGAGAAGTCTCCAGGCTCCCGGATCTCTGGCTTTCACTTTTCTGACATAGTTTGGGTTTAAATCCTTACATTCCTATGGTGGGATAGCAGTGGCTCTGTCCCAGTGGGGTCCCAGGGGCTCAGTGGGGACACCCCACCTGCACTGGAGCAGAGGCAGTCCAGGATTCCCACCTGGGCAGGGACTGGAGGACTCCAGGAGGGCCAAGGGAGCCAGAATGGTGCAGCTTTGCTGCTCAGTGGCCCAGGGCAGGAAGACTGCGGGGCTTGGTAGCAGCTGCAGGAGGTTGAGGGCTTTTCCCTGACGCCCACCCCTGCACAGGAAGGAAACCTGGCCCTTCCTGCCCTCGCAGAAAGGAAGAGGGGGAGGGCTGTGACACCTAGCACAGCTCTAGGTCCCCAGTGCTCCGGGTGGAGCAGCCCTGCCACAGGAACAGCCAGCACTGCCAAGGGGAGCAGCAGAGCCACCAAATTCCCTGTTGGTCCCCACAGGCCACAGGGTACACTGCACCCCACAGGGTACAGTGTTAGGGCAGGATTTGACCCTCTCTAGGCACATCCACGAGCCTGCCTGGAGCTAGGACACAGCTCCTAGTGCCCAGGCAAACATCCTGGGTCCTCTTGCCCACAAAGCAGGTGCCACAAGCCCAGTGGCACCTGAGTGGCCTGAGCCAGTTCATCCAGCCATCTGTTTGCTATGGAGCAAGTCCCAAATGGTTTGGTTTGGGTGCCAAAAAAGGGTCCCTCCACCTGCCCCACTGTGAGAGCCACAGCACAGCCCTAGTGCCCAGGAACCAACCAGAGCCTGGCACCCAAAGCTCTCAAACCTCCCTCTGGCCCCAAACCCAAACACGCTGTGCTCACTGAAATATTTGACCAGGAGAAACAGGGAGGGACTGAAATGAGGCTAAGAGGCACATTTTTGCTTGCTTTTAGAATAAGCTGAAGAAGAAAGAGAAGCCCCAGGTGCAAAGGCTGCTCTGAGAGGGTCCCATGGCTGCACAGGCACACCCAGCTCAGGGGGCTGGGGAGGACCAGTTCCCACAGTTGGGGCCAGAGCAGAGGGATTGGGATGGGACAGGCACAAGGGGACCCCACAGCAGGGCCCAGCCCCCTTCCCCAAGGCCCCAGGCCTCAGCTTACCCAGCTCAGCTCCTGTTGGACACAGAATCCCTGACAAAGACAGGAGCAGGGTGAGGGTGGTGGCCAAGTCTTCCTGTATCCCCTAAGAAACCAGAGAGCCAGGCAGGATCTGTTTACAGCCCTTCCATTATTCAGGAGCAGGATAAAGCAAAGGTAGAATGGGGGCCTCACACAGCAGGGAGGGCCCAGGGAGAGCCACTGTGATGCTGATCTGGGGCTCCATTTCTACGTCACTCAGGACCCTTCTGAGCCATGTCCTACAGAAACGGGTGACACCAAACCACAGCCACTCCTGCCAGTGCACTCACTGCATCCCACCCTGGAGGACACTGAAAAGGACTTCGTGGCAATCAAGCTTCAAGAGAGGCTGGGTTCAGGGTCCAGGGTGGAAAATTTCCCTCTCAGGGCTAAGCTTTGGCATCACTCTCTCACTGAGCAAACCTCAGCCCAGGGTTCAGGGTTTGATGCTCTGGGTAAGGACCAAGGGGAACACCTGTACCTGCAGCTCTACACAGAGGAAGAATTCCCCCTCCACAGCATCCCTGCCAATCCCCAGCCTCCCAACATGGATTAGAACAGCTTCCCAATCCCTGCCAGCACTGCTGATCAGCACAGCTCCAGCACCGGGATCACTGGGAGCTTTGTAAAGGAAAAGACTGAGAATTGTTCTTGTACATTTTATACATTTCAGCCCAGAAAAAGCCTGGGCTGGGACGGGCACTTCTGGCTTAGGGGCATCCATATTTGAAATTCGTCCATATTAAATACCATATTTGAATCCAGCAAATCTGTTGGTAGCAGGAAACATCCCATCCACCTGCTTCCTGCTGTCACAGCCTGTGCCGCCCGCTCTGGCTGCACCACCAGGGATCAGCCAGGGAATTCTGGGAGCTGCCAAGCACCTCTGCCCCCTGGATTTGCCATATGCCTGATCAGAAGGTATTCCTTCCTTTGCCAGATGGCAGGAACACAGAGCCCGAGGAGCTGTCCTGTAGCTCTGCACAGGAGCCAGAGCAGGGCCCAGGCTGCCCCCAGCCCTGCTCAGGCAGAGCAGCTCCCCACAGGTAAGGGCAGTCCCACACAGACACCAGCCTGCTCCGTGCTCCTGCCATCAGCCAGGAACCAAACCCCTCTGCTCCCATCCTCTAGACCCTGCACAAACAGCAATCACCAGGCACATAGGCATCATCATGAGGGAGTTTTCAGGGAATGCAGCAGGAAACAGCCTGAAGCACAGTCAGAACCAGGCTCTGAGTAAGCAGCCACCTCCCTCCAAGACAACTGGAAACTGCAGTTTCACTGCCTGAGATTCACCACCTGACCCCAAGTTCAGTGGTGTTTAACCCCACAGCAAAAGAAAGATTGCTGTCCCCCACTGCCCTGGACCAGCTGCCTTGGGTATGGAGGCCCTACACACAGCTCCAGCCCCAACCCTGTCCTGCCTCTCCTGCACCACCACAGCACAGCCCAGGCTCTGCTGCTCATGGCAGCCCCAGGAGCACAGGGGCAGCACATTAGCACATTTTTCTTGCCCTTTATCTCTACTAAACCACTAAACTTACCTAGTGGCATCAACCAAAGTTCAGCCGTAGTGGAAAGAGGAACTGTGAGGCAGGAGTTGTCCCAAATGTGTTTGAAGTCAACATCAAGAACCTCCAACACAGATCCACAGTTGGGGCAGATGTCCTTAGTGCTGATTTACAGAGTGGCAGAGGCACATGCAAGAAATCCTCCCAGGCAGCTACACCAGGGTCATGTGGGGTCACGAATCACTGGAGAAGGGACCCACAAAGAGCACTGAGTCCAAACTGAAATGGCAGAACTCCCTCTCTCTCCTTCAGGAGTTTCTCTGAACATTCTACACGGACAAGTGCTGTTCCTCCTGCTTGGGGCCAGATGTGATGTGCAGTAGGAGAGAGGAGCTGATAACTGATAGGCAGCAAAGCTCAGTCCAGGGTCTGTATCTGCACAGCTGCTCCACTGCCCTGCAGTGGTGTGGTGGACTACGTTGTTGTTTACACTGGGTTTTGGCTACTTTGCACTGAGTTATTATTTTGCACTGGGTGTGTGTTAAACTTGCACTAAGGTTCTGTTTGTATTGTGTTGTTCTGTTTTTCCCCACTCTCCCCTCTCTCTCTGTGGTGGTGGTCCCTTCCCCCCACCTGTCCCAGGTTGGCTTTTCCCCTTGTCCCATTGCCCAGAGGTCTCCCTTCCCAGCTTCTCCCTCTCCCCAGGGGCATAAAACCCCCCAACCACGTGAACTCTCTCTCTTTTCTCTCTGCTCCTGGCTGGGTGCTTGGTGTCACCCTGCCCCTTCCCCTGCCTAGGGATAAGTTCTGCATTAAACCAGGATTGCTGCACAGAGGAAAGAGCATCTCTCTTTTTGTCAGTGAGGGATCCCCTGTACCTGAGGCTTATAATATAGCTCTCAGGGAACACAGAGAGAGGATTCCATCACTGCAGCACCTCCTCTGCACCTCCCCAGGGAGCCACACGTTCAATTAAACCTCCAGCCAGGTTCCTTGTGGTCAGCCCACACTCCTGACGGGCCTAGCCCCTGCACCCCCCACTTCTCAGTCAGCCCAGAGCCACAGGAAGTTTCAGGGTTGCTTCTTCCTCACAGAAACCAATTTGTTTAGTCAAAAGCCAGATCAGTAGTTGCTTGGGGGCTTTCAACAGAAAAGATTTCCACAATGCTCTTTGAAAAGGCACAGAGTCGAGTCCTTCATCACTTCAGTTATTTTAGTTTATCCCCTCTTCCCCCTCCATGTTTATGTTCTCTGAAAAGCATCTTCTGGTTTTAAAAGTTTAGATCTTCTGAGAACTTGAGTACCTTTACATTCAAGTGAAACTTTTGCCTTACTCCTCTTTGAAGTAATTCCTTTGTTTGATCATTTATGCCTTTTTCTTTCTTTAAACTTGGATCTCTGGGCTGGGAATTAAGATTATTGTTGATCACTGCTGTATTGCTCACTGCTTCTCAGACACTGAAATATCACACTGTGCATGAACACAATCCTACTGCAGTAAAACAAACATAGACTTTGTTTGTAAACTGTTCCCAGAAAGCAAAACCTCCTGTTTCTTCTCAAACAAGAGAACACAGGACCACTTTGATTAGCACCAAAAGGATTTTAAATGAACAGTTCCAGGGAGCTCATTTCAAATCATAAAATGTCAATTTTACATAAAAGTGTGTTTACAAATAGTTTCTGCTTTACACTCAGCTCTGCTCATTACTGACCAGAAGTTATATACATACAAACTAGCTCAGCAGCTTCAACCACTTGCAAGGAGACTGCAGAATTTATTTCAGAAATAAAAATAGGATTTCCTGGTTCCTAGAAATTCTCTTCAGCCTGCCAGATTCAGTCCCCTGTGGGCTCCTGCAGCCTCAGGAGAGCACTAAGCCTTTGGGGAGAAGGGGTACTGTGGGTGCCACCAATCCAGGAGCCTGACACTGTGCACAGGGTCCAGCACCACCTGCACCCCCTGCTCCACGCGCGGCTTCTTCCCGTTGCACACGGGTGTGTCCTGGAACACCAGGCGCACGCGGTGGTGCCGCATGTCCGTGCTCACCGAGATGGAGAACTGCAAGAGAGGAGACCAGAGCTGCTTCAGAAGTCACAGTGACCCAGAGAGCTCTCAACACAACACTTCTAGACTTTATAAATTCCTCTGAATTGTACAAGTCTGAGGTGTTTCACAGTCGCACTCTCAAGGTTACAGCACTAGGTCGAAACCTGCTCTCTGGCTGGCAGCCCCAAATAATCCTGCTGGAAGCTGTAAGGGTTGTAAAAGAACTCTGGAACTGCCTGGGCAGTAGTGGAGTCACCATCTCCTGCAGTGTTCAAAAGGCCTGCTAACGTGGCACTTGGGACATGGGTTAGGGGTGAACATGGCAGTGCTGGGACTTGATCTTAAAGATCTTTTCCAGTCTAAGTAATTTTATGAGTCTGATTCTAAGTGAACCTGGAAGCAAGTGGCTGTTGGGAGAAGTCTGGAACTCACTGCCCAGCTCCGAGGTGAGCCCAGACTGAACCTCTCCTGAGCACTGGCCACTTCTGGAATCTTGACTCCCAAATCAGGGACCAGACACACATTCAAAAAGTTAGCTGACATGGGATTTTCCTCTCAGAATTTACTGCCATAAAGAGATATTTTCCTGTGAGGAGCAGACCTCCACTCGTGCTGCTCCTTGTCTCCTGTACCTGCTGTAGTTCTGGTAACTGACCTACCCCCAGACACTGCACAACCACAGCTCCTGGCAGACTCTCCAAATCCTCTCTACTCACTGCACCAAACAGGGAAGAGGCAATGGAAATGGAGAAGTTAAACTGACATTCTGAGCACTTCCTCTCTTCATTAACCCTACAATTCCCAGAACTGGTTTGCTGACAGAACAGTAAGATTTATACAACCCAAAAGAGGCACTGGGTGGGATTCTTGGGGTTGTCCTGTGCAGGGCCAGGAATTGGGCTCGTTGATCCCTGTGGGTCCCTTCCAACACAGGAGATTCCAGGTGCCCTCTTCATGTCCTTACAGGAACCTCATCTGCAAAGCCTGTCAGCTTTCTCCCACTCACCAAGGTGAAAGTCATCCCCATGACGATTGGCACGAAGATGAAGTTAAAGGTGGTGATCTGCAGCAGGCAGCAATCTTGATCTGGGTTTGTGTGCACTTCCTCATACTGGATTGGAGGCTGGAGACCTTTGCAACACTTGCTCTTAAATCTGGGAGACTTGAAAGAAAGAGAGGCCGATTTAGCAAAGCAGGAACCTCTGCTGGGTTTGGCTGCTCCTCCCCAGCTCGACCTGGCAGGGTCTCTCCTCCTCCCCAGGTGTTTGGGAAAAGTGTCACATTAACAACAAAAGGCTCAGGATGGGCAATTTGCAGGACCATTTCTTTAGAGGGGAAAACTGCACAATTCCCAAATTGCCTGAAATTACTGGCTTCTCCCAAGACCCACTACTGGAGGCTTTCCTTGGGAGTGCTGGCTGTCTTCATTTCTCTGAGAAATCCTGGCAATGGCATAACCAGAAGTTTCAAAACATTTTCACCACTGCAGTCTGGGTTTTGGTGACAATCAGTAGTGATGACCCCAGGGTGAGATTAACTGGTGTAAAAAATGATCCACAAATCATAGCAGGGAAAGGATATCAAAGCAGGAAATAAAAATGTGGGATTCTAAACGTCTTGGTAACATAGACTGAAAACTGAGTATAGTTCCACAATATGCTTTAGTTTACCATGGGAATCAGTTTGCATTTATTGCCTGAATGGACAAAAAGTTTACACTTCCCTTCTACCCCCCAGAAAAATAATTTCTGCTTCAAACAAAAGTCCCACCTGATCTGGTTCTTCCATACCTGCTTTTTGAACTTGAAGTTGAATTCCCACATTGCTTCTTGTCTGTTCCCTACAATCTTTTTGCACCAGAAAAGCAGACACTGAGGTGGAAAAAAGAAACACAAAATTATGAAACCTTTAGAAGCACCACTTTAAATAAGTTTTAACAGAGCATAAAGGCTTCCAATTGCAAACACAATTACATAGGAACAATCAGGAGCTGCTTATTCAAATTAATTATGTTCAAAGAACCCTCTCAGCAGAGTAGATCTCCCAGTTTCAAGCTGGCCAACTCCTCATGCAACACATAGTCACTGACGTGCCAAACAGCAAAATCCTGTTCTGCCATTTGTCCCTTTCCTAGGGCAGGGATGAGTGGTGCAGATTCACCCACCAGCAACTCCCATTAAACTGGATTCCAAACAAGGTTAAAGTGAGGAACAACTGAGAATAGAATAAAGATTGAGAAGGAAAGGATCCAGAGAGAAATACAAAGACCACTACATGAGCTATGAGGTGATGGATGCAGAAGTTCCTAAGCCACTGTGGTGTCAAACGGAGACCCTGACCTTGCCATCACTAGCACTGTCATCATTTAGAGTCCAAAACCACTGCCAGACAGCACAATCTGACCAACCTTCTGTCTCTTTTCAAAAGGAAATGAGAAACCAGCCTCAGCCTCAGAAGTCAGCAGCACTGCCCTCCCATGCCGACATACACCAGGACTGCTCTAATTTCACTTGCTTATCACTGTGTGGGCCACAGGCTCCAGCCCAGGAGCTCGTTCTAGAGCAGGAGGCTCAGAAGAACTCCTGTAGGAGGGAAATCTCTGCCTACCAGTCACAGAACAAACAACCAGTCTTCAACAGCCAAGGAAAGAACCTGGAAGTCAGTCCAGCCATCCCTCAAAGCTTTTCCACACCACAGATGCCAGCCCACCACAGCTGGTCTTATCTTTCATCAGTGTCAGCAGGAAAAAGAGGAATAATGTGAGTGAACTCCTTGTGATTCATACACAGTCTCTCCTGAAGAGAGAAGGCCTGACTGTTGCAGGGCAAAGCACACATTTAACTGCATTCCAGGATGGAGTGATCCTAAAAAAACTAAGCCAGAGCCAGCCTCCACCACAGGGGCTCTGAAGAGACCAAAGGGGATACAAGACCCTCTACTTCTACTCTGAGTCATATCCATAAACAAGAGTCCTTAAAGGACCTTTTTTTCTCCACAATCTTCATGAGGTGAACAACAAAGCTGTGTGGAGTAAAGCTCAGAAACATGCACGGAATAACCTTCTCCTGGGAGGAAGCAGCCCTCAGGTTTTTTCCAATAAAAACATTCTCCAGATCTTTTAACTCAAATGAGCAGCAAATGCTGCTGAGTTTAACTCCACCATCAGAGGCATTTGCAGTTCACCTGTGGAGACAGCCTGGTCTAGCAACCTGTTTGGTCATGGCAAGTAGTGAAGCACAAAAGGTCAGTACCTCCTAAGGGGCAGAGGATGTCGTCCTCGGGTCAGCCGTCCTGCCCTTCAGACGCGCCGTGCGGCTGCCGCTCCGCCCAAAATTATGGGGTGTCTTTAAAGGGCAAACACCTCTGCTGACACCATAACGGCTCCAGTGTCTCACACAAGCTAGGCTAGGGAAAGAAAAAAGGAAATTAAAGAGGAAAAGCTAGGTTGGATCACACCCGGGGCTGGGCTCCTCTGTAGCCACATGCAGTTTAGGTAGGCGTTGCTGTTAGTCTCAGCAACCCACAAAGGTACAACCAAAGCCCAGGAAAGCCAGAACGTGGGGAGGCAGTGCCAGGTCCTCCTCCAAACCCTCTGTGCTGAGGAATTTCTGTGCACAGTCACACAAGTGGAGCTCAGAGTCCTGCAGTGCAGTAGGACAGCAAGACCAGACTCAGGGTGGCTCTTTCATGCTCTAAGGGGTTAGGTCAAACCTCTGCTGCTCTGACAAAGTCTCGTCCCCATTTAATTTCCTTTTTAAAAAGCTGAACAATGAAAGACTGCACTTAAAGGATCCTCCTCCAACTGTTAGTACAGGAGAAGCACTAGCAGTGGGCACCAAAGCCGTTATGATGTCACCAGGAATCCTCCAAAATGCCAGCACTGCCTTGGGGTTCCAGCTCCTACAGCCACGAGCAACAGGAGCTTGGGCTCAGGACTGCAGGAATTTCCTCAAAGTGTCTTGCTTTTTCAGTTGGTAAGAATGAAGATCCCCAGCCTGGAGACTCAGGAAGAGAAGGAGGAGCTCTAGATGCAGAGATAAGACCGCACACAGAGCCATGTGCTATTCCCTGTGCTGCAGCACCACCTGTGTGCTGTTGGATGCTCCCTGAGCCTATGACAGCCTGTGACAGGAAGGAAGAAGGGTGGGATGTCAAGTACAGAGAGATGAGGCTCCTCTACTTTGAACAGAAAAGAAAGAATAGCTCCTCAATGAAACCCACTTCAGTTTGGCTCCAAAAACCTCATTCAACAGGTTTTTGACCTTGGATTTGGAGAATTCACATTGATGCTTAAGCTGCTCAGAGTATCGGCCAGTTGCAAGTTAAAACCAAACAAGAGACACAAAGGCATTTCAGAGTTAATGGTCAACAGCAATTAAAGAGGAATGATATCAAAGTGCTCCAAGCTGGGACAGCACAGGGAATTACCTGCATACACCACAGACAAACCCTTCACAGCCCAACGCAAATGCAGCCCAGTCCCAAAGCAGACACTGGCTCTGCACATTTGCCATGCTCACCCCAGTGTCACCACCCCACCTCACCCACACACCAGACCATGGATGACCTGCAGGAAAGCAGGGTGACACAATTCCTGGCATCAGTGTCACTCCTGAGCTCTCCAGAGGCCTGTTACAGAGAGAAGATGTATTCTGGTAGACAGTGTCAGAATAAAGCAAAACAGATAAAAGCTGATCCTCCGAAGCCTTGTTCAGAGGAGGGGAGAGCTGCAAACATCCCTGGCAGTTCTGACATCCAGTGAAACCAGGGTACTTTTGCTGGTTAAAATGGTGTAGTGTAGGACTTAGGTAGAAGTTACTCCAAAGAGTAACTCTACAGGTACAAGTAACCAGCCCACTTTTACAAATCCCACTGAGAATACCCTGTTAGTGACCATTCCACACCCCAGCTTCACTGGCGACCATGTCCACATCACCTGTTTTTCTTCTAGAAAGAAAAAACCAAACCAAACAAAACCAGCAAGACTTCAGAGAAATCCCAGCTCCCGAGGGACGCCACTTACTCTGGAATTCTTTAAAGTGCTGGGAGTAGTGTCTGGGATGGCGGGGTTCCGGGACAGGCGGGCGGCGAAGGGCTCGTACATGTGGAACAGGGAGCGGATGACGCAGGCGCGCAGGCAGTGCAGCTTCTCCATGGACTCCGGGCGCAGGCGCAGGGGCAGGTACACGTCCAGGCTGTAGTGCCTGCAGAAGGCACAGGGATGGTGTCAGCTCCAGGGCACAGCCAGGGCAGGGCAAGGACAGCCAGGGACAGAGCCGTGCCAGGGCAAAACTCCACGTCCGACTGACCCCAGGACTCTGGTCAACCCTGAGGGCTGTGATGGGGTTGTGCTGCTGACAGGACACCGCAGGGCAGCCTCAAAGCCCTGACTTGCACCAGGCAGGCTTCCAGCCCACACATCCTGCTACAATTCCCAATAACTCCTAGTTTGCCCAGAGACCGGCCAAGGACGTAGCTGCAGGCTGCACAAAGGGCTGCAGCTTGCTGCAGGTTCCCAGGGACTCCCAGCTGAGCTGACTGCAGCTCTCAGCACTGCCTGAGCAGCCTGAACACCTGCACTCAAGGGCTATTTCTTGATCACATTCCAAAGGAGCCTTTGCTAGGGAATGTCACACTACAAACCAGGGGCGAGGATGACCACAGCTGCTCTCTACTCTGTGCCCATGCTGCTTATGCCTCCTGGGCAACAGGTAGAGCTGTGTAAAGGAAATGTTCTCTCCTGAAGGAATATCCCAGCGGCATGCACTGGGACAGAAGGATTTGTATCAAGTGTTGACCACCCCTTTGCTCTCCTTGCTTTCACTTACCCCTGTCACTGTACAGCTCCAAAATGCCCCAATTACAGGGAGGTGGCTGTGATCAGAGCTTGAGGCAGGGCAAGTTGACCATCAGTGATGTTTGCCTTTCAGCACTGACCATATCATACATACTTGGAGAGGTGATATATACAAGTGCTGGGCCATGGCAAGCAGAAAATGATACAAAGCTCTGAGATTTTACAGGGAACATATAGGAGTACACCATAAAGATCCATTTCCAGACCCAAAGCAGATGTGATATTAGAATCTTATAATGGTTTGGATTGGAAGGGACTTTAAAGCTCAGCTCATTCCAACCCCAGCCATGGGCAGGGACACCTTACACTATCCCAGGGTGTTCCAACCTGGCCTCAGACACGTCCAGGGATGGGACAGCCACAGTTTCTCTGGGCAATCTGTGCCAGGACCTCACTGCCTTCCCAGCCAAGAATTTATTTCCTAACATCCAATCTAACCCTGCCTTCTGCCTTTAGCTTAAAACCATTGCTCCTTGTCCTGTCACCAGCCACCCATACAAAAAGTCCCTATGCCTCCCTTTTATAAGCCCCCTTAAGGTACTGGAAGGCCACAGGGAGGTCTTCCCCAAGCCTTCTCTTCTCCAGACTGAACAACCCCAGCTCTCCCAGCCTATCTTTGAGGGAAAAGAATATTCCACAACCCCTTGCCAAGAGAGGCCCACATCACCATGTCAATGTGCAAGCACAGGGCCCAGGCCTATAGGGAATTATTCCCTTATTTCCAGCTCTGCAGAGAACTGCTCTCTACTGAAGCCTCCCAAAACCAGTTTAAAAACCCTGTAGAGTCTCACCTTCTGTAGAGCCTGGTCCAAAAGGCAGCAGTGCAAGTGACAGTCCAGGCTTTCTTGCAGATCAGCGAGAACCGGACGATGTCCTCGGGGCGGATGTAGGAAGCCAGGAGCAGCCAGATGTCGATGGGATATTCCTCTCCTCCTCCCCCTTCAGTGTCTTCTAAAGGCAGCGAGGGTGTATTAGCACAGGACATCACACCTGCACCAATTCCCACCTAGAGACACGTGCTGCACACCTGGCAGCACAGGTGGGCTGCTGAATTACACACACAGAGTCAGCCCAAGCCCCAGTCTGCACAACCTCAGTGGCCCTGCTCCTCGTTCCCATCAGTGTCCATACAGCTACAACACCTCCCCTGTGCTGGACACCTGCCACTGTTATTCTTGCTGCACAAGGGGGCAAAGTGGCAGATTCATAAAGGAATTCAGGCTGAAATCCAGAAGTTCAGCTCAAGGCACACAGAATTAGGTCATTTTGTTCAGCATCTTTTCCAAGTGAGTTCTATGTGCAAAGACAGAAACCACAAAGCCTTTCTGGACCCTTTCTGTTTTGATGCCTGACCCTGTCACAGCTGAAATAACACACTGAAGTTGAGAAATAAAATTTGAAAATCAAAAAAAGAGGCAACTTTATGTAAAAGAGGGCCAAGCTCCTGCATTTTTAATCAAAAGGGCACATTCAACAGGTCATTAATTGCTTCACACTTGAAGACCCTGATTGTTGATACTGCCAGGCTTGTCGGTTTTTTGTTCCAGTGGTCACAATATTTTGGTAGGAGCTTTGTCAGGGATGGAAATTCTGTTCTGCATCTGGCAATCAGCTGCTTTTCTTAAATCTCCTAATTTCATTAAAGCTTCTTGGATGGCAACTTTGAATGCAATTCAGATGTAGAGAATGGCCTGTTCTTCCTTTCAGAGGTATCAGAACTGCTCCGCCAGAACTGAGGGCTCACTCCTTTCATTCCTGGAGTGTCTTGTAGTTTACACCACATGCTTTTCCACAGACACTGCTCCAACTTTAGCAGTAAAAAATACTTCTTAAAGAATACAAGTAGGTGAACCATACTGTGCATTAGGAAGGTTAAGAAGAGAGAAGGAAAACACAATTGTGCAGTGCTAATAGGAAAGGCTGCCGTGAGGTCTCTGGCATAGAAGAGGTGATTGGCAACTTGAGGTTGCCAGATCTAACCCTGAGACAGTAGGTTAATACAAAGGGCAGTTCTTTATCCTCATGTGATACTTGCCAAATAAAGCTCTGGATCACTTCCCCACAGCACTTCAGATTTATGGCAGGCACGCCCCCAAAGGGCTGCTGCACCCACTCCGCTGGGTCAGCTCTGGCTCAAGAAGCCAACAAACTCCACACTGTTGAACTCAGAGGGCAGCCAGAAGCACCACTGTTCTATCACCATTTCTTTTCCTCCATAAACATGTAGCAGAAACAAGACAAGGCTGTGGCAGAACAGAATATTGTCGTCCCAGACTCACAGCTCCAGCCACTCGGATATTATTTTGCCAGGATTCTGAACAATTCTTTAATAAAAGAGGTTAAACTCTTTAAACTCCCTTCCCAGAGGAAGTGCTGTCCACCTTCAGTCTGTGGTGGATGATCATGTGCTGCATAAATTGCTGTTAAGCTCAAGAAAACTGGTTAAAATTTGCTTCTCAGCCTGAAAGCAACCTGTTACTAGAAGCTTCTGCAGGGTTCCCCAGTCCAGTAGAGCTGTTTACTGCTTACACTGCGTTGTCAATGGATTTCTATGGAGTTGCACAAAGTGTAAATGCTGAAGGATACATCTCCTTTGAATTAATGTATTATGATACCACTAGGATCAAATGCACTCCTTTGCTGGAAAAAGAGCCCTTCAAAACCACTTGTAACAAACCACAGCCTTGGAAACACACTGCAAACAGAGCTTGTGTTTTGCCAACAACTGCATCATGGACAGCAGCACTTCAACCCCAAAGCAAACCTGCTGCCACCACCCCACATTCAGTGAAGCAACACAGCCAGTGGCAAAGTTGCACAACTCTGGAATAGCAGGGTTTGTTTTCCAAGGCTGAGGGATATTTGCTAAAAG
The DNA here is from genome assembly GCA_013400175.1 of Phainopepla nitens. Classification (NCBI taxonomy): domain Eukaryota; kingdom Metazoa; phylum Chordata; class Aves; order Passeriformes; family Bombycillidae; genus Phainopepla; species Phainopepla nitens. The sequence continues at coordinate 173,235 of VXBQ01003605.1, forward strand.
CAAGGAGCTCTCAGGCTCTGATTTCATGCCCCAATCTCTGCCTTTATGCAAATATAGCTCCTGTGACCAAGTGCCAGCAGATTTACAAGTGACTAAAGCCTTGGCATTTCTTTGTGCACACACAAATTCCAGAATGCTCCAAGAGCCCCATGAACATCCTGTAAATCCCCAGCACAAGCATCCCCCACGCAGCAGGAGCCCACAAAGCCCCAGGAGGGCAGGTGACCACACCTTTGTGCCTTTTGCTCTTCTTTTTCCTCGAGGCAGCTCTCCCATTGATGCTCTCCTTGGTATCCATCTCATCACTGCTGTCACAGGACTCTCCAGACACAGAGAGAACTTCCTCAGTAGGGACACAGGATGCTTCCAAACCACACAGGGATTTTACTGGAATGAAAAACAACAGTAAGCACAACAGCAGAGAGGAAAAGGTGATCCAAGTTCAGGAGATGCTTCAGTGGAACCACTGCTTTAAAGCTTCCTGGTGAGTGACACAAGCAAGTAAATCCTGAGCTCAAGGATTACCTTGTCAGGGAAAGATTAGCAGGGGTGAGTGAATGGAAAACATAATTATTCAGCTGCTTGTTTTAAAGAATGAACAATGAGGATGATTACCAGCACATTATGTAGATCCCACTGGTTTAGCTGAAGCTATTTACAACTCCAAATACAACAACAGGCTCTTTCTAAGGGGTAACTGGTTTCCCTGAACAGCAGAGTTGCCTTGCATGGCCGTGTTCAGCCTAGAGCCAGCGCCTGCTCTCGAACTGTTTCATGAGCACAGAGAAGACTCACTCCCTTTGCAGCAGGACAAACAATCCACCAGGGCTGGAATTCAGTCTCAAGTGCACAAGAGTTCCACTTACCCTGGAGTTTAGTGAAGGGAAAGACTCTGGCCTAGCGAGGAAAACAGCCAATTGAGTCAGCTGGAGTTTGGGGCTGGTTTTTTCTGTATATGGGGACATGTTTAGACATATCCCTGTGCAGAAATATTATTTTTAGAACTCGACCTGTAAATTGAAGGCTCATTAGGGCAGAAAAATCCTCATGTGAGTCAGTAATGACAGTCTTGGCAAAAGAAAGGTGTGGTCCTGCATTACTGCCTCAGAGAGAGCACTGCCACAGCAGCACAAAGGCTTTGCAAACAGGCTGTGAAATTCATTCAGGAGCTGAATTTCAACCCAACAAGCTGGGTGAAGAATACAACGTGACTATGATGTCAGAGGAGGCCTACAGTGTTCCAGCTTTTCTACACAGCACAAACTGAAGCCCAGGAAAGTTTTATACATCCCAGTTCCAGTCACAGCAGTCACCAGAGCCACTGAAGAGCAAAATGTGCTGTGTGAATCACTGAGACAGAGTAGCAGAAAAAAAAAAATCAAACAACAACAACAAGAAACTGGACATAAACTCAGGTGAAAAATATTCTAATTTCTAATAATCCAACAAGGTTTTAGTATGAAAAGACAGCAGATGGAAAGACAATCTTCAGACAAGGCTTGACTGTACCCACTGGCTAAAGCAGTTCTACCTTGCTTTGCACAGTTTGTTCTGTAAACTGGATGCTTTCCTGGCTCCTGGATGTATTCATGGCAGTTGTTTCCCCTACTGCCAAATCCTACTGCCCCCTCCACATGACCTTTTATAGGTAAAAAGAGAGTGAAATAGGTGGCAACACAAATAGCAGTGAGTTAAGACATCAAATACAGCCAAGCAAGAGAGGACAAAACTGACAGGACTCAGAGTGGGGTTTAGAAGGAGAGCCCAGCCCATTCTGCTAAGGAAAAGTCAAAGTGTGAGTCAGCAGCACAAGTCCACTGAACAGTGAATGGCTGGACTGCAATCCTGCAGAAGCACCCTCTCTTCACCTCACTGTTGTAAACCTCCCATCCTGGGCATCAGAACGGGGAGGAAAAAAAGCCCAGTAAAGTTCCTCCTGGCCGTGGCTCCCCTGCTGGTGAAGCTCCCAGGGATGCTGGCTGTGGGAAGCGACCCACCCACTGCAGTCACACCCAGCTCGGCGTTTACTCTCAGCTGAGCTTCTGGAGGGCAGCAAGGCCAAAGGCTGGAGCTCCTGTCCCCATGAGTGGCACTCCACGAGGCACAGATAAGGCTGGGCCAGAAAAGGCTGCAGCATGGTCATGGCTGCACCAGATAAGGCTGGAGCACAGCCCTGGGGCTGGGGAGGAGAGATGTGAGGATCCCCGAATCCAGAGGGGAAACCCCTGAGACTGCATTTTGCAGACCTGGGAAAGAGGTGGGCAGGGAACTGCTGTGACCTGCAGTCAGCAGGGTGAGGTGGAGGTGAGCTGGAGACACAGCAGGAAAGGGATGAACTGGGTGAAGCAGGTGACCTGGGGGCCGGCAGCACCGAACATCAGCAGTTTGCCAGCAGGATCCTGAAGCTTGGACTTGGCCTCAAGCAGACAGAACATGGATGGGTGAACAGGAGCAGGAATGGGAGGAGGGAAGCCCCAAACAAAGGAGGCCTCAATAGAGGGAGGTGACTGACCTTAAAAGCTTGAGAAGTAGCAGCTGAAGTGGATGTTTAGGAGCACCACTGCCCCTGACAGGCACCCATGCCAAGTGCATACTGTCTCCAACAATGCAAGATTTCAGCAGCAAACCAAGAGTTTCCCTTCATGAAAAGTTCAGTCATCACTGTCAACACATCAACATCCATCTCCAACATGTGTGACCAGCTACATTTAAAAGGCCTCACCATTTATCAAGCAAGTCGGGTGTGTTGGTTCAGAAAGCTCCCAGATGAGGAGGAAGTAGATAACAAAATACTGCAGAGTACTTTTCTAGGAAAACTGCTTGTTTACAGAGCTCACCAAAAAACCAGCAACAACCTCCCAAGACCTCGTTCCAAAACGTTTGACAGAACTATCACAACCTTACTCCCCCTGCAAAGAACTTTACCTGCTAATAAAGTTATCTACAGTTTTATATGTGGTAATAAAGTAATAAAGACTTTTATCATGTTATTTTCTGCTTCAAGCAGGAGATGACACCCAAGCCTTTCCATCTCAAGCACTAACGAAGACTCAGCAATTCTTGCAGCAGGCTTTCTGCAAAAGCTCCTAAGTCTTTAACCACTTGATTGTCTAGAGTAGCAGGGGCTCATTTTCAGCACTAAAGGACACACATTTTCTGAGTTTAAGGAAGAGGAGTTTCCCATGTCATGCAGAGGCCAGCAAAACGTGAAGGCTTCGTGGGGAAGGCTGAGGCTTCCAGGGGTAGAGTCTTCCAGGGTAGACTCACCTTCCTGCTGCACTGCGTTGGCCACAGCTTTCTTCACCCGTCCAGACTTCACAACAGCTGGGTCTGAGTTGGCATAATCTGCCACCGTCACTGCAGAAAGGGGGAAACAGGGGTCAGAGGGATTAGAGATTATGGGGAGGGGACAGAAGGGCTAAGAGTCACGATGCCTGAACAGAACAGTCCCCAGAAGAGCAGAGGCTCGGAGGAGATGCACAAGCAGGAAAATGAGGCTCAGCAGAGAGTCCCCAGCAAGTCTCTACTCCAGACCACCAGGCTCAGGGGACACACGCCCCTGCCCAGCCCAGTGCAATTGTCCTTCTCTCAGCCAGTGATAATCCCATTCTCCCTCACAGAGCCCAACTCGAGCCTGGCTGATCGTCTGCTCCCAGGCTCCTCCTCCACAGGCAAAGAGGTCTCATTTCCACACATCCGCCCGGAACCCCGCTGGAGGATCCCTCCTGGATGCAGCCCTCTGTCTGCACAAACCCGGGAGGGCCCAGCTCCCTCCTAGGTGAGACTGGACCGTCTTCCCTCCCCTCATCCCCCTCACCCAG
>VXBQ01003605.1:191819-205564 GCA_013400175.1 Phainopepla nitens
CAGTGACAGTGACCGTGACCGTGACCGTGACCGTGACCGTGACCGTGACCGTGACCGTGACAGTGACAGTGACCGTGACCGTGACTGTGACAGTGACCGTGACCGTGACCGTGACCGTGACAGTGACACGGCCCCGACACTCCCCTCCCGGGGCCGCAGGGGCTCACAGGGATGGCTGTCCCCTCCTGGCTGATGCCAGCTTTCCCACTCGCAATTCTGGCGGCTGCCCTCCCGGCCGCGCTGCTTGCGCTGCAGGTGCCCTGGGGGAAGCAGGAGCGTCCCTGTGCCCGTCCTCGGGCGGGCATAGCAGGGACGGGGTGGAAGAGGTGACAGGAGGGCGGGATCAGCGCCTCTGTAAGGATGTTTCAAAACCCGGGGGGATTTAACTGTGTCTCTTTGGGACTCGCTGGTCGGGGATGGGGGATATCCCGGGGCTGCTGTCACCTGTGGTGCTATCACCCTTCTGGCAGGCACGGCCTCTCAGGACTCCAGATTCCTCACAGCTCCCCCCAGGCACAGCTCTGGAGGTCAGCCCACCCCTGTAGTCACCAGCGTGGCTTTCAGAGCCACTCTCGGGTGGTAGCTCCCCTGTTTGTTCTGTCTGTTCCGCTTCCCACATCATATCCCTGTTCTCATCATTCATCATTTCTCTCAAGGTGAAGGCTTTTTAATAACAGCTGACATTTCGGCCATTTTTGAGTCATTTCCTATCTTCTACTCCAATTTTCTTCATCTTCTTCATAACTAGGAAGCCTTTCTTTGTCCTTGGCCAGAGGGGAGGTGTCTGTTATTGCCTCCGTTATCATATTCCAGGAGGTTTGATCGGGTTAATGAAAATCCTTCTGGTTTTTTTGTGTGTCGCTTCCACTCCCATCTTCTTTAGCCTGGTTTCTTAAGGAAATTAAACCAAAAGCCTTGTTGCATCGTGGCCTTTTCTCTCCCCCTGCTTGCTGTTGAGTGTGATAGTCTCTGATGGGGTGGAGAGCTTGGAATGCTCAAAGGTTTGTGATGGCTGTTGGAGAGGACAAAGCCAGGGGACACCCTGGAGGGACGTGGGGCACAGGGCCAGTGGTGCAGGGCTGGGGCTCATTGCCCAGGGAACAGGGCTGTGAATCCCACCAGGAATATGAGGGACAGCATCCCACAGCCCATGAGCTGAGATAACAGGCTACAGCACCGGTATTTGTGCTGTGCAGCTGATTTTCCTGAGCTCAGGAAGGGATCCAGAGGAGGTTCCAGCCTCACAAATGCAGAGTTAGCCTGGGATTTGGGAGGCCTGGGCTGTGTTTGCAGGTGCAGACACACATGGCTGTGCTCAAGGGCTTTTCCTGCAGCAGCAGGAGCTGCAGCTGCTTTAAGCTGATCTCCTGGAATGTAAACTGCAGTGACAGGGGAGCCAGAGGAGATTTTCTGCTCCTGCCCATGCTACAGCAGGGAGAGGCAGTAGAGCTTTCCCAGTGGCTGCTGCAAAATCTGGTTCCTTTGGTAGTAATGTGGGGATTGTAGCAGTGCTGACGAGGGAAATCTTGAAGGTCCTGGGAGAAGCACAATGTGGAGTCAGGAGCTCAGGTGTGTCAGTGGAAGAGGACCAAGGTGCTTCTTGGGGTGTCCTCGGAGCTTGTTGCCATTTGCAGCAAGGAGTGTGTCCTCTCCTGTGCCAGCCCAGCCTGGGGACAGAGATGTCCCCTTCCAGCTCAGAATATTCTGTGAGTCTGTGCCAGGCTGGGGAGGAGAGTTTGCTGGGAATTTGTGTGGCCTGGAGGTGCTCTGCCCACACCTCACGGTGAGGGAGCAACGTGTCTGCCTGGCAGTTCAGCTGGGGACTTCTCTCCTGTGCAGGTGAGTTCCTGCTCCTTGGCACCAAATCTGCTGTAGAGCTGCACTCTGGAGGTTTCCCCCTTCACTTTGCATTTACCTCTGGTGTTTATTTTGGCAGCCTTTTCTGCTGATTTCTCTTCAACCAGCATCCCTCAGGCCTGGGGCCTGGCTGAGCCCCAGGCCCTTGCCCAGTCCCAGTGCTGGAGGAGATTGGACTTGCCATTCCCACCTCCTGGTCCCTGTTCCCTGCCTGATCACACTTCCCTCGTGGTTCCTCCCTAGGTGAGGAGCTTACTGGGTGGCACCCAGCACAAGGGCACTTGTAGTCTGGCAGTGGGTCCTCACCAGGTCCCCACAGGGTCCCTTCTGCTGGGATCCCATTAGAGGGGGATGCACAGAGGTGGCTCCACATCCCAGTTCATCCCGTGTCCTTTTCACCTTGCTTGTGCTCTGCTGAGCACGAAGGTCTGGTGGGAAGACAGGGCCGTGGTCACACATGATGCAGCAATTTGGGTGTGGTTTGGAACGAGGTTTCCTGTCCAGCTGTGAGACAGACCTGGATAAATGGAGGAGAAGGGCTTAGCAGTGGTCCCTGCTTGCATGTGTGCTTGCATGGTTCCTCTTTCCAGGAAGTATTTCGGGCTTCCTTTGTTCTCTCCGGCCTCTCTTGTGATGGTGGTGAGTTGGGCTCTGTAATTGAGGAGATCTGAATGATCCACTGAGGAAGCTGGTAATTCGAAGACATGTCTGTAATAATTAAATCATTATCTGGAGGGAAGAGAGAGCAGATACCAAAACAGGGCTAATTAAAATCCAAACCCAGGATGACTTGGGCTCTGGGCCAGAGCAGAGCAGAGTCTGTTAGGGATCTCTTCATGTGTAATTGCTTTTCAGAACATCAGTCCCCACCAGAAAACCCATCTGTTTCAACTCAGGAGACTTGGATTGACCCAGAAACCCTCTTGCCTTCCCCTGTCCCATGTTCCCCAGACCAGACACAGCTGGAGGAGGCCACATGCTTTGCAAAGGGCAAAGGAGATGGTGAGATGCAGTTTGGAAGGGTATTTGGTTCTAGAGCTTCAGGAGCTAGATTCCATCTTAGCTCATTTCAGCCCTCAGAACTGGCTGATGCTCTTCAGAAATCTCTGAGAGCAAGGAGCAAGATGGGTTCAGATCCATCCCTGCTCTATGCATGGAAGGATTTGTACATGCAAAGGTGCCAAAGGCACCTGGTGCCTGGGAGGAAGGTGGCTTTGGCTGTAAGGAGAGATGAATCCTGTTCAGGTTCTCCCCACATCTGGCGTGGGAGCACCCTGGAGCAGCTGTGTGGCCTGTAAGGATGCAGAGCACTGCTGGATGTGAGTGCAGCCCTGGAGCTCCCTGTCAGCTCTGAGCAGGTCCAGGCAGGTGAAGATGGTGAAAGATGGTGACCAACAACTGTGGTTGTGATGTTGGAGGGGAGAAAGGGCCTTTGTACAGCACCTCATGCTGTGCCACGTGGGTGGGAGATCTGCAGGGTGGGTGTTAATGTGCATTCCCAGAACTTCTGGGAGTGCTTTGCCTTTCAAGCCCAGAGTTCACCACCTTCTTCAGAGTCCACCACGTTCTCAGAGTCCACCACGTTCTAAAGCAGGGCCCAGCACTTTGCAAACGACGAGGCACAAAAATCCCACCTCCAGTTACATACCAGTTGGATGCAGAGTAAATTCTATCCTTCTGAGCACTTGCACTGGGTGCATTCCTGCACCAGGGAGATGTTGCTGCTGTGTCTGCATGGGCTGAAGGTCCTCTGGTGGTGGTGGAACTCAGCAGCAATCCTCACTCAGGTGAGCTGGCCTGGAATCACTGTATTTTGGCAGGGGAGCAATTGTAGCTGTCCAAACCAGGCACCTTCCAGAGCTGGTGAAGATAAACTGGTGCATTTACCCAGAGGAGGCAAGGTCAGGGAGCTCTGTCTATCAGGTGTTCACACATGAGCATCGCTCAGCTAATGTCCCCACATCAGCATGACAGGTGAAGGTCACCTCAGGTGGGCTGGTGCCTGCAGGCAGCTCTGAACTTGGGGAGGTGGAAGGAGGGCACAGGAGGCTGGGCAGGGAGCCACTTCTGCTTGGGTGTGCATTCCACCAGTCCTGACACATGCTGGGTTTTCTGCCTCTGCTGCCCTGGAGGGGCTGCAGTGCTGCAGCAGTACAGTGCTGGAGCTCAGGGATGGCCTGAACCCCCCAGGGCCAGTGCTGCTGGAGCTGGGCTCTGCTGGCTCCCACAGCTGCAAGAACAGGCAATGGGGGACGCACGGGGTCCAAAACTGTTTTATAAAAGAGCCAGAAATTTAAAGCTGTCTGCAGAAATGGCTACTAAATCCTCTGGAAAGCATTGGCTCAGCTGCTGGGCTTGGGTTGTGTGTGGAGAGAGATTCCCAGCCCCACATATGTCCTTTTGCCTTATGAGCTTTGATATGCTCTTGGATTTTAATAGAGAGTGCACAACATCCTCAGCTCAGGCAGCAGATGTTTTCCAAGGCACTGGGATATCCCCTTTCCTTCATTCCCCCCAAGGGAGTTTAAGTTGTCCTGGCCCCTGTGTTTTTGAGTGTACACAGGAGCAAATAGGGGGACCAGGTGGGAAACCACCCCACCTGCAACTCTTCCCACCAGTGTAATTACCCACATTTCATTCATTTGAAAGCTTGCTGAGCTGCAGATGTGTCCCTCCTCTTCTCATGATGGCTCATGGCTTGGCCAAATCCTGCTCTGACCTGGAGTGGTTCAGGGGATTGTTCCTGGTGCTGGGTTGGACAGGCCTTGGAACAACCTGGGATAGTGGAAGGTGTCCCTTGGCAGGGAGTGGAACAGGATGTGCTTGAAGGTCCCTTCCAACCCAAACTAGTCTGGGATCCTGTGAACTCACTGTATGCAGGAGCTTCCGAAGTACTGGGGGTGGCCGAGTGCTGTTCCCAGGGGCTTTGGGCCAAAGGGTGAAACAGGTTCAGTGGGTTTTGGGTGCCCTTTGGGGGTGATGGACAGAAGCAGGGGTCACCCCTTGGGTGAGCTGGGATGGCCATGGGAGCCTGTGAGTAGCACAGTGAGGACAAGGACAGAGCTCCTGGGGCTCCCATGCCAGGCAGGGCAGTCCCTGGGGACACCAAGGACACTGCATTAGCTGGGCTCCATGGAGCTGACATTTTGAGAGGGAGCAAGTTAGAAATTGAGTTGAACTAATGCATGGTGCTGGATTTTGAGATGATACATGCCCAGATGAGAGCTCTGCTGCCATGGGGGAGGGCTGCCAGCCCTCTGCAAACCAGCACACTTCCCACACTTTCTGGAGCAATTTGATGTTGCTTTCCTCGATTTGAAGCTTTCTCTGTTTTCTCCAATCCCCAAATGAGGGGAGCAGTGGTGAGACCTGGTGTTTCCTCTGATCCCCTCTCTCTGTTCATCCCATGCTGGGTGAAGCCCTCAGGGGCTCTGCTTAGAGCTCCCTGCTGGATCCAACACAGCTCATCACATTCATGCAAAGCTTGATTTATTCTTGCTGATCTTTTCCAGTACTTGGGATTTCTGGAGGGAACTGACTTATATATCCCTTATATCTTCCTTGTGGCCTATATCCAGGAGGAATGAGCTCCAGATGGAGTTTTTCCATGGCAGGCTATTTTTGAGGTACTTTCTGTGATTCTTCTGATGCTTAATAAGGGCTGAGTTAATCCCACAATTCTCCTAAAGAGGAACAACTTGGATTTGCCTCCTAAAGCACAGCATCTCCAGGCCCTCCACCTCGCTGGTTCAGTGAGTGGGCACATCCTCCCCTGCGTTAGGAGTTGGGACGTGCAGGGCAGAGACTCCACCAGAAAGTCCTTCTTGCAAGGAAACAAGGCTTAAACTGCCAGACAGGAGCAGGATGCAGCGCTTCCTGCAGCGCTGTGGCTTTGGCTACGCCAGGTGTACTGACTGTGCCGAATGTGCCAGGTGGGCTTTGGCTAGGGCTCATTTTGGGGGTTCACTTTGCACCTGAAGGGTGTGGCTTGAAGATGTGACCCTGCTCGATGTGGATTTAGAGAGAGCAGACAGGGTTCCAGTGCCTGAGCCTTGCCCCCAGCCACCCTGTAATGTCACTGTGCTCAGGTGTCCCCGCACGGCTGCTCCTGCCACGTCCTGTCGCTGTCAGGGATGAGACAGGAGCTGACACTGCCCTGGGCCCTCCCCGGCAGGGGCACCGTGGAAACAGCACCAGGGTTATTCCAGCCTGGACTGGGGGTGGACAGGGCTGTTTGTCTCCATCTCTGCCTGCTCCTTGCTGGAATTCATCCACCCCTTCCAAACCAGTGGGAGAGAGCCAAGGTGCCAAGGGAGCCTGGCTTGGCAAGGGAGGGCTGTGGTTATCCATGGTGTGAGGGTGCCTGGGAGGAAGAGCAAGTTTCAGTTAGGCAGGGATTTAACCCCATGGTCCTGCCTTGTCATATGTGGAGCTGAGCACCCACGTGTCCCAGTAGGGGTGGAGGTGCTTGTGGTAAATCTTGTGAGGTTCCCTTGTCAGACGTTGCAGAGCTGTCCCAGTGCTGGATCTGCTCATCCTCAAAGCCTGTGTGTCCAGAACTGGGAATCCCACTGATGTCCCACTGTCTACCACTGCATCTGGGCAAAAGGAGCTAGCTGTGCTATCAGCAAAGGGATTAAATAATTGCTAAAGTCCCTTAGCACAGGCAAGGAACAACAGAAGGGATAAAAACAAGGGGGAATCCTCCCCACCTCGCATCACCTGAGTTACTGAAACCATCCCAGTCACCTCTGGCTGGGGTCATCCAGTGCCCAAGCCATGATGTCACCACTCTTCTGGAACAGGAAGGACTAAAACTTTCTGTGCTTTGAGAGGATGGAGGAAAGGAGAGCCCTGCCTGGATTGTCTGCAGCTAGGATGGGGTACACAAGGGGAACTTGGGGCACAGTCTCGCTGCTGTTGTCTCTGTTTGTGTGCTGGGGTGGTTGGTGGTGAATTGCTGAGCTCTGGAGGCCTCCCCAGGGCCAGGGGCATCCCCCAGGACCATTGGTGTTCCCTTGCAGGTTGTGGTGCCTGCAAAACCCTGAAGTGTGATTGCAGGGATGTGTTCCTGAGCCTGCTGTGGTCCAACCTGAAACCACTGGACACATCCCTGCTCTGTCCATTGTGGCTCTGAGCACCCTCTAACAGTTCCCAAATTTCACTGAAAGCCCCATCTGCCTCTTCCCTGACTCCAAACTCCCTTCCTGGGCTCTTCCTCAACCCCACTCATAATTTAGAGTCTGGTGAAGGATGGTTGGCCAGGGCTTGGAGCATCCTGATCTTGTGAAAGGTGTCCCTGCCCATGGCAGGGGGTGGAACTGGTTTGAGCTTTCGAGGTCCCTTCCAAAGCCAACCATTCCATGACTCTGTGGTGGCAGAATGATGGAGACCTGCCCAGGTGGGGCAGGGAGTGGGATTTTGCTCTGGGCCCTGGGGAGTTCACTGAGCCACTTTCCTTTTCCACCAGGCATGGAGTTGGTGGCTGAGTTTTACCCTGGGGACTGGGCAGATGTGCAGCTGACGTGTGGAAGTGGTTGTCACTGCTGAGGCTCATGGCAGGGAGGACCTGCTGAGGCTGTGGAAGAGATTCCAGCGGGATGGCTGGTGCAGGGGAGGGGCGAAATCCTGGATCTTGGGCAGACCAGGCAGGGAAGCTGCTCAGGTGCAGGTGGGGTTTGCCCCGGGGTTTCTCTACAGGCAGCAGCCTCTCCTGTGCTCTGGGCTTGGCATGGGCTGGGTGTGGCTGCCAGGGCCTGAGTGAGTGAAGAGGCACCTCTACAGCGTTTGGCAGGGCTCGGGTGCACCCGTGGCACAGATTTCCTCAGCTCCCCTTGAAGCTGACTCTCTTCCCTCGTTGCTGAATAAATTAGCACCACAAGTGCTCACGGGGTGTGACTAAAGCAGGGCAGGCGCTGGTTTGGCAGTGAGGGGGAGGCCCCTGGCTCCAGCCCGGCAGGCTCCCAGATGAGATAGCTCCTCAGCAGAAGTGTCATGGGGGCGGGAGGGATGTACCCCTGGCACAACCTCTAGTGACATCATGGAAAATCACCAGCCATTCCTCTGTGTCTCAGCAAGGATTTAAGCTGTGCCCTGCTTGTGGGGAAACTGAGGCACAAAGCCTCACTTTCCGAAAGGTTAGGGGACTTTGCAGTGATGCCCCCTCTGTGACAAGCACAGGATTTTCTCTCAGTGGTTGTGGATCACTTCCCTGTGCCTTGTTCCCTGTCAGAGGAGTCTGCATCCACCTTGGGCTGGAAACCAGCCCGATTGCTGGGATGGATCCCAGTGTTGCCTTCCCTGGCAGAGTCACCCAAGGCCTGGTTCACCTCGAAGTGCTGCTTCTGTAGGGATTGCATTTCCTTCTGCTGCTGTTCAAAGTAACCTTCCTTGAGAGAGAAATCAGACTCCCAACACGAGGAAGAACTTTCCATGGAGGAGGACAGAGCACCAGAACAGCTGCCTGGGGAGGGCATGGAGTCCCCGTCCCTGGAGACATTCCAAATGCACTTGCATGTGTCTTTGTGTCACCTGCTTGGAGTTTAAGCCTGCCTTGAGAGGGTGTTGGACTAGATCATCTTCAGAGGTCCCTTCCAACCCTAACTATTCTGGGATTCTGTGACTTCAGCCTAACAGAGCAGAAGACAGGGGGTTTGGTTGCAAAGTTATGGATCAAAAGGATGGATGAGCCATATGTACACACAGCAGAGCAGCAACTGGAAAAGGAAATTGTTGTAACTGGAATTGTGGCTTTTTTGTGTCAGTTTGGTGGCTGCTGAAACCCCTCCTTGTCCCTGTGGATGGATCTGAGTGTAGACCACATCCTGGAAGAGGGATGTGAGCTTGGTCTCATGGATCAGGTGCATCCATCTCCTCCCTTCCAGGGCACATAGTGGTTTTCCAACCTCTTGTGCACCAAAGGAATTGGGAGTTCTCCAGGATTTCCACAGTCCTGTCTTTCAGTGATGCTGCTGGGTGCAGGTGACTGGAGTGGGGTGTAATTACAGGATTTGGGGGATTCAATTTGTGTTTTTGCTGTGTGAACCCCTCATGCCAGCTGGGGCAGCTGTGCCACAGAGTGAAATCCAGCTCATGTTCCAGCAACCACATCCCCGTGCTCCTCCAAAACACTCCCTGTGCTGGCACACGGGCTGCTGGGATCCTCAGGGCTTCAGCAGCATCCTCAGACCTGTGGTACTCTCTTCTCTCAGCCAAGTCTTTGGCTGTTTCAAACCCAGAGATGAAGTCTCAAGGTGAGCCTGGGCTTACTGAATCTCTTGGCTGGGCTTGGGGATCCCATTTGTCAGAGGGATCATCCAGGCTGGAGCCCCTCCAGGGCCCATTTCTGTCTGTCACACCACCCCAAAGTGCAAGGGCAGGAGGTTGGTATGGCTTTACCCCAGCAGGTTACCCTGCCACATTCCTCCTTGGAATACCCTGAGATCCTGCATTTCTCTGGGGTCAGGGCAGGACACGTGGCCCACTTTGCCCCCTTCAGAAACAAGGAAACTGAGTCAGGACCCCCGACATGGCCCCCACAACACCTCCCCAGGGGACAGAGTTCTGTAGATTCCTGTAGATGTCTGTGTGACTGTGTTTGGGTGCCAGCCCTGGGGGGTTCAGCTCCCTCCTCCCCCCCAGGGCCCGGCGCAGATTTCGGCTCCTTGTCTGACAAGGCTTTGCTGAGGAACAATTGTGTCTCTGCACAATGAGGGGCTGGTGGCTGTCTGAAAACACCCTCTGGAATTGGTGTGTAATGCCTCCCCTTCCACTGGGAAGTATGAATACCAGTGCAGTGCTAGTGTTTACTGCTCCCTGCAAAGAAACTGTCAGATCTGGATATTTTTCCCCATGGATTTGCCTCTGGTTTTAGCAACCTGAGTGAGCAAGGGTTGAGGTGGGAACTGCTTCATTGGGTTTAGAGCAAGTCTTTGGGGCAGAAGTATGTCCTTTAAGATATTGGGGGTAGCTGCCTTTTAGTGCTTGCAGTGTCCCCTGTCCCCATCTTTTAGGGGCACCCAGGGCTTCCCAGCACCTGAGAGAGCTCCAAACCCTGGAGATGCTGCCCAAATGTCCTGTTCTGCCACTGCTGCATCTCCAACAAGGGACAAGTTGGACATTGTCCTCTTGGGGGCAAAGGACACACTGCTGCAGGTGTGGAGACCCCAGGAGACCTCCCAGACCTGGATGAGAGAGGAGGCACTGCTGTGTCTCTTCTCAACTCTCCACCACATTCCCAGCCCCCATCTCAGCAAATCCATCTCACCTTTTGGAATGGAAATCCAATCCTCTGCTGCTAAAAACTGGCACCTTATTACCAGCCAGAATGCCTCATTTCCCTTGTTATCCCTGGGTGTCCTGGCCACGGGCAGCCCCTGGCACCAGCCAGGGACCATCTGTATAGTTCCCTGCCGGCGACAGGGCTGCGTTAGGGAATGTGGGAGCACTGTCACCATATGGGCCCAACGGAAAACAGGAGCTTCCTTGTCCCTCTCAGGGGACTGGAGGTCACAAGAGGCTGCAGTGAGTCCTGGGAATAAATGAGGGCACTTGGGAGAAAAGTTGGGATGAGGGCGTATCTGCTGATTGGTTTTCTTCATGAAAAGCAGCTTTTTCCCCAGGTATCACCCAGGATGGAGAAGTCAGGATACTTAACCTCACAACAGCACTGCTCCAGCCCAGGCTTGTAAACCTCTAAGAAAGCTGTGGAGTGTGTGGAAACCTGTGGTCTGTGCCTGGGAACAGGGATAGAGGGAGGGAAGGAAGGATGGAGAGGGGCCCTTGAGTCCAAAGGGCCCTGTGGAGCTGTCCAAAGGGATCCAAGTAGCTCTTGGCACATGTGGAAATCTGTGTGTCTGCTTTGGACATTGGAGCATGAACAGCACCTCTCCTGAGGTCTCAGGGCACCTGGGAGGGTGTCTTAGGTTGAAAAGNAAATCTCAGCCCACGACCCACAGGAGCATGTCGCCGCTCCAAGACTTGCTGCAGGCGATCATTTCCAGGTCCTACACTTGAATCAGCAATTTCTACTGTCAAGCCAGGGCTCTTCAGCATCCTCTCTGTCTTGTGTGCAGAATAATCTCCCTTTTCCCAACCTCTAATTACCACATCTCTCACTGAGAGTAGGAGAAATGGGCTCTGTGGCTTGGTAGAGATGATGAGGATGTTCCCACTCTGCCATCCCGCTGCTCAGCGAGTCACTACTGACCTTCCCTGGGGTAGGCAAGGGGGAATTGGTGGCTCAACATGTCCAGGCTGCTTCTAGGTGGTGTCTGACTTCAGTGAGGGTGGGCAGGACTTGTGCTGGGACGTGGCCCTTTCTGCAAGGGCAGTGTTTGGGATGAGCTTGCTGGGTGTGCCAGGACACAACACTTGCAGCCTGTCCTGGGGTTACGTTTAACGCAGTATCATGCATTAAAAGAGTTCCTGAAAGGTAAAACTAACAGCAAAAGGGCATCAGACTCTGGTCCCTCCTGGATCTGGCAGGGAGGGGTCAGTATGGGAGGTCAGTGTGGGTGCTGGACCCCAAGTTTGGCCGGTTGGGCGGAGGGGAGGGTGTTCTAGTGCCAGGGAGCTGGGAGTGAGGGATGATGGTGTGGGCTCTGCCACCCCAACTCTGTGCTTCTGAGGCCAAGCTGGGCTGCTGAGGAGGATTTTCCAGGAGCAGAAAAGATCGGAGTGACGTTTTTATGGGATGATCAATCTCTGAGAGCTTGTTGCCTCCAAGGAGCGTGTTAAAGCCTCTTTGCCATCTGCCTGCTGGGTGATGGTCCTGCTGACAGAGCCACTGGGGCTTTTCTCTTCCTCTTGTCAGGGCTGGCATGGGAGTGGAGCTGTTCAGAGGGGAAACACAAGGCTGTCTCTATCCTCTGTGTGTGGGTAAATCTGTGGGTGCTCCTCGTCCTTGCTGGGAAGGAGAAGCCAGGGTGCTCCCTGGGACGCAGCATCCCACGGGCAGCCTGACTCACAGCTGAGCTGTGCTGAGCAAATCATCAGCTCCAGGGCAAAACCCCCTTCTGCTCCCCATCGGCTCTCCACGTCTGGGCACCGTCGTGGGGAAGTGGCCTCTCTGAGCAGGCAGCATGTGACTGTGCTGTTTTCCATCCCAAAAAGTGGGAAAGCATCGTTTTGGGGTGGAGGGGGGAGGGATAGTAAAGCAAGCACGTTTTCCCTGGCAAGAAACCTGCTCCCAACAAGCCTGTGCCTGGCAGCCCCACGGGACTAAAAATACCCGGCAAGGGCTGGAGCTGTGCAGTGTCTGTTTGCTCAGCTCCCAGCTGTCTTCTCGCAGCCTCAGGGCTCTACCTGGTGATTATCTCAGCATTTAAGGCCCTCTAAAGCCAGGCAGGAGCATTTAGGGAGTTCTCCCAGAGACCTGTGAAAGGTTGATATTTACAGGCACTGATTGGGAGCGAGCTCAGCCCTCTGACCTCCAGCAGCAAAGAACTGCTCTTGGGTGTGCCCTCGCTGCTGCTGCAGTCACAGCAGAGTGTGGGGGGTGTCTGGGCTGTCACCCACACTGACATCTCCAAGGTCCTTCAAAGTGACCGCTGGCATATGTGGGTTTGCCTGGGAACTGCTAACCTTTGCTGGGTAGAGACAGAGCCCGTGTGTGCCCCCTCCAGGTGGGCTTCCTGGGAGAGGTGCTTGGGAATGGGTGAGATTCTCTTGCTTTTGGAGAATGGATAAAAGCCCAAGGTTTGAGGTGAGACAGAAATGAGGGGAGTTGATCCTGGAAAGGAACTTTGTGCCCCTTCCTGCTCGTGTGCACATCCCTGGCTCCATGGATGTTGCTGTAGCCCTGTCTATGTGCCCACATCCCTGGATGTGTGGATGTTGCTGTATCCCTGTCCCTGTGTGCACATCCCTGCACACTCATCTGTGCCTGTTGCTTACTGAACTCAATTTCTGCTCCACAGGCCTCGAAGACAGCAGGGATCAAACCCAGCCTGGCTCCCTCACATGCCATCCCAGATAAACCCTTTGCAGCTGCCCTGACTCTGGGTGTTGGCCCTTCCCAGAGCCTGGGCTACTCCTGGGACTCGTGGTGTTGCTGTGAAAGCTGCAGTGGTTGAATCCAGAAATGATCACTCACAAATCCATGGGGTAGGAGAATTCCTGTGGTTGTTGGAGGAACGGAGTCATGATGGGGATGCTGGAGGCAGCTCAGTGTCTGTCCATGGATGTGGATGGTCTCACTGCAGTGCAGGGAATTTTTCACTCTTGGACTTTGCTGTGGTTCCAGCCAGGATGGGCACACGGGGCTGGATTGTGTCCAGAGCCACACTCGAAGGTGGCAAAGCATCCTGCTGGATTTCCCTGCCAGGGGCCTTCTGGCAGAGGGATTCTCATGGTGCAGCAGCATCCTGGGAGGCACAGAGAGCCACAAGAGCCCTGGGCTGGCTGTCCCCACCTGCCTGGGGGTTTCAGGCCAGGCCAGGGGGCTTTGCTGCTCTCTGTGGTGGTAGGAGGTCTCACCACCCTGCTCATAGGGCTGCTCCAGCTGCAGGGGGTTGTAGCAGCTCCTGCCTTACACCTCTGTGTGTGTCCTTGGTGGCCCAGGACGAGGGGGGAATGTGAGCTCCCTCAGTGGGGACACCCCCAAACCCTGGGCACAGAGGAGCTTTGGGTCACCAGTGTTGCCTTGTCCAGGGCAGTTTGATGCTTCACTGGGCATCCTCAGGGACACTTTTGGGGACCAGTGGAATGAGATGAGTCCATCCTGGACCAGCATCAATGCTGTGTAATAGCCCTGTGATTCTCTGATCACACTCCCCAGGCTGAGGGACTGGCTGTGCTCATCTCCCCATCTCCCTGCACAAGCACACAGGAATAACAGGATGTGACTGTTGGGAGGGTAGGAGCAGCTTTGCAGTGAAACAAACCCC
>VXBQ01003605.1:213197-240653 GCA_013400175.1 Phainopepla nitens
CCCTCCATCCTGCTCCATCCCTCCATCCTGTTCCATCCCTCCATCCTGCTCCATCCCTCCATCCTGCTCCATCCTGCTCCTTCCCTCCATCCCTCCATCCTGCTCCCTCTCACCCCAGGGCTTGGGGCTGAGCCCAGTCAGTTGCACAATGGAGGTTTGGTTTTAATCCAAACTGGCCCCTTCCTGAACTGCTGGCCTTCCTGCAGAGCTCCTGGGGACTCCCAGGCTGTGTCTATTGTCCAGCCTTGGATTCGAGATCAGGCACCTCTCCTTCACTTTCTAATCCATTTATAGGTGTCCCTGCTTAGTCCCAGAGCTTATTAGAGCTGGGCAAGCACCTCTGCCTCTCCTGGAGACTCCCAGCCATGGCAGAGCAGAGGAAAATTATCTGGATCTTCTTTATCTCCACTTTGGTGGGATGAAGGGCCATGGCACACCTGTGCATGGGGGTGGAGGCTGCACTCCACAGTGTGACACTGCAGCCATGAGCTGGGGACAGCTTGTCATGGTCCCCAGCTTGCCTGGTGCCCACAGTTACCCAGAGCAAGGTAGCAACATTGGCACAGCCAGGGCTGAGGGAGGTGGCTACAAGTGGCTGGTGGAGTGATTTATTCCTATTTTTTATTCCCAAGGCATCATACTCAGGCCCTGTGTACTTGGCTGACCTCACTGCTGGCCTGGCTCGCCGCGGGCTGTTGCTATTTTTGGTGTAAATGTTCATTTCTGCAGCCTTTCCCCGAGGGGGAACAGTTATTGAGGGCTCTTTGATTTGCCGTGGGGTGCTGCAGGGCTGGCACGGGCTGTGGGGCACAGAGCACAGGATGCAGCCAGCATTCCTGTCTGGATGGAAGGCTCAGAGAGGAGCACCCCTAGGGGAGGGCTGGCTGGAGCTCTGTGCTGTGCCCACCCTGGCTGTGGCCCGCTGGCTGCATGTGCGCCGGGCTGGCTGCAGCAGGGGCTGGCTGCAGCAGGGGCTGGCTGCAGCAGGGGTGGCTGCAGCAGGGGCTGGCTGCAGCAGGGGTGGCTGCAGCAGGGGTGGCTGCAGCAGGGGCTGGCTGCAGCAGGGGCTGGCTGCAGCAGGGGTGGCTGCAGCAGGGGCTGGCTGCAGCAGGGGCTGGCTGCAGCAGGGGCTGGCTGCAGCAGGGGTGGCTGCAGCAGGGGCTGGCTGCAGCAGGGGTGGCTGCAGCAGGGGCTGCCTCTCTCTCCAGAGCATTTGCTCCCTTTTAATCCCCTCTTTCAGGATGAAATCCTGATTGCGGGAGCATCTGTACAGCCTGGCCACCACGGCGAGGGAATGCAGGAACAGGAGGCTGGGTGCTGGTGGTCACTGTCTCTGGTGCTGGCTGTCGCTGTCCCCAGCAGTGGTGATCCCTGTCCTTGCTGCCTCCAGTGCCTTGTCCCACCCGTGCTGCGGTGCCGTGCCCTGTTCACTCTGGTGGGAGCAGGGCATCCATGTCCCCAGCCAGTGTCCCCTCCCAGCCACGGTGCAGAGCAAGAAGTTTCCACCTTTGCAGATCCAGAGGCTTTGGATCTGCAGGGTCCTGCCCTGGTGCTGGAAAAGCCCGGAGCTGATGCGTCCCCCACACTTACAGCTCAGGTGGCTGCAAGGCTTCCCGGGGCCATCCCAGCTGCCAGGATGCTTTTCCCGAGCTCCTGGAGCCCTGCTGCCTATCTCTTGGCGTGTTAAGGGGCTGGGGAAGTGGCAGATCCCTAAATCTGAGGTGATGCACAGGCACCTCTCTGGCACATCTCCCTGCTGCTTTCTGCTCGCCGGCATTCCCAGCCCGGCTCTAATCCTCAGGGGTGCTCGAGAGCTGCTGGCAGGGCTTGCATAACCCACAGAATGGGTTATGTGTGTGTTATGTGTGCCTGCAGCCAGGCTGCACCCAGCCTGATCCCACCAGGATTCCACTGTCACCCACCGTGATCCCAGCGCCAGGGAGAGCGTGGCTCTGGGAGGGGTTGGGCTGGCCCAGTGGGTCCCAGTGGAGCTGGATCTGCCACGAGTTCCCTGTGCTCTGGAGGCTGGGGGATGGTCCCAGAGCAAGTGTGTGGGATGGGGCATGGCAGAAGTTGGTGATGAGGTTTGGGGTGTTGAGACAGATTTGGGGGAAAACTGGTGGGGAGAAGGGTGAGCCCAGCGCTGGAGGGATCCCTGGGGAAGGGATGGGGCCAGGAGTGATCCCAAATTGGAGTGGTCCCTAAGAAATGATGGGAAGAGGGAATACTGCAGGGCTGGAGTGGTCCCTGGGGAATGGATGGTGCAGGAGAGGGTGTGGGAAAGAAATGAGGACCTCAGGCCCTGGGGCAGTCCCAGAGCAGGGACGTGGAGCAGAAGTGTCAGAGCAGGGATGTGGAACAGGGATGTGGAGCAGGGGTGTGGGGTGGCAGCAGCCTGAGGCAGATGACAGGCAGGAAAGCAGCTGTTATGGGGACAGTGACTCTTTCCCTTCCCCTCACTGCAACCTGCTCAGGTCCTGTCCCACTGTGGGCTCTCAACTGCACCAGTATCACCACCATCCCCATGAATCCCAGGCTACAAACCCCCGCAGTGGGACAGGTTTGGGGTGGGGAGGGAGAGGGAAACGTGTCTGGGGCAAACAGATGAGGAAGCTGTGTATTTCTCAGAGCTTCAGCTGTCGCAGGAGCTTTCACTTGGAGCTGATCAGAGCATTCGGTTCAGCCTAAGCCTCAGTGCTTTGCTTCAGTTTGAAGGGGTTTTATTTGCTAACCTGAAAATTAAAGTGAAAAAGAATTTCATGCTGTAAAACAGCTCTCAGCCCCCTCTTGAAATTTGGTTTGTTAATGCTCCATCAAATCCTTCTCAGCTTCCTCTGAAATCCTTTGCCTTTTAAAATTCTTTCTAACAACACTGAACCTGGTGTGAATTCATGGCGTCTTCCCATATCTGCATTTCTCACCCTAACAAATCCCAGCTGCAAAACCTCACTTGGGCCTGGCACCACTGAAGAGCAACTGGGAGCAATGGGAGGTGCTCCTGGGCTCACCCAGCTGCCTGGGTTTCATTTTTTAGGGGAAAGGGAACTCTCCTGCATCCAAGGGACTTCAAAGCGAGTTTCCCTTCCCCTCCGACACAGCCACAAGTGTGATTGTGGTTTTCTTCCTGTCTCGAGGGATGTGCTGGGTGTGCAGCATTCCTTTGGCATTGCTCTGGGCATGGCTCTTCCTTGCTGGCTGTCACATCCCTGGAGGGAGCGGTGGCAGCAGCAAGAGCTGGTGGCACCTGGCATATCTCCTGCTGTGTCCCATTCCTCTCAGCTGGGACTTGGGACCTGGGCGTGCCCCATATGCAGCTCGCTGGGGCTCCACATGGTGCACTGAGGCAGCAACCTCTTTCTTTTGGAAGGAAGTTTTGGATGATTCCAGGTCCTGAGGCCATGGCAGAGGCTGGCTGAGGGCCAGGGGACTCATCCTGACCGGCTGTGGCTTTGTGGTGAGTTTTAGTCTGATGGGATGCTCCAAGGTGGGAGCTGCATCCAGGGGACAGTGGGAATGAGAACATGCTGGTGGTCTCGACTGGGATGCTTTAAATGGCATTGACCACCTCTGCAGCTGTAGAGCAGTGTCTTATGTCATTGGACATCAAACCAAGTTGGATAAATCTTAAGGTGCTGTGTCCAAAGCGTGAGGGAAGCCAGAAATAAATCCCCTCCTGGCCTGGATGTGCCTCTCCACCAGTTTCTCCACGTTTCCCTGGCTGGGTTTGGATGGGAAATGCTGTGCTGGAGGTCCAGCAGTGGGGCTGGAGTGCTGACTCCATCCCCCCCACTGTCCTTGCTCACGGCCTGCCCTGCTCTCCGCAGGAGTTTGCAACGCTGACGCGGGAGCTCAGCGCCTGCCGGGAGCAGCTCCTGGAGAGGGAGGAGGAGATCTCGGAGCTGAAAGCTGAGCGCAACAACACCCGGGTAAGCCTGGAGACCCTGCTGGCAGGCCCTCAGTCGTGGCACTGTGGGACACCTGGGGCTACTGGGCCCATCCTGGCAGTGACAGCCCCTCTCTCGTCCCCCTGCAGCTCCTGCTGGAGCACCTGGAGTGCCTGGTGTCACGGCATGAGCGCTCCCTTAGGATGACTGTGGTCAAGCGCCAGGCCCAGTCGCCATCTGGGGTGTCCAGTGAGGTCGAGGTGCTCAAGGCACTCAAGTCACTCTTTGAGCATCACAAGGCGCTGGATGAAAAGGTGGGAAAGCTGCTGGGACCTCTCCTGCTCAGAGCTCCTTCTCCCAACCGTCCACTCCCTCCCTGCTACTTTGTGTTGTTAAGGTGACATGGGGCCCTTAGCAGGAACGTCTTGCTGCTCCAAGCAGCTGCATCCCAAAGCTGCATTGAGGAGCTGCTGGGGCTGCCCAGTGGATCCTATGGGTTTGAGCTGTCTGGGACAGGGAACTCCCCCAGGTCACTCTTGGGGTGGTGGCATTTGACACCCTGGATCAGTCTTCACTGTTCCTCCTCATTCGCTCACCTCAAGCATCTCCTTCCTCTGCTAGGAGACCTCTACAGGCTATTCTGGCCATAGATCCCCAAGAAATAGCCCAGCCTGTTGTCTCCAACACAATTTCACCCCCCCACTGTGATGGGCTGGATGATCCTGAACCTGTGAATCCACCTGAGCCTGGCTGTCAGCCCAGCAGACAGGCCTGGGAGCATGCCTAAATCCTGGGCACCCTCATCCCGGATAAATAACAGCCTTTCCTGTTGTTCCACTCCCCTGCAGGTGAGGGAACGCCTGCGAGCAGCCTTGGAGCGAGTGGCCACCTTGGAGGAGCAGCTCGTGGATGCCCATCGGCAGGTAAGAGGTACCTGGCTGCCCACTGGGCTGGGAATGCTCTCCATTACCTTTGGGGGTTCTTGTGGTATTTTCATTCAGTCAGGTTTGATGTAAGGCTTTTGTTCTAAAATTGCTGTGTACTTGAAGGTTTGTCTGTATTTAAGGAAACCTTGTAAAGATTCTAGAAACTGTTTGTCTCACAGGTGACATTTCCCTGTTGTTTGCTGTTGGGAATTCATGTCACTGACAAAGACAGTCTGAATCTGAATCGTTACAGGGGCCTGAGGGTGACTTGGGATTTGCCCTGATTTGGCAGAGACCCAAACCACACTGCTTCAAGCACCTCATTCTTACATCCCCCATCTTCTTCCCTGCTGGAGTCCTGGGGTTGGGACATCACTGTCCCCAACCTCCAGCTAAGGTCATCTCAGAATGCCAGAATCCCAGACTCATTTGTGTGGGGAGGAGCCTTAAAGTTCATCTCATTCCACCCCCTGCCACAGGCAGGTACACCTTCCACTATCCCAGGTTACCCCAAGTTCTGTCCAACCTGGCTTTGGACACTTTCAGGGATAAAGTGTTCTTGAGAAGACATGAACTCCTTTCCTTCCTGGAATTTGTGCCCAGCCACTACTCCCAAAAGGAAAGAGCCATTCCTGCAGCCTCTGCTGGCCAAATTTTGCTCCTCTTTCTAGTTCCCAGGATAAGTCTCATGGTATTTCCCAGGCTCCCAGGCCCCTCTCCTTGCAGGGACCATTCCCCATCCTCCCCTATCAGAGCAGGACATGGTGCCAGTGTTTGTCCTCTGCTCCTGCTGCACTGGGTTCAGAATCTGTCTGGCTGTAAGCAAGTGAAATGAGCTGGGAGAAAACCCTGGGATACAGGGCTCACCAGGAAAACCTCCCTCTGTGGTGCCTTCCCAGCACCTCTGACTTCCTCTTTCTTAGAATCATGTAATCATTAAGGCTGGAAAAGCCTCCAACCTTTGACCAAACACCCCCATGCCCCCTGAACAATATTGTGAAGNTACAGGGGCCTGAGGGTGACTTGGGATTTGCCCTGATTTGGCAGAGACCCAAACCACACTGCTTCAAGCACCTCATTCTTACATCCCCCATCTTCTTCCCTGCTGGAGTCCTGGGGTTGGGACATCACTGTCCCCAACCTCCAGCTAAGGTCATCTCAGAATGCCAGAATCCCAGACTCATTTGTGTGGGGAGGAGCCTTAAAGTTCATCTCATTCCACCCCCTGCCACAGGCAGGTACACCTTCCACTATCCCAGGTTACCCCAAGTTCTGTCCAACCTGGCTTTGGACACTTTCAGGGATAAAGTGTTCTTGAGAAGACATGAACTCCTTTCCTTCCTGGAATTTGTGCCCAGCCACTACTCCCAAAAGGAAAGAGCCATTCCTGCAGCCTCTGCTGGCCAAATTTTGCTCCTCTTTCTAGTTCCCAGGATAAGTCTCATGGTATTTCCCAGGCTCCCAGGCCCCTCTCCTTGCAGGGACCATTCCCCATCCTCCCCTATCAGAGCAGGACATGGTGCCAGTGTTTGTCCTCTGCTCCTGCTGCACTGGGTTCAGAATCTGTCTGGCTGTAAGCAAGTGAAATGAGCTGGGAGAAAACCCTGGGATACAGGGCTCACCAGGAAAACCTCCCTCTGTGGTGCCTTCCCAGCACCTCTGACTTCCTCTTTCTTAGAATCATGTAATCATTAAGGCTGGAAAAGCCTCCAACCTTTGACCAAACACCCCGATGCCCACTGAACAATATTGTGAAGTTCCACATCCACTTGTTTTTTGAAAACTTCTAGTGATGGTGACTCCATCACTGCCCTGGGTAGTTGTGCCAAGGCCTGACCACTCTTTCAGGGAAAAAAAATTCCCTTATGTCCAACCTGACCCTCCCCTTGCACAGCTTGAAGCCATTTCTTCTTGTCCTGCCCCTTTATTCCCTGGGAGCAGAGCCCAACCCCCTTCCTGGCTGCCCCTCCTGTCAGGGACTTATGCAAAGCCAGAAGGTCCCCCTGAGCCTCCTTTTCTCCAGGCTGAGCCTCATTCCCAGCTCCCTCAGCCACTCCTGGTGCTCCAGACCCTTCCCCAGCTCTGTTCCCTTCCCTGAACATGCTCCAGCCCCTCCATGTCCTTCCCGAATCGAGGGGCCCAGAACTGACCCCAGGATTCCAGGTGTGACCCCAGCAGTGCCAGCTCAGGGCTGTTCCTCACCTGCTCCCTCCAGTCCCCCCCAGCCACAAGCAGGACTCTGGCAGGAGGCTGGTGCAGCCCTGGGTGCAGCAGGACTGGCCTCACTGCTGCTGTCTCTCACTGCTGACTCCCTGTTCCCATGCAGGTGGCAGCTCTGCAGCAAGGCTCCACCCGGGAGCCCGCGGCAGGCGAGCGTGATGAGAGGGAGCCCAAGGAACCAGCTCCAAAGCTTCCCTGGAAGGTGAGAACCCTGGAAACCCCTGCTCTGATCCTGCTCAGTGAGTCTGTCATTTCTCCCACATCCCTGTTGCTGGTTTCAGGTTGCTGGAAACCTTTATCCCTCTACCCTGGGTCCAGCCCCATGGGAAATGCCCTTCCTGGTCGATACAGGCCATTTCTGAGCGGGAGGAATTTATGCTCAGGTGCTCCAAGGGGTTCTGCTTCCCAGAGATGGGAATGGTTTGTATGGGTAGAGACCTTAAAGGCCATCTTATTCCAACCCCCACCATGGGCACGGACATCTTCCACCAGATGCTCTGGGAAGCCCTCAACCATCCCTATTCCATCATTCCTGTAAGAAGCCCCATCCCTGGCTTGTGGAGGCTGTTGATGGAGGTCCCAGAGCCCCTGTCTCCACTCCCACCCCCACACCAAGTCCCTGCAGGGCCACATTCCCACTTTGAGTGGCTGCAGGCAATGCCCCAGCCTGGGAGCTTTGGAGCACCCTGATATCCACGTCCCCCTCTGGTGCGTTGCAGCGTCTCTCCAATGGCTCCGTCCACCCAGATGACGAGGCCGGGCGGGTGGTGGAGCTGCAGGAGCTCCTGGAGAAGCAGAATTTTGAAGTGGTCCAGGCCAAGGAGCGAATCTCAGCCTTGGCTGCCAGCGTGGCTGAGCTGGAGGAGGATCTGGGCACTGCCAGGAAGGATCTGATCAAATCTGAGGAGATGAGCAGCAAGTACCAGAGAGACCTCCGAGAGGTGAGTCTCTGTCCCCCTGCACTGCCCAGCTTTGGGCACTGCTCAGCCCCTCGCAGCTGCTTCCACTGGGCTGGGAAGGGATTGGAACTCCTGTTGTGTGCAGGGTATTCTCCAAAAGAGCCACTGCCTTTGGGAAATTGTCCCCAAGCCCACCAGCAGGACTTCACTGAGGTTACAGACAGGGTCTCAGGTGTGCTGCACACCTGGGGCAGTGACCTGTATCCTTTGTAGAAGGTTTTCCTGTGATTGTTTGACTCTCCTTTATCACTGTCCCATTCTGCTGTCCCTCATCCCCTTGTCAAGGGGGGCTTTCACACCCCTTGGACTCAGGGTGTCCCAGGCCCTGCTATTCCCAAAATGCTGTCACGGAGCAGGATGTGACAGCCCCATCACTTCCCCAGGCCCTGGCACAGAAGGAGGACATGGAGGAGAGGATCACCACACTGGAGAAACGGTACCTGGCAGCCCAGCGAGAGGCAACCTCCATCCATGACCTCAATGACAAACTGGAGAATGAGCTGGCCAACAAGGAGTCCCTGCACCGCCAGGTACCGAAGCTGGACCCAAAGTGTCCCCTGCCCTGGGGACCTGAGGGGCAGAAGGGGGTGCTGGGGGTGGGACATGCTGGGCAGTCATCCTGCTGTCCCACAGTGTGAGGAGAAGGCCCGGCACCTGCAGGAGCTGCTGGAGCTGGCGGAGCAGAAGCTGCAGCAGACGATGAGAAAGGCAGAGACGCTGCCTGAGGTGGAAGCAGAGTTGGCCCAGCGCATTGCTGCACTCACCAAGGCAAGTGCAGGGGTGGGGCCGGGGCTGGAGGGCCAGACAGGAGCTGGGGGGGATGTCAGAGACTGGAGGGAACAGGAGGGAAGGGATGGGAGGAGGGCAGGGCTGGGACCAGGGGAGGAGCTGGGTCTGGCCACCCCCTGCAGCGATGGAGCCCCTGGCAGCCTGAGGCACCCCACTCTCCTTCCTAGCTGTGGCCTCTCTGTCCCCTGCCATCCCCACTGCTGCAGGGACAAGGCACCATCTTTAAAGGACATCTCAATGTGTCCTGCACATGGGGGGTTTGCTCCCTTCCCTCAGCCTCTTTCTCCAAGGTGGGGATGGCCCTGTCGGTATGGATGCCCTTTGGCTTGGGTGAGACCACTCAAGGATGAGGAGAAAGAAGCGCCAGGCTGGATTTTGGAGGTCTGGAGGGAGGGATGGATGCGGCCATCCCTGCCCTTCCTGGGTTCTGGAATGGTGTTTAGTCCCTCACAGAGCACCTCCAGCTCCTGTCCCCATGCCAGCAGGGCTGCTTTGGGCTCACAGGGGGCCCTGGCAGGGATGCAGGCAGTAGGAGAGAGCCCTGCATCCCAGGAAGAACTCAGATGGAGAGATGGACACCAGGATGCAGCAGGGCCCTCATGGCTTTGGGGAGCATCACCTGAGAAGGCTGCTCTGCTTTTCCCAGGCAGAAGAGAGGCACGGGAGCATCGAGGAGCACCTCCGGCAGCTGGAGACTCAGCTGGAGGAGAAGAACCAGGAGCTGGCCAGGGTAAGTCCTGATCCTTACCTGGGCATACCTGGGTTGCAGTTCAGGAGCACAGCCTGGTTGTGCCTGGGAGAACAGCCTGGTTAATCCTTTCCCATCCAGGATCACTTAAACTTGAACCACACTGGAGCTCATGGCACTCTCTGCTGTGATTTCCCCTCTCCCAGGCATACAAGACTTGCTGTTAATATTCCACACCCATTCCTGTCCCAGCATCACCTCCTGGGCCAAGCTGGGACTCCAAATGCAGGGTGGAAGGGGAGGCTCCAGCAGCTCTTCCCCTGAGCCTGGATCAGCTGCATGAAAAGGGCAGGGAAGCTGAGCTGCTGTGCCCTGGGCTGCACAGTCTCTTCGTCACCTTCTGTGCTTCTCAGCCAGGGGCTGGGCTGCCCATGAAGGAGATTGTGATGCTCATTTCTCAGGTCACCCAGGTGACATTACAGATGTGCCCTGAGGAAGCCCCCAGATGTTTTGCCTTAAGACAGACATTTGAAAATCCAGAGGTTCAGTATCCACTGGGGTCTGGAAAGTGCCCCCAGTGTGGATATTCCTGGCAGATACACAGGAGAAGCTTTCTTAAGGGGCAGGCAGGCAAGATCTCCCTAAATCCTTTTCTCTCCTGTTCATCCCTGGCTGGGAGGTGGCAGAGAGCAGCAGAGCCACCACAGAGGGTCCAACCAGTGCTGTAGGAGGTGGATTTGTCCCCAAAAGCTCGGCCTGGTGGGCCAGCTCTGCCCTCACAGCAGGCACAGGATGGCAGGAGGGCACTGAGCTCCTCTGGATGTGACGTGGCTGTCACTGTGTCTGTCCCAGGCCCGCCAGCGGGAGAAGATGAACGAGGAGCACAACAAGCGGCTCTCAGACACCGTGGATCGGCTGCTGAGCGAGTCCAACGAGCGGCTGCAGCTGCACCTCAAGGAGAGGATGGCAGCCTTGGAGGAGAAGGTAGTGCCTGAGGCAGGGGTCCTCTGGGGCTTGAGGGGTCTGCAGCCCCTTTGTGCCTCATCTAGCCATGGCCCAGGGCTGGAAGTGCCTCTGCAGAAATGGTAACATGCAGGACACGGCTGTGCTGGGGCTGGTGGAACACAGGGAATTGCTCCGGTCACCTCACCCAGGGAGACCCCCTCCCCACCACCTCCCACCTCCCACAGCAGCAAGATTTGTCCTGCTCCATTCCCCCACCTCCCCATGTCTCTGCCAGTGCAGCCCTGATGCCACCTGTGCCCAGGTGTCAGAGCAAATCCTGGCTGCATTTTGCAGGAAAAAATGCAGTGTTCATTGAGTCCCAGTGCCCATCCCTCCATGTGCTGCCTTAAAACCTTCCTACCCTCAGATCCAGACTGATTTCACTTCTCCAAGCCAGCGCAGTGTCCATGAACATCTCCCACCTGACTCCTGGGGAACTGAGTTGCCTTGGAGCTGGAGCTGTGGCTGCCTCAGTGTGATTGGAATTAACTGGGAGCAGCTGGCTCCAAGCAAGGATCCACCCACAGTGCCAGTGGGAGGTCAGGCCTCGGTGATTCAGCTCTCTTGGGGTTCCTGCCCTCAGCAAGTCAGAGCACACAGGTGCCTCCCCCAGCTGATGCCTCCAGGACTGGCTCTGTCCCTCCTGCTGCTCTGCTCCTCCTGTCCCAACCAGATGTGGCTGTGCCAGCATGTCCAGTTGTTCAGCAGATTCATCTGGATAAAGAGCAGGACCCAACCTGCAGGGATGAGTCCAAAACTCACCCCAGCAAGCAACAGGGACCAGAGTGGTGACGCATTGTGAAGGGCATTGCCTGCTCCCCCGTCTGGTGCCAGCAGTGGCCCACCCTGAGACTTTATCCGGGTCTTTCATGCACAAAAATGATCCTGTTTGGCTGCCAGCACTTACTAAAAATGAGTACTGATTCAGGCAGTTACAAACTCTCCAGGGGAGGTTTAGATAGATATTAGCAAAAAAGTTTTCAAGGAAAGAATTATAACGTTGGAATGGACTGCCCAGAACAGTGGTGGAGTCACCATCCCTGGAAGTGTTCCAAAAACATGGATGTGACACTTGGGGTCATGGTTTAGCTATGAACACAGCAGTGCTGGTGGGGAATGGTTGGGCTCAATCTTAGAGGGCTTTTCTAATCTTAACAATCCCATGATTCTGTGATTCTGTAAGCACATCTCCTTTCCCTCCTGCCTACTCCCTAGCTTAGATGTAAGGGACATTTTTCCCCTTGATCCAGCTGCACGAGGAGTTGTTCTCCCCTCAGACATATTTCCTGATCTTCAAGCCCTGTCTGTCATCTCCTTCCATGGCCATACTCAGCCCCAGAGCGGGGCAGGAGTTGAGGTGTGGCCACCCTGCTTGGGAGGCAGGAGCCTTGCAGAGGGGACCTGTGTACAGGCAAGTGAGGAGCAGCCCAGGGAGCCTTTTCCAGGTGTTCACTATACAGGGATTCCACACTGGCCATTCCTGGGAGGCCGCATGGCCATTTCCTAAATGGTCTCTCTTTTTCTTCCTGTTTTTGTTCCCTTTTATTTTCTTTGGTTTTTCTTGAAGAACACATTGTTACAAGAGCTGGAAAATACTCAAAAGCAGATAGAGGAACATCAGCATGACAAGGTAAATGCTGCAAGGTAAAGGCTGCAGGAACCTGACCCAGTGATAGCATTGCCTCACTCCCTACCCCCTGCTAGGGGCACTTGGTTCTCCTAAAATGGCCCAGTTTCAGAGGAACTGGAATCCCAGAGCACCTGGCAGCAGGAGGCCACACACTCACCCATGCACTAGCTGGATGGAAGCTGCCTCCCCCCTCCCTGGAGAGCCCTGGGTCAGTTCCCTGCCAGGCATGTTGGGTCCCATCTCCGTGTTTCTGGCACACTCATCCATCCCTGAGAGTGGCGAGGCCAGGCATAGAGGAGGGCTCAGGCACCCACGTCCCCTTGGCCCCTGAGGCTCTCAGACTAGGGGGAGATCTGCCCTGTGCCCAGCTTGCAGAGGCTCTGTAGTTCTTCTCACCCTGCTCTCAGATAAAGCATCTCAGTAGCATCTCCATGAACCCCTAGTGGCCTTGCTAGAAAGCTGGAGGGACATGGCTTTTTGGAGCAATGGGAGCTTTTGGGATGTGCTGCAT
This sequence comes from Phainopepla nitens, assembly GCA_013400175.1. NCBI lineage: Eukaryota > Metazoa > Chordata > Aves > Passeriformes > Bombycillidae > Phainopepla > Phainopepla nitens. The sequence goes on from VXBQ01003605.1 coordinate 225,810, forward strand.
GTCTCCTGCATGGTTTGGGGGATCAGGGGGGCTGCTTTTCCCCTCGCCTGCAGGGAGGATGTGTGCTTATTCCTTGTGCTTCCCAGCTGTGGCTGCTCAGGTCTGGGCAGGGCAGAGCTCGGGGACTCACAGACACTGCTGGCACTTTGCCCACCCTGGCTCAGCCTGTTTGTTCCCCAGACTGGATCCTGATGTGCCTGGGAGATCCCTTCTCCCCTCCCTCCCTATCCATCTGCAGCCTCCCCCTGGCATCTCCCAGCACTGGGTGCAGGCACAGCTTCCCCATGGAGATGGGGGTGGGGCTGGGAGCAGGAGGGACAGGGCCAGCAGCAAGTTTGGCACTGCTGATCCCTTGCAAGGGAACACACTTATGCAGTCTGGAGCAGAACCAGAGCATCCAAGTGGAACCTGTTTTCCTTCATCTCCCAAAGCAGCATTCCTTGAGCACCTGTGTCTGTCTGTCCTGATCCTCCCTCCCCAGCACCCTCATTCCCTGTGCCTGCATGAGCTATTTCTTTACTGGTGCTCCAAGAAGCCTTAAACCTGGGGTGGGGATCTGTAAATGAAATGTGGACATGACAATAGCCAAGGATGTGGATTACTCCGAACCTGGCAGCTCTCCAGAGCAAACCCCTGCTTGTCTCATCCCCCCAAACAGCGGCGTTTGTCAGACGAGATCGACAAGCTGAGGCTAGAGGTGGATCAGCTCAAGACCAGGAGTGGGACGTTTGTGGAGAGTGTGCACACCAGGTAAGTGCCAGGACAAACCCTTGCCCCCCTGGCTTTGGGGGCAGTTTGCTTTAGGGACCCCAAAGTGCTGCTGGCATTGGGTGTTTCTGAAGCCCCCAAGCTTCAGTGCTGGGCTGCAGGGTTGTCACAGCAGGGTCAGCTCCGTGCTGTCCCACCATGGATCTTCCTGGGGTGGGACACAGACTCTTGAGGATGGCCCACCCCAACTGAATGGCCTCGGATTTGCTCTTGTAAGGGTGAGAAACCACTGGGCATTGTTTCTTTTTCTGCACAAGTGGCTTAGGACTTATTTTGCTCTGCAAGCTGGATAGTCACCAAAGGACTTCTCTGTGGAGTACCGGGCTGGTGCAGAAGAAGGAGTTGCTTTGGAGCTGTTACAGGCAAAGGAGAATGAAGCCCCTCTTTCTCTAATGCAGTGGTCCTCCCAAACCCTTTCATTTTAAGTCAGCTGGGACACAGGGACATCCCAGCCCAGGGCACCAGGAGCAGAGATGAGTCCATTTGGTCTCAGCCTCTGGCCCTGACCAGGATACCCAGAGCAGGGGGGTGGAAAAGGAGGGTGATAGCACAACAACCCCGTTGTGCTGCTGCAGCCACCTGGGACACCACACCCTGCCCTGAGCACTTCCAGTGTGGGTTCAAGGCAGCAAGGGCTCAATGGGAGCAACCAGTGAAGGAAATTCCCCTCTTAGCAAGGCTGGAAAAGATGGGGAGGAGCTGGTGTAACCAGCTTTGGATCTGTCAGGAGAGAGAAGGCCTGGAGACCTTGTGTCTGTCATGGAGAGAAGAAATGGGGAGGGTGAGGAAGAGCCTGTGAGGATGGAGAGCTGAGTGCTGGAGCGGAGTCTGGAGCATGTGTGAGACCTCTTTGCATGGGTCTGTAAGGGCAGGGTGGACAATTTGGTGATTTTTTTTATATTCTCAGATGAAAAATCAGCAGAAATCTTGAGCTGCAGAAATATAAGCTTTTGTCTAAGGTGTTTTTATCTGGTTTTAGCTGGGCAGCAGCTTGTCAGGAGCTCTGAAATCCCTGGAACTTGGGTTGTGCCTTTGTCTGACACACCAGGCTGCCCCAGCCATGCTGCTCGTGGTGCTGATTTTATCTCCAGGCCTGTATCTGCACTGCAAACCAGGCCCACCATGGTGGAAAATCACGATCTGCCTGGGGCTGCTGCTTTTGTCATCTTAAATTCACCTTAAACTAAACAAACCTAAAGTCTCCAACGGCACTGTATGTCATCCTGTGCCCAGGAAGGTGCCTTGCTCAGCTCCATGGTTGGGTCTTCAGGGTCAAGAGGAGCAACCAGGCAAAGTGGAGACATGGAATGAGTACCACAAGTGTCTCCAAGTGTCCTTGTGTCCAGCTGCTGCCTTGCTCTGCCTGGTATGGGACTCACCGGGTCCTGGTCTCAAGCACCAGCCCTGGCAGGGAGGAGGAGGGTGAAGAAGTCCCAGCTGGTTCCTGCTGGGAGATCCCAACAATGCTCATGTCCTCACACCTGGAAGATGTTTCAGGCAGAATTTTATTCATTGAAATCACAGAATCATTAAGGTTGGAAAAGTCCTCCAAGGTCATCAAGTCCAACCTTCACCCAAACATCAACATTCCCACTAAATCACATCACAAAGTGCTACATCTACCATTTTTTGAACACTTCCAGGGGTGGGAACTCTACCACTGCCCTGGGCAGCCTGTGCTGGTGCCTGACCACCCTCTCCATTAAGAAATTTTTCCCAATATCAAGCCTGAATCTCCCCTTGAGGCCATTTCCCCTCATCCTGTCACTCGCTGCCTGGGAGAAGAGACCAACCCTCATCAGGGTATTCTCTCATGAAAATGTTGGAATAAACATAAAAAGGAGAAGAGCTCCCTGGCTGGCTCCTGCTGGGTACGTGGGGATGGAGAAGACACAAGTTATGTGGAGAGATTCCAGATGCTCTAGAGAGAAAAGAGCAGGAGGGGCATGTTCAGCCTTGGCTCCACAATAGCCCCCCAGTACAGGGGGTTTTGGGCAGAACTGGCTGGATGCCCCCATGGGTGCACAGAGAAGGGGGAGGGAGCAGCAGGGGAGGGGGCAGCAGGGGAAGACCCAGGGCTGAACTTCTGACAGTCTGGGAAAGTTAGGAGTCTCCTGAGGTCAGAAGTCACCAGAGGCTGCAGATTCTTCGGAAGGGGCAGCTCCAATCTCTGATCTCTGTGAGCAGGGACAGGAGCCAGGGAGCTGTATCAGGGGAGATTTAGGCTGGATATCAGGGGAAGGTTCTTCCCCCAGAGGGTGCTGGCACTGCCCAGGCTCCCCAGAGAATGGGCACAGCCCCGAGGCTGCCAGAGCTCCAGGAGCATTTGGATAACGCTCTCAGGGATGCCCAGGGTGAGACTGTTGGGATGTCTGTGCAGGGCCAGGAGCTGGACTTGATTGTTGTGGGTGCCTTCCAGCTCGGGATATTCTGTGATTCAGTGATTCTGTGAGTGCATTTCCAGGTCCTCTGTGGGGGAATGGGGCACCTTTTTCCAGGGTCTGGTTTTGCATCCTTTCATGCCGAGCAGGCAAACATTGCTGGGACGGGCATCCTGCAGTGGTCTCCTCCTCCTCCTGCTCCTCCTCCACTGTCCCAAGAAGCCTGGGCTGCAAGGGGAGCAGCCTGAGGGTGAGGGTGTCGTGCACAGAGCAATGTTCCCCACAGGGCTCTCTCTTCCCAGGTCCCACATGGGCAGTGCTACTGACCTGCGCTTCCCACTGGGAGCTGTGGTCCATGCCCCAGCCGAGCCCTTTGGAGCAGCTCCGGGGCTGCCCCGGGCACAGAAGGGACGATTCGGTGCCCGGAGAGAGGAGCCAGCCAAGGTAAACCCTGTGCACCCCAGCATTAGGGTCTGCTCCTGCCCCCACTCCTGGGATTAGGGTCAGATCTGGGGACATGGGGCAGTTTCCTTCCCCGGTGCATTGATGGGGGAGCATCGGAAGGGTTTCCCGGAGGGGTTACAATGACATGGAATTCCTGCATGGAGGTCACCAGTCTGGCTTTTGGAGACGTGGGAATGCTGTGTAGGACTGTGGCCCTTGTTCCCCCAGGACTGGGAGCAGGCCCAGGCAGGTGGTGTCCTGGCCACGGGGCCTCACGCCTTTGACAGTGACCCCGACATCTCCGACGTGGACGAGGACGACCGTGAGACGCTGTTCAGCTCCATGGATGTGCTCTCTCCTGGTGGGCACTCAGATGCCCAGACATTGGCCATGATGCTTCAGGAGCAGCTGGATGCCATCAATGAAGAGATCAGGTATGACCATGGCCAAAACCCACCACTGCCTTGTGCAGAAATGGCTTCAAGGGGACAGCAAATAGCCAGGAGGCTCTGCTGGCCTAAAACTGGGGCCTTGGTATGTCTTCAGCCTGGGAAGTGGCTCCAGGACATCCAGCCACAGGGCTTGGTCCTTCCTGCCGTGTCTCCCTCTCCCTCAGCTGCACCAGTGCTGGCTCAGAGGGTCATTATTTCCAACGATTGTTATTTTATAAAAAGTCCTCCATGGATATTAAAAGGAATCAGGGTGTGTCTCAGCTCTGGTTTTTATGGATCCTGATGGATCTTGCTGCCGTTCCTGGAGATCGGGGGGTCTAGGCACAGCACCAGGGTGCATTTCCCCAGGATAGAGGTCCTGTGCCCCCGGGAAGGGAGGGAACCAGGAGCCCTGAGCCCCCCTGCTCCCGCAGGATGATCCAGGAGGAGAAGGAGTCTACGGAGCTCCGCGCAGAGGAGCTGGAGACGCGGGTAACGAGCGGCAGCATGGAGGGCCTGAACCTCACCCAGCTGTGCAAGAGGGCCTCCATCCCCACCTCGCTGACGGCCCTGTCCCTGGCCAGCTCATCCCCGCCGCTCAGCGGCCGCTCCACGCCCAAGCTCAGCTCTCGCAGCGCCGCGCAGGACCTGGACCGCATGGGGATCATGACGTTGGTGAGGAGCCGGGAGCGGCCGGGGCTGGCGGGGGTCCGGCTGTGAGGTGGGAGTGCCCGGTGTCCACACGGGCCTCTGGGGGGTGTGGGACCACGGGGTGCCCGTGTTTGCTGTCTCCAGCCTGGCGGCCTGGCCCCAGGACTGTTCTGGGGGGGATGCTCCATTAACTGCCCCCCTTTCTGTGTCTCTCTCGCTTTCCCCCTTGCAATCAGCCCAGCGACTTGAGGAAGCACCGGAGGAAACTGCTAGTGAGTGGCTCCCATCCCGTTGGTTTTTGTCCAAGCCCTTTTTCCAGCCTGCTCCTGGCTTTGTCCACACCAGGTCAGGGTGCAGCAGGCGCGGGATGGAGCTGGGGACCCCAGGGATTCAGCAGGAGGATCATGGGGATCCCAAAAGGTGCTTGGACCTGTTCCCACCGGCAGCCTGGGGGGTCTGGCAGGACATGGGGAGGTTCAGAAAGCCACTGGGTTCTGAAACATTGTGTCCCCTCTGGCAACAGGGTGTCCTTGGGACATTCCCATCTGTGCTCCTCAGAGCCCTCTGATGAGGGCCAGCAGCTTCTGTCCCCACACCCTGACCTGGACCATGGGGCTGCATCCTCTCACCCCCCATTTCCAGGATCTCAGCCATACTGCCACATCCTCCCCATCTGCTTGGGCATCTGGAACCATTGCCAGAGCTCTCATTCAGGCCATTCCTGGAGCATGGCAAAGCCCCAGAGCTCTGGTGGCTCTTTTGGCCATGCCTCCATGGAGCAAGAGAGAGGCAGGCAGCAGGGCAAGGATGGAGCTGGGCTCTGGCCTCCCACCCTCACGGCCTCTCTGCTTGTTCAGTCACCTGCAGCTCGGGACGAGAGCCGGGAAGACAAAACCACCATCAAGTGTGAGACATCCCCACCATCTTCACCCAGGACACTGCGGCTGGAGAAGCTGGGCCACCCTGCCCTGAGTCAGGAGGATGGCAAGAGGTATGTGGAGACCCTTGGCATCTCTGTTGGTTTGAGGATATACCTGGGGCCCACATAGGATGTGGGGTGGGCTGGGGTTTGCCATGGCTTGTGCCCTGCTCAAGGAAAACCTAAAGGCTTTGCTCTTCCTCTCCCTCCTCCATCCCCAGCTCACTGGAGGACCAGGCCAGCAATCCCAGCAGCAGCCAGGACTCCTTGCACAAGGGCTCCAAGAGGAAGGGGATCAAATCCTCCATTGGGCGGCTGTTTGGGAAGAAAGAGAAGGGTCGTTTGATCCAGCTGAGCAGAGAAGGGGCCACGGGGCAGGGTCCGTGAGCAGCCCTGTCCCTGTCTGTGCCAGCCTCTCCATGCCCTCTGGCTCTGTCTACCACTGGGGTGCTGTTGGGGTGACAGGGAGGGGCAGGGACACCCCTGCTGGTTTGGGGATGCTGGGGCCATGGCAGCTTCAGGGAAGTTGGAGCTTGGTGTTTTTCTCCCCTTGGCCTCTCTGGCCTGAGCATGGTGTCACCTTAATGCTCTGCCAGAGCTGGGGTGTGGACAGTGACCTCCTGTCACTGTATCTCATCTTTAATGTCCCCACATCTACTTCTCTCCCCATGGATTTTGCAGAGCCCTTCGGTAGGAGCTGCTTTTCCACTCCTAAATCCTTTGCTGAGCATTGTTGGACTCAATGATCTTTCTGGGTCCCTTCCAGAAGGGACTGTTCTGTGACTTTGGGATTCTGGGATTTGGAAATAGGAGGGATGGCAAGAGGGGGTCTGCTTGGGCTTCCCAGGGATGCGGGGGGGTCATGGGGGGTGGGTTGCCAAGGGACACTGTCACCTCCTGTGCTGTCACTGTGTGTCCCCCTGGCATGGGGATGGTGACGATGCCCACACTGGCCCTGGGGGAGGTCACACTGCCCTGGGACATCACACTGACCTGAGGGTGTCTTGCTTGCCCAACAGTGCTGCTGACTGATGTGGAGGGGGGCATCCAGGACCCCCTGGGACTGGGCAAGCTGGGGGCTCAGGCTGAGAAGGATCGGCGCCTGCGGAAGAAGTGAGTCAACTTCCTTCCCTACCCCAGCAAGAAACTGATCTGCTGGGAAGCCATGGCACAGGACTAGGAATTGCTGGGAAATTCTCTCATCTTCACCCTCCCTTAGGCCTTGGGCCTTGTTACTTCCTCCACAGCTTTGTTTCCAGCTGCTTGCTACTGCCCGGGGTCTGTTCCCTTCCAAGAACTCTCCCTTCCACACAAGCCCCCCACAAATCACTCTTCTGCTTCTGTTCCTGCCAGGCATGAACTCTTGGAAGAGGCTCGGAGGAAAGGATTGCCCTTTGCCCACTGGGACGGCCCCACAGTTGTGTCCTGGCTGGAGGTGCGTGCCCATGGATTGTCCCCATGCTGTCCCCACAGGTCTGTGTGTGCCACTGTGTCCCACCATGCTTGGTCCATGTGCATGGCTGGGGCCTGCAAATCCTGGGAGAGCAGAGGAGATCCCTGGATCCCTCGTAGAGTCTGTGGAGTTGTGGTTTGAGTAGAGCTTACAGTTTGAGCACAAGTCTGACGAGGAGTGGCTGAGGGAACAGGGAAGGCTCAGCCTGGAGAAAAGGAGGCTCATGGAGGGACCTTCTGGCTCTGCACAACTCCCTGACAGGAGGGAACAGCCAGGGGAGGTCAGGTTCTGCTCCCAGGAAGCAGGGACAGGAGGAGAGGAAATGGCCTCAAGCTGTGTCAGGGGAGGTTCAGGTTGGATACTGGGGAAAAGTGAGTAAGTGATGAATGTAGCAGTGCTGGGGGAATGGTTGGAACTGACCTTAGAGGGCTTTCCCAACTTTAATGATTCTGTGTAAAGTTCTATGGGTGCTCCCTCCCTGTGCTGTGCTCATCAGGCACAGGGTTGCTGGGCTGCCCACAGGCCACCTCTGCAAGGTACAACCAAACCCAGAATCCCACGTGGACGTTCAGCTTCGAAATCGAGCTCTAGAGAGGGTGGCCTTGCCCCTGGCGTGGGAGCCAGAGTGGCAGTGCCAGGCAGTCACTTCTGTCCCTGTCCCCAGCTCTGGGTGGGGATGCCAGCCTGGTACGTGGCCGCGTGCCGGGCCAACGTCAAGAGCGGGGCCATCATGTCAGCCCTGTCGGACACCGAGATCCAGCGCGAGATCGGCATCAGCAATGCCCTGCACCGCCTCAAGCTGCGCCTGGCCATCCAGGAGATGGTGTCCCTCACCAGCCCCTCGGCACCACCCACGTCCCGCACGGTGAGTGCTCCCTGCACAGCCCGGCCCCTCCACGGGCCAGGCAGCGTGCTCCTTGCCCTCCCTGCCCTCCCTGCCCTCCTTGCCCTCCTTGCCCTCCTTGCCCTCCTTGCCCTCCTTGCCCTCCTTGCCCTCCCTGCCCTCCTTGCCCTCCTTGCCCTCCTTGCCCTCCTTGCCCTTGGGACCACTGCGGCAAATGTGGCCATGGAGGGGTGATGTCCCAGCGTGGACTGGTCAAACCACTGGACACTCATTCCCCGGCACAAAGGTCATTCCCAGCTGGAAGCATGAAGTTCTTTCCAGTTTCAAGGCTCTTGCCACTCACGTGGGGTTATCAGCAGGAGGCCAGCCCTGCAAAGAGCAGAACTCAGGGCCCGGCTGCCCTGGAGAGGATAAAATGAAACTGCATCCAAAGAGCAGAAATCCAAACGTTCCTGATGTACAGGGCCAGCTTGGTTGCACACAGCCTCTTTCCCAATAATATCAACACAAACCTTTTCCATTTGAAATTCCTGGGGCAACTCAGAGCAACTGCATCCCTGCCCTTGGTAGGATGGAGGGATTGTGCCTTTTGCTGGTCTCCAAAGGCCTTGAGGGGTTAATGGTGGCCAAGTAATGCCAAGACACATCTGTAGACTTGCAGCTGGCAGAAGGAAGGCTGCTATGTCCCTCTCAGATGGCTGTCACAGCTGATGCAGACAGGCCTGCAGGCTCCTTTGAGTATCACTCTAAAGTGGAAAGAGAGATGAATGAAGGTCCTTCCTCTGCTCTCTGTGGCATGGACAGCCCAGGGTCCCCTCTGTGACACCCAGTGGGATGTCCCAGGTTGAGCTGCAAGGATGTGATGTGTCCCCAGGACAGCTCCAAGCACAGGGTGGTCTTATCCTCCACCAGCCTGAGCTGGGCTTGGTTCCAGAACAGTCTGTGCTGACAGAGGGTGGACATGAGAGCAGGTGTGCTCAGGTGGGGAAAAAGGCCAAGGACACCTGGGCTGTCCCAGCACTGTGGTGGCAGCAGACCCAGAGCAGTCCCCGTCCCCTGTGCTGGCACTGCTGGGGTCACACCTGGAATCCTGGAGGAGTTCTGGACACTTCATGACAACAGAGACCTGGAGGGGCTGGAACGTGTCCAGGGAAGGGAACAGAGCTGAGGAAGGTTCTGCAGCACCAGGAGCAGCTGAGGGAGCTGGGGGAGCTCAGCCTGGAGAAAAGGAGACTCAGGGAGCACCTTCTGGCTCTGCACAACTCCCTGACAGGAGGGGTCAGCCAGGGGGAGGTGGGCTCTGCTGCCAGGGAATAAAGGACAGGACAAGAGGAAACAGCCTCAGGCTGTGCCAGGGGAGGTTCAGGTGGGATATTGGGAGAAATTTCTGCCTGGAAAGGGTGGTCACGTCCTGGCACAACTGCCCAGGGCAATGGTGGGGTCACTGTCCCTGGAAGTGTTCAGGAAATGAGTGGATGTTGCACTTGAGGGACGTGGTTTAGTGCTGAGCACAGTGGTGGTGCTGGGTTGAGGGTTGGACTTGATGATATTTCAGCCTTAATAATTCTGTGATTCCATGGCTCCATGGTGGTTGTGAACTGAGGCCTTGTTTCTGTGGTGATTTGCTCTGACCCCTCTGCTCTTTTCCCTGCAGTCCTCTGGAAATGTCTGGGTCACCCATGAGGAGATGGAGAACATGGCAACTTCCACCAAGACGGTGAGGCAGGGCAGGGTGTTGGGGGAAGCCCCTGGGGTGTTGGGGTCTGAGCAGCTCCAGGTGTGTTAACCCAGAGGGAAGAGGATCCCTCATGTGTTAGCTCTTGGCCAGCATCCTGCAGCTCTTTAGAAACCCTTTTTTAACCCTTAATGTCCCATCAGTTTCTAAAAGTAGCTTAAACTTCATCAGATTTTTTTTCCCTTGTGGATTTCGTTGGGTTTCCAGAGCAGCCTGGCTGTTCAGGAGTTAAAGACAAAACTCAGGAGTGATCTTAAGACACATGAGATCCCCAAGTCATTCTGCACCCAAGTCATGGTTTAATCCCCCACTAACCTCAGCACCCCCAAACATTGTCCCCACCGTGTGTCCCTGCCACTGGCTGACAGCTTGGGATCCCTTGCAGGGATGTGTCCATGCTCCCAAAAGCTCTGGCTCCTTTGGAGAGATGGAGCCACACTCCCTTCTCTGCAACCTTATCACCCCCCATCTGTGTCTCAGAGCAGGGCAGCATTTTGGATTTGTGTGGGAATTGTGTGTCCAAGGCCAGGTTGGAGCACCCTGGGATAATGGAAGGTGTGCCTGCCCATGGCAGGGGTGGGATGGGATGAGCTCTAAGGTCCCTTCCAATCCAAAGAAGTTTGGAGTTCTCTGAAATAGGCATTTTATTGAAGCTTTTGTTGAGTAGCAGGGATGTGCCACTGCCTCTTGGCAGGTTCTGTGAGACTGAGGAAAACCAGCAGAGGTTGGCAAAGGAGGAAATAGCTACAAAATCAGCAAATTGGCTTGGGCAGCCCCCTTTGGGTTGTGATAGATGTACTGAAGCTTAATTCTCTTTCATCCACCTCACCTGGGGGGGATCTAAGAACTCTGTATGTTTCCCAGGGAAGATGAATGAGCTCCAGGGTCGGTGCCAGCTCCAGCCCAAGCCTCATCCTATCTCCTTGTCCTTGTTCTTGTCCTTCTCCTTCTTTCTCCTTCTCCATCCTGTATTCTTGGTTAGAGATGGGGTGGGAACTAGGCCCAGCGGGGTCAGGGTGTCCCCAGCACCCTGGAGACAAGGCTGAGGTCCCCAAGCCATAAAAGTGAGCCCTGTCCCCTGTGTGTCCCTCTGTGCTGAGGGGTCCCACGCTCAGTGCGCGTGGCAGGCCCTGGCCCAGTGCAGGGCCACCAGGTACTGACTTCACTGTCCTTTCTGTTGACATGCTGCATGTGTCACACTTAGGACACAGAGGAAGGCAGCTGGGCACAGGTGAGATCCCCAGTCCACCCTTGTTCGTGGTGCATGGTGCATGGGGTGCAGGGGATGGGGTGGACATCTCAGGGGATGTTTGGGGCATTGATGTTCACCGAGGCCTTGGAGGCTTTGCCTGCACCCCGTGGCTGCTCCCCTGGGCCACCTCTCAGGTGCAGGATGTCCTTCTGGGCCCTTCTCTGCTCCAGGCAGTGGCTTTTCCTGGGACCTCTGTGAGATTCAGAGCCCGTGTCAAGAACCTTCACCTGTGTGACCACCCTGCATGCAGGCAGGATTCCAGCTGCACATTTACTTTTCACCTGTTTTGTAGCCCCAAGTCCAAACAGATGATTTTATGAGCCAAAAAGGTGGGAGGAAAGAGTCCTGCTTGGATCCATCTCTTCTGGGTTTATCCCTCTCAAGTATTTTACTTTCCTTCTGGTGGACTTTAATTCATTTTGGACCCAAAATCAGTTTGCAGTGGAAGTGAATGGGTGGGTTTTTTCCCCAAAACTGACCTTTTTTTTTTGTTTTGTTTTGTTTTGAAGTCATAAAATAGAGATCCTTAAAGTAGAGATTCTTAAAAATCAGTTGGGAATGCACTGGAACCTGTTTCTCAGTTGTTTTGTCTTTCAATGAATGTGCTTTTTTCAGAGGCAGCTGCTCATAAAGTCCAGTTATCCCTGCCATTACTTTTGGCTATGTTTTATCTCCTGGGGGGACATGAGTAGGACACAGACCATGGCAACAGGACCATTCCCTCCAGCTCCTTCAGTACCACCCAGAGCTGACTCCACTGGCCTGGGTTTAGCCTCAGGACACTGACCCTCCTGGGCTGTCACTGATCTCCTGGGATTCTGCAGCACCAGCAAGCCCTGTGCTCTCCTCAGCTTCTCCATGTGCTTCTCTGCAGACACTGGCCTATGGGGACATGAACCACGAGTGGATTGGGAACGAGTGGCTGCCCAGCCTGGGTCTGCCCCAGTACCGCAGCTACTTCATGGAGTGCCTGGTGGACGCGCGGATGCTGGACCACCTCACCAAGAAGGACCTGCGGGTGCACCTGAAGATGGTGGACAGCTTCCACCGGTGAGTCCTGGCCCCTGGAGCTGCCCAGCATGCACATGGAGCAGAGGAGGGGAGAATTTGAGGGATTCTCCAGTCTTAGGCAGCCCTGGATGGCTCTTCCAGGCTGCACTCACTGTCCTGAGCTGGAGCAGCTCTTATGGGCAGAAGTTCTTCTTCACCTCACTCCCTGCTGCAGAATTGCAGAGGATCAGGCCTTCCCCTGGCTGTGAAGCAAACCATGGGCAAAACTTCAGGCTCATCTCACCTGGTGGGATGCTTTCTGCCAGCAGCCCAGTGGAGAAGGCTTGTGCCATCCCAGCCATGACTTCAACACACCAGGATCCAACCCTGCCACAGGCTTCCCACTGCCCACCCTGACCCATGGGCCTGCCAGGGTCACCTCCAGGGGTGAGCCCTTCAGCCTGGAGCAGCCCCCATGGCTGGTTCCCCTTTCCCTCTCCAGCCACCAAAGTGTGAGGATGGTTTGGATCTGTGCACTCTCAGGCAGCTTGAACAGGCTCAAACTGATGGAGTGGGGAGCTGCCATGGAAGGGAGGGACATCCCTCATTTTCCAGCTTTGGGTTTTGTCTGTCCTGACCCATCCCTGGCCTGAAGCATCCTTTGTGCATGTGGTGAGCATGCAGAGGGGGAGTCCCTTTCAGCCACATGTCCTGGAGTGCTGGGTGACCCCTTGTGTCCCCTTGTGTCCCCTCATGTTGTTGCAGCACCAGCCTCCAGTATGGCATCATGTGCCTCAAGAGGCTCAACTACGACCGCAAAGAGCTCGAGAGGAGGCGAGAGGAGACCCAACACGAAATCAAAGGTCAGTACCCCCTGTCCAGCTCCAGAACAGGAGAAGAGAAACCTCCCAGGACATACCCAGGGCTGGTCTCTCTTCTATCACTTATTTTTAACCCCTTATTTCTGAGCCCACAGAGCTGTTCTCCTGAGGGACCTTCCTGCGGCTCCAAGTGCCTTTATCAGCTGACCCCAGACAGGCATGAGGAGGGAGGAGGGGAAGGCAAAGATACAGCCTGAGCATCCCATGATCTTCTCTGCCCATTTCACTACTCAGGACATCCCCAGCTTGCTCAGCCTTCCCTTCCTCATCACTATCCTGAGATTCCCTACATATCTGGCTGCTGCTTGGATTACATCTCATTATTGATAATGCCCCTAATTACATCAGCAGCTGTGGGTTCTTAGGATTAATTTTCACAGTTGTTTTCTGCCTGTTATTTCAGCTTTGAGCTTGGTAAATTGAACTGAGCTGTTCATGGTACTTGAGCTCCTGGTTTTGCTGCTGTCTTGGGAAGGAGAGTCCCAGGATCATCCTGGGGCAAATGGAAAGGGCCTCAGGACATCCCCAGACCTCCTCAGAGCCATGAGTGTGGTGTGAGGTGGCTCTGAGCCGTGCCCTTGCTGTTATGCAGATGTGTTGGTGTGGACCAATGACCAGGTCATTCACTGGATCCAGTCCATCGGGCTGCGCGAGTACGGGAACAACCTGGTGGAGAGTGGCGTGCATGGGGCCCTGCTGGCCCTCGATGAGAACTTTGACCACAACAGCCTGGCACTTGTGCTGCAGATCCCCACCCAGAACACCCAGGTAGGAGAAACATCCTTGGGGGATTTTGGAGAAGAGTGGCCAGTGCACGACAAGGCTGTGGTGCGACTGCGCCAGTGTCACCAACTCAGCTCTGCCTTTCAAAGCAGAGCTCTTCTATGGCACAAGGGCTCTTTCTGTCACACTCAGGCTTTCCTAGGATGGGAGTTTGGGCTGGAAGCACATTCTCCATTGATGGGGAATCATCATTTTTTGGTTAATTGCAGGCTCGACAAGTGCTGGAGAGGGAATTCAACAACCTGCTCGCCTTGGGCACGGACCGGAGGCTGGATGATGTGAGTGCCAAACCTCTCCATGTCCCATGTGACGGAGAAGGACATGGCGGTGTTGGTGGATGAGAAGCCCAATGTGCCCCGGCCACGTGTTCTGGCAGCCCAAAACCCCCCAGCGTGTGCTGGGCTGATCCCCCAGCCTGGGCAGCAGGACAGGGGGGATTCTGCCCCTGTGCCCCACTCAGGTGACACCCCACTGCAGAGCTGCCTCCAGCCCTGGGCTCCAATATCAGAAGGATGTGGAGCTGCTGGAGCAAGTCCAGAGGACGTGCTCTGAGGGCTGGAGCTCCTCTGCCATGAGCCCAGCATCCCTTGGAGTCTTTACTGGAACTTTTGTGTTGATGTCTCCAAGGCATCTTTGCAGGCAGGCTGTAGAGGAGAGACGGATTAGCTGGAAAGGATAAAGCCAATGCCATGGGATCCCACCAAAATGTCCTATGTCCTTGGCCCGGTTTGATCCCACATTTTGCTAGAGCTGGTCACCAAGGATAGGCATACCCTTGTTAACTGGTGTCTCACAGGGGCAGGAGGTGCTGCTGGCATTGACCCTGGGCCTGTCACACGCTGTTCCCTGCAGGGTGATGACAAAACCTTCCGTCGGACGCCGTCCTGGCGCAAGCGCTTCCGCCCGCGGGACGTGCACAGCATCAACCTCCTCAGCGGCTCTGCTGAGACCCTCCCCGCTGGCTTCCGTGTCACCAGCCTCGTGCCACTGCCCCCTCCAGCTGCTCCAGCCAAGAAAATGCCCCCGGAAGGTGGGTCAGCCCTTCTCCAAAGGGTCCTTTCCCACCCCTGCTCAGAGTCTTAGGAAATATGGGGAAGGATGTGCCACCAGGAGAGGAAAGGGATAGGAGGGGAGGGGGAGAGGGAGAGGGAGAGGGAGAGGGAGAGGGAGAGGAGGGGAGGGGGAGAGGCTCGCTGGTCATCCAAGATGCTCAATCCATGTGATCCTGGAGCTGTGGCCAGCTGGAAAGGGTCTTTCTGGAAGGGTTACTTCAGAGCTGTGTGTGAGTTCTTGGTTATGAACTACAAGGACA
>VXBQ01003605.1:249078-263310 GCA_013400175.1 Phainopepla nitens
AGCACTCGGCAGGTTTGGGTCATTGTCTCTGTGCCCCCACGCAGGACACACTCATACATCCACCAGTGTCCCAAGATGGCAGTGTCTGCCTCACCCCAGAGCTGGGGTCCTGTTCCCTCCCAGCAGGACTCAGTGCCCCAGAACTTCTGCAGTGGGGCATCACCCCCATAGAGGAACGTCCCCATAGAGAATCCCTCCCCTGCAGGATCACCCCCAAAAGGCCTTCCCCCTGAAATGACATCATCTCCTTAAAGATGTCCCACAGAGCATTGCCCACATAGAATGGCACTCCAAAATGACCCCACATCAGGCATCACCCCCATAGAGCATCACCCCTAACTGGCATCTCCCTGCAGAGCATCGTCCCCTAGAGTATCACCCCACAGAAGGTCACCTCCATAGGGCATTGTCCTCTTAGAGCATCAGTGGCCTTTCTCCCGTGGAGTGTCACCCCGAAACGGCATCACCCCGGTAGCGTGTCACCCCCATAGGCATCACCCCCCGGCACCACCCCGCGCCCTTGCTCCCAGCCGGGGCTGGGGACCCGGGGACAGCCGGGGGCACTCACGGCGGGGCTGGGGCCCCGGGGACAGCCGGGGGCACTCACGGCGGGCTGGGGCGCGGCGGGCTGGAAGAGCAGGTCGCGCTGGTCCCGCTCCTGCTGGTTGAGGGAGCTGAGCAGGCTCTGGAGCCGCTCGATGTACTGGATGGCGCTGCGCAGGATCTCCACCTTGGGCAGCCGCTGGTTGGGGTTCAGGAGGGTGCTGCGCTTCAGAGCCTCGAACGCCTCGTTCACCTTCTTGAGCCGCCGCTTCTCCCGCAGCGTGGCGGCGCGCCGCCGGTCCATGGACACCGATTTCCTCTTGCACAGCTTGCAGGCCCAGGGCAGGCACTGCCCGGGACAGTGCTCGGCCAGCGCCTCCTTGTCCTCCGGAGCCACCCTGCCCTCGGCACACAGGGCCGCCTCGGCGCGCTCCGGGAACGCCGCGGGCTCGTAGGCCTGCAAGCGGGAGCCCAGGAAGTTTTCCCCATCGTAAAACCTCTGCTCCGGGAAGAAGTACGGGTTGGTCTCGAAGAGCTCCATGGGCGGCTCGGGGACGTGTGCGCTGCTCGGGGACGGCTGCTCCCTCTCCCCGCGCCAACTGCTTGGTGCCATTTAAACCCCGGCGCTGGCATTAAATCACGGAGATAAATATAGAAAACCCGGAGGAAACCTGAGCCCATCCTAAGCTGCTGCCTCACATCAAAACTTGTCCGTCTGATTCTATGTGCTTTCCCCATGGGGATTACAGTGCCTGGCCCGGCGAGGCTGGGGGGCTGGCACGGTGCGGGGGGCGGCTCAGCTGGACCCGAACAAGGGCTTTGTGTGAGCCCCAAGGTGCCGCTGGGGACGGCGGGCGGCTGCCAGATCCCCCCCTGGCATTCCTGCGTCATCTGGTCCCTTCAGTTACGGCTCGGCTGCGGGAGCCGTGGTGGCCTCGTGGCCAGTCTGCCAGACCAGGCCACCTCCATCCCTTCGTGCTGCCCCGCTGGATCCCACGGCATCCCAAATCTGTGCCTTCCCTGCCGTGAGAGCCAACACCAGCACAGCATAGTCCCCTTCCTAGCTCTTCCCACCTCCTGGTCCTGCTCTGCCCATATTCCCCATGGCCCCATCCTGCCGGTCCACGTTACACTGATCCCACTTCTGCTGAAGCCTCGGGGAAGCCTGGGAATCCAGCCCTGGGAGGGATATCCCAATGCAGGGAGCACCCCCAGCTCAAGTCCCATGACTGTGGACACCCCTCTCCGTGCTCACCAGCCCCAGTTCCAGCTGCTGTGCCTGCTGGTTGTCCCACAGGAATGGAGCAGGCAGGAGCAGGCGGGACAGAGCCAAGCCCAACCTTTCCTCTGCCATGGGTGTCTTGAAGATGCCCAGCCAATTTCCTTATCATATTTTTGTCACAAAATCCATATTCGTGGTTTCTCCCACGCACCACACCCAAAGGACACCTTCTCCCATGTCTCCAGGTTCCAGCAGAGCCAGGCTGGGCTCTGCCTCATCCCACCTGCTCTCCTGTGCTGGCCTCTGTACCTGTGGATAACCAAAGCCCCAAATGCCATCCTGATGCATGCCTCTCCCAGAAAAGACACATTGCTCACGCATTCCTGATAGGGAAACTGAGGCACACCCAGCAGCAGCAGCATGAGGAGGATTTTAACTAGATGGCTTGGCTACATCTCTCTAGCTTTGTCTTTAATTCAGAGGAGTTTTTTTTCCATCTGGAACATCAGAAACCATCTCCCATCTCCTCCTATTCCTGCTCCAGGCCAGATTCCAGCTGAGGGATCGGTCAGTGGAAAGAATGTCAGCAAAGTGCAGGGCCAACCCTGCCGGGATTTTCCTCCCCCAAATTCCCCCTCCTTGGAGAGGCTATGCTGTGGCACATTCCCTGTACCCACTAGCAGCACCCTTGCTCACTTGGGATTGATTTCTGGCCTTGTTGGAACCTGTCATCATGCTCTTCTCTCCTTGTGATTTCTTTGGGGCCAGGAACTTTCCAACAACTCCTCACCCCAATTCCTGCTCTCCCACGGTCCCAGTCCTGTGGATTTGCTGTCCCCAAGGTTTTAACATCTATGAAGGTCTGCACTAAGGAAAGCAGGACCTGCAGCCTTGAGGTTCACCCTCAGCATAGGTCCACAGTCAGTTAAACTCCAAAATACTCAAGAAGGAAAGAAATCTGAGAATCAGCTTGGCCCCTGCCTAAAGAAAAAGCACTAAAAGGCTTGGGGAGAGGCAGGATTCATCCCTCAGGTGTGTAGAGGTGCCCATGGCAGAAGTGAAGGCAGGAGTGAAGGCTTTCAGAATGGATAACCTGAGCCCAAGGTCTTTACGTCAGCCCCACACCATCACATCAAGCAGCTTGAGTCACTCATGGGGACTTTTATCAGTGGCACTTGGTGGACATGACCCCCCAGTGAGCCCCTTGAGCTGCAGCTGCATACCTGGGTGAGAAGTGTCACGACCTCCCTGGTACAAATGGGTTTTTTGGAATTGCAGGAGCATGTTTGGAGGGTGAGAGACACAGTGGTGACATAACGGGCTCCATGGGCACGTGGCTGACCCACACAAGAGAGCGGTCAGTTCATAAACAGGGATTGCACTGGTGGGGCAGTGCTGGCTGCATGTCCCCAGCTGGAGAAGTGGGACAAGCTGCCCCAACAGGCCACCAAGGCCACTGTGTTCCCATGGCTGGGCAGGCAGGGGAGACAGAAGGCGGCTAGCAGAGATGGGGAGGAAAGGACACTCAGTGCCAGCATGGAGTGGGCACTAGGAAGAGGGATCCCACTGGCAGCTGCACTGCCCCAGCAGCTGTACTCGCTCCAGCTCCATTTGGGGGTGTCATCCAGTGATGTGGGAGCAGGGAAAACACTGTGCCCACCCAGCTGCCGCTCTGCAGTTCCTTCAGCCCCTCCATACCATGGATGATCCCTCCTGAACGTGGCAGAGGGACACGGTAGGGTCTGGGGTCTGCAGGTCCAGCAGGCTCATCTCAGTGGATATCAAATCAAGGATAATTAATCCCATTGGGCAAGTAGCCATCATCCATCAAGGGACCCCATGTCTGGGCTACAGCAAGGCTCCCATCATGGCCACCCCACCTGCTGGGGGACGGACAAGCACGGCTTTTCCGAGGCCCGTGGGTGCCCAAGGCAGCCGAGGCTGCGCCCCGGGTAATTCTGAGCCAAGGAGGGATTAGGGCTCTGCTGCCAGCTGTCAGGTTATCCCATGATGGATGGTGGCGGCTGGGAGGTAACACAAAGCGGCACTGTGAGCCCCAGGCAGAACGTGCTGCGATCCGTCATGGGTGACCTTTCCCCGGCCGGCGGGGGCCTCGCAGGGACGGCTCACCCCGACACAGCTGGCAGGGAGGGCAGCCACGAGCCCAGAGCTAAAAATACCCATCCATTGAGAAAATTCCAGTGAGGAGGGTTTGTCCTTGCTCCTCCGGGGCAGCTTCCCAAGCCAGTGGCCAGGTCCACAGAGAGGGATCACACCCAGGGGCTGCCTCGGCTGTTTTGCTTTCCCATCACGTCTGATGGTCTGGATTTGCTGAGTTTTGGGGATACACGTGAGCACGTTGCAGCCTGGGAAGTGTCCCTCCCATGCACAGAGCCTTAACCAGTGCAGGTCCCTGTTCCCTGCTCGGAGCTGCACATCCCTGCCTGGGGAATGGAGCTGTGCCATGCCCACGCTGGAGAAGCCATGGTGGGGATGGTGCCAGCCGGCTCCCACTGGGAAGAGCAGAAAAACCTGGGTTTTCTGTAGATGCTTGTGGATGCCCCAAGCAGCATCCACAAGAAAAGGTGCCAGGATGATCCCTCTGATGGGGAGAAAGGGGGGAAAGCCAGGGCTCAGAGATATCATCCCTCTGGGATTTCAACACAAGAAAGGAGACTCACCCCAATGCCACTTCCAGTTGAACACACCCTCCCACCCCCACCGGGCACCCCCCCTCTGACATCCCCTCTCGCTTTCCAGGCTCACCGACATCCCTTTCTGCCGCCGTGGCAAGCCGTAACATATTTGGGAGCAGCTGCAGGCGGCAGGGAGATGCTTGGCCCTGTCCGTGCTCTCGGCTGAAGAATGTGGAGCAGACCTCTCCTCCGACACCCGGGATTTCCGACGTGCCTGCCTGCCGGAGATTTGGGATGGCGACAGCTGCTCGGCCGAGATGGGGCTCGGCAGAGCCTCCCCGTTCAGCCCCAGCCTGAGCCTTTGCACATCCACGTCTTGTCCTGCTGGAGATTTGGAGTTAGTTTGGGGTCCAGCCCGTGGGGAGCAATGGACATGATGTCCCACTGTCTGTCCTGGCAGGGATGGCAGTAGCGGTGACAGCACCAGCAGACAGCCTCTCCCTCACCTATAAGTGCCAACTTGTCCCATTTGGATTCCCTGGGGAGCTGGGAGGGAGGTGGGGCAGGGCTGCTCCTGCAGCTCTTGTGTCTCCATGGGGCTCAGCACCCTTGGTGCCCCCTCACTCCCATCTAGGTGCCCCAGTTTCCTCATCAGGAAATCAGGGATCATGGTGGAGGTCTAAAATCTGTCTGGAGAACAGTCTTATTTTGGTTATTAACTGTCTTTGCAGGTTTGACCTGGGAGGGAAGTGAGGGATCGACAGAGAGATGCTGGTGGCTGAGTAGCCCCCCGCCCACTGGGTCCCAGTTTGGGGACAATACTGGGTGCCCCAACATACCAAGCCACTGGGCCCAGTGTGTGAATTTCAGTGGGTGCCCTGCTGCAATCACCCTGTGTGTCCTGACCCACCAGGACCCCCATCTGGGGACCAAACCATGTACCCTGACCCATGAGTCTGCTGGTTTCCAGTCCAGGGACCACACTGGGGGCCCTGACCTCCCTCCTTGTCCACACTGATCAGGGGACGCTCTGCCCCACTGCAGCACTAAACCTCCTGTGTTTCTGCCCCTCCATGGCCTCCCTTGCTCCATAACCCCATGGCCTGGACATGACCCTTCCCCTTCACAGGCCCTAGCCCCAAATCACAGCTGGAAGAGGGATTCACCCAGCAGGACTCCCAGTGATGAGCCCCACAATGGGGTTTCCCTTCTGGAGCCCCCACCCCCACCATGCCAGGGCTGTCCCTGGCTGTTCCATCTGCTGCATGGTGGCACCGGCCGGGCTGTCCCCACACGTGTCACCGAGGAAGGAGCAGGGGGGTTGGGTTGTCAACAAGGGGCTGTTTTCCCCGGAGTGGGACACTGTGGTGGGGGCAAGCTGCAGGACAGGTGGGTGTTCAGAGGAAGACCCATGAATGTGAGAGATTCAGCAGTGACATGTGGTGGCTGTTTGACCCTGAGAGGGGACAGCTGTCCAGGCAGGGGAGGATGTGAGGCCTGGGGATGGGACCTGGGGACAGCAATGTCCCTTGGCAGGGACAGCCCTGACACGGGATGCCTGGAACCAGCAGGGAGGGCAGAGAGGGATCTGGATGACTGCCAGCCAGGTGTCCTGGCTGGGTGACCATCAGCTTGTCCCTGTGGTGGCATGTTCCATTCCCTCCATGGCCTGACTGGGGCTGATGCTGCAGGACCAAGGTCTGGTGAATAGAGGAAAAAGGAGCTTGTCATGCTCACGTCGAGCTTTTAGGACATAAACCAGTGGCTCCCGTATTTTTCTGCTCCCACTCCAAGTGATGGCAAATTTTGGCAAAAGGAGGGGTGACACTTACCATCCTCTCCCCTCACGAAGGGCACCCCGTGGTTACTCAGAGAGACAGGGAGGGAGGGTTGTGACGATTTTGTGGTTTCAGCGTGGGATTCCCCGAGGGACAAGGGACAGCAGACTCCCCCCCTTGACATGCCAGCAGTGATGCCGGACGAGCCGGTCCACAGGGAGGGGCCCCCAGCCCTTCCGGAGGGGCCTCACCCTGAAAATTCCCCTGGCAGGGGCAGAGCTTTTCCGTACCCCTCCGCCCACCTCCGATTTCCCCCCTGTCCGGGGCCGAGCCTCAGCAAACCCCGAGCCCCACTCGCATTCCCAGCTGTCGCCGCTCTGGCACCGCTGCCGGCATCGCTCCGGGGGCTGGAGGAGAATCCCGGCCCGGGCCGGGCAGGGCTGCTCCCCACGGGAGTCCCCGGGCCAGCCCCGCCCGGGGATGTCCTGCTCCTAAAGAGCCGATGGAGCTGGAGCACAGGCAGGAGGGAGGAGAGCAGGGAGGATGAGAAGGGGTTGGGAGGGGTGAGAAGGCCTAGTGGGTTTTGGTGTAGGGAATAGAAACGGGGTGGGTGGTTTTGGGGTGTTCTCCGTGCCCCATTTCAGGAGGTCAAGCTCCTGCCAGCCCATCTCAGCTGCTGGGGAAACCGCTGGCTGTCCGCAAGGAAGAATGCCTTGAAAGGCAAATTTGTGGAACCATGAGGAAGTGACCAAGGATAAACCCTCCGTTCCTTGGTCAGGTCGCCCGAGGCTCCCATGGGACCAGAGAGGGTCAAGGTCTCCGACTCCGTGCAGGAAGAATGGCAGAAGGAGGAAAGAGGAATGCGGGAGGGAGAGAGGAGGGATGGAGGAGGGATGCCGGAGCCATCAGCCGCCGCAGCTGGACGGGAGAGGGCACCAACAGCCCGCTTATCCACAGCCGAGTCCGGATTTAGAGATGCACACAGCTAGTCAGAGCCCAAAAGAACCTCAGACCCCTTTGAATCCCCCATTTCTAGGGGCAACCTGCCCTTCTCCCCGCAGGATCCAGGGTGGGCTCCTGAGGGCTGAGATGGGGGATCAGGACCTGGAAACCCGTGGGGTGTTCCCCTTGTATCCAGATCCAGTTCTCCAGCAGGATGATCCCAGCTATTTATTTCTGACCTCCTCATGGGAGAAAATCTCGGTTTGTTTTTTCCCGCGGCGTAATGACCCCAACAGGTGCTTTTCCTGACTGATGGCCGAAAATAGCTCCTAGGGTTTGGCTTCCTGCAGTTCCTGCTCCAGTCCCAGTTCCCTCATTCATCTTTTGGGCCAAAACATCCTAATCCGGGAAGGGGTGGCTCCAGAGGAGTGGGAGGACTCCCCGGAAACACTTTCCTTTGCTTTTTCCTGCTCGTTTGGGGATGAAATTGTCCTGGAGAAGGAATTTTTTTGCCTCAGCCATACCAGACACATCTGCCCCCAAATCTATTTTGGGGAGCAGCTGGCTTTCATCCCATAGGGAGGGACAGGAGTGTGATTTTGAGGAGTTCCGTCTCTATTTCTTCTGCAGCAGAAATATAAAATAACATCAATAATATTAATAATAAACAATCAATTAATGATAATTATTTAATATAATACATAACTGTTATTGTTATTGTTATTGTTATTGTTATTGTTATTGTTATTGTTATTGTTATTGTTATTGTTATTGTTATTGTTATTGTTATTGTTATTGTTATTGTTACCTATTCTCTTTATTCTCTTTCTCCTCTGTCCCTCACGGGATGCTCTTTCCCAATTCCCAGACCCATCTGGTCCCTTTGGCTCCATGGATTCAATTGCTTTTTGGAAATGCAATGGCTGGGAGAGGGAGGAGCCCCTCAGCCACTGAAGTTCACGTTGGTCTCTGCCCTTTCAAGAGCATTTGTTTAGAGACGTGAAACTGGGAGCCCCAGTTGCCCTGAGGCTCGGGAGGTCCCTTGTCCCCAGGAGGAGACCCTGAGCTTCTTTCCCAATTTCCCTGTTTCCACTGCCTGCGTACCTTTGAATCCCAGGGGATCTCTAGAGGTGCAACATCCCAGCTCCTGCCCCGCTATAATATTCTGGGAAGGGCGAGTGGGTGTGAGTGTCAGGGTACACATCAGGAGGCTCCATCACCACGTACCCAACCTAGATGGAGGAGGCAGACATGAATGGCAAACACTGCTCCAGCCGAGGCTTTTCATGGAAAGGGCTGTTTCTGTGGTGAGGAGAAGAAATTTGGGGTTACTGCCTTCCCAAAGCCTGTCTGAGGTCTCTGCCCTTCAGCCTGGTGCTTTTCCCAGCCTCTCCCAACAAGGCAAAGTGGTGCCTGCATTCCTCCTCGCCAACCCCCCCCTTGCTCCCCCAGAGCTCGGAGAGAATGTGGGGGATGTCAGCCCCCCAAAACTGCAGCCGCCCAGCTGACACCCCTTGGTCTGTGCACACCGATGGATGCTCTTTTCTCTCCTCTCCAACCTCCAGAGCCGGGCGGCGCCGCTGCAGCAGGTCCGGGGTATCACCGAGTGACCTCCCGGGCACAAACTCCCCCGGGGCTCCGCAGTGTGAGGCTGGGTGACCCCGCTAGGCTCTACTCCCAGTTCCCCCAGTCCTTGGGAGGAGGGGGTGGAAAGGCACCAGGAGCCTCTGCGTCCAACGGAGCTGATGCACTCCGAGGTCGTGGCAGGGACTCCTGGCCCCGCGTCCCCTTGGAAGGCGCCCAGCTGTGGGAACGTCTCCTCGGTCGTCCCGGGGCTGCTGTGAGCACTGCGGAATGTCACATGTCGCGCTGAAGCGTCACCGTCCTGGACAAGCCATTTCCTGGGTATCGGCTGGGACGCTGCTTTCGCTGGCGCTCGGACTGCTCCAGCGGCGTTTGTGCTGCTCTAGGGCCACGGGGGAAACGATTCCAGATGGAACAGGGCAGGAGGTGCATCCCCTGTGCTGATAAGGAATTTTCCACATCTTCCATAGGAATCTGCAGGTTTAGGCATGTGGGAAGGGTTTGAATAGCTTTTCCTACAACACAGAGAACCTACCCAGCGAATTGCTGTTCTGAATTAATTTCTGGATATAAAAGAATTTGCCTTAAATTGGTTGGAAGGCAATAATTTTGGCACCAGCAGTGTGCAAGGCGCAGAGGCTGCAGGGGCTGGGTGGAAGAAGAGCTTTCCTCTTGGAGGATGCTGAGATGGTTACAGTCTGCGAGAGCCTGAGTGGGGGGAAAAGCTCTGTCACCAAACCCCAGAGCTGCAAGTGACAGCTGGAAGCTAAAAGCAGGGAATTTAAAAATAGAAATATGGGACAAAATGCTGAAGTGAGAGATATGGGCTTGGGGAACAGCAACCATGGTTTCTTTTTTGCCACCTTTCCCTCCTCACTCAAAAGCACTGATCCAGCTCAGCCCAGTCCTCCTTGGACATTTCCCACTGTCGCCGTCACTCCTTCATCCCGGTTTTCTCTTTCACCCCAAATCCTCATTTTCCACCACCCCTATGTTTTCCCCAGGTGTCCCCAGGCCGTCACAGACCCAGGTCTGGGGGTGGCCCTGGGTTCTTCCAGCCATAACACTCACTCACCTTTTTTTCCCCTCTCCAGTATTTCCCCAAAGATCAGTCAGAAAATGATTTTACCATCTCCAAGATCCGTCAAGGGAAGTGGTTCCCCTCATTCAGCCCTTGTAGCAAACAGGAACTCACATTTTTCCTTTTACATTTTCACCCTCACAGTCTTTTTATTTTTTATCTTGCTTGAGCAGTCACTGTTTCATGCCAGTCTTTGCCCCAGAAGGATCTGTCATCACTGCTGGGTGTTCAGAATCCTCACAGCAGCGGCCTCCCTCCTCCCTCCCCACAGCACAGCTGGGCTGGAGGCAGCAGGCACCGTCCTGCCCTTCCACGGGCTACTGCAACTGAAACCAGAGGCCAAACAGCACTGGGTTTGTTCCAGGGCAAGCCCTGAGAGGGGGCAAAGGGATTGAACAGTCCCCAAAACTGCTTGGCAGGGTTGGAAAGGTTTAACCCCCTCCTACCCCACAGAGCTGGCTGGAAGTGGTGCCAGGAATAGCTCCTGGCCCTCAGCCTGGCTCCTTAACTCTCCTGGGTCTATCTGGGGAATAAAATAACCCCAGAGTGGTGAGGAAGAGGCAGCGGTGCCAAGCCAAAGGGCCTGGATCGGGGTGTGGGGGTGGACCTTGGGACAGACCTCTGCCCTACCTCATTGCCCTGCCAGAGCTCCCTGGGCTGGGATCAGTTTTCTCTTCCACCCAGGGGTGTATCAGCAGCTCCTCCCTGACAGGGCAAGACAAAAGCCTGGCAATATCCTGCTGCACGAAGGCGTCTGGCACAGTGACCCTGCTGCCTGTGGGCAACATCTGGCTGGCATTTGGCAGGGATCTGAGCAGGGCCTGACCCAATTGGCTACTGCAGGAATCTGCAGCATCACGGATGTGGCATCTACCCAGGCTAGAGGGAACTGGGGCACGTCCTTGTGCCAGCACAGGGCTGAGTGATCACAGGCACCTCCTGAGACGCAGTTTCTCCCTCAGTGGACAGGCAGCACTGCCAACCCCCTTCCAAACCTGCTCTTGTGACAGGGGTGGAATGTGCTCAGTGGGAATAGGCAGTCCACAGGGAAACAGCCTTTCCTTTCATCCACTCTTTAGGATTCGCCCATTTAGATTATCTTCTGGGATATTTTCTCTGCTGTGTCATTGCTCCTGAGCATCTCCTGCCAAGCCCAGATGGGGATGCACCACCCTACAGAAGTCTGGGGCTCCTTGCTCCCCAGACAGCTTCCCAGGGCCATGTATCCCATTAAACAGGAGAGAAACTAAGAATAAGCCATAAAGCAGCTGTGTCCTGAGTGAAGTCCCCAGGGCTCTGTGCCACTGGCACACACAGAGTGGTGGCCCCAGCACTATGAGGTGAGCATCACTCAGAAACCTCTCAGCACAGTGGAGGCCTCCTTAGAAAAGCTCCGGAGTTTCCCTTTGTGTGTTGCTTCTTTCTTTGCCTTGTGCCATCCTGTGTGGACCCACCAGACCGTGGCACTCAGGGGGTCACTCGTCTTAATTAATGTCTCTCAGAGTCATCAGCCCTCCAACCACACATCCCTGTGCTGCTGGCACCAGCCACAACCCTAATTAACTTTCCTAATTAAGAGGCCCCTTTCTATGATCAGAAGTGCTGTGGGATGGTCAAACCAAGATGGAAGAGATGGAGAAATCCTCAACATCTCCTGCCCTGATCGCCCAGAAGGGCACCATGGAGCTGCTCTTTGTGTAGGTAAACTGAGGCAGAAGGGGGAAACCCACACCACAGAGAAAAGCTGAAGAAAGATGGGCAGAAATGAGCTCCCCAAGCCCTGACTTGTCTCCCTGCAAAAGCATTTATTGGCTGCTGCCAAGCCCTGGGGGTTGGGCCTCATCAGCCAGCCCCGACACGCCACAGCCTTGGCTGCATCCGATTGGCATCAAGCCAGACATCAACCCTCCTGCCATGGCCACAGGCTGCTCCTGTCCCCAGCCCACAGGAGCTGGTGCAGGAAGCCACACCTTGTCCCCTGTTTGTCCCACTTCATCCCATCTCTCCCTGTGTGCCAAGGTTGTTTATCCATCATCCAACAATTTGGGATCTTCCCAACCCATTGCAGCTCTCAGGACATTTTCTCCATAAAAACCCAGAAAGAGCCTGGAAGACCTGAATAACCTTCCCAGTGTTTGATGCTCACCAGAAAATTCTTTTTCATGGGTTTTTAAGGAATCCCTAGCACTCTTTGGACACATGGCCAGCTTGGTGTCAGGAGAATGAACAGATGATCCCTGTCTATGAGGAATGGGCTCTGTGAGACCACCTGTATCAATTCGGTCACTCAACCTCTGCATCCTTTGCCCATGCCCTGGGACACTTTACTTGGGCTGGTGAGAGAGCTCGGACCCCCTCTGGCAGGTTCACAGCCAGCAGCTCATTTTTGGAATAACATGAGGGTTTTTAGGGGTGCTGCTAAAATTGAGCATTAAGGGGCACGAATCCAGGGAAGGAGAACAAACTGCAAATCCACAAAGGAAAAGGAGTGGTTTTAATCTCTGTTTGGGAGATTTGCATACAATTAAGCAAGGCCCTGCCTGTGTTTGCTTCCGCATTGCACTCCTGTGAGGAACCTGCCAGTTTTCCTGCCCTGCTCCCAGCCAGAGGTTGATTGCAAGGACACTCACCCTGGGAAGGTGGTGGGCGAGGGGTTTTGGGCGCTCTGGGAGTGCCCTTTCCACTCTCAGTAGCCCATCCTGAGCACCCTCATCCCACCTCCTCCCTCTGCATTTAGGGGCTCAGCCATAGGGGGCATCACTTTTCCCTGCAGTGGAGGAGGTGCAAGGAGATGCTGCGGGACGCGAACGCTCCATAAATAGCGCTGTGTTTACAGGAGCCCGCCAGCCTCCGTTTATTTTTCTCCCTGCACAGCAAACAGATCATTCAGACCAAACGAAGCTCACCTCGTCCAGCTGCTGGCACAGCCCAGTGCCCAGCGGTGGCACAATGCCACAGTGCCCAAACAGCCCTAGGAGGCTGGGACCCCCAGCTCTTTGCTGGCCACTTGCCCGAGGGGGAGAGCAGATACCCCGTGGGACAGCAGCTGATGGAAAATCAGCCCTGGATTGCGATGGCCCCACGGCTGATCCCATCCCTGCTGTGGAGTGTGCAGACTCTGATGAAGAGAGGGATGAAGGGCAGCCCCAAGGGGCAGATCCAAGGGCTGGGGCATCTCTCACGAGGCAGAGCAGAGTAGAGGACAGCTCCAGTCCCGAGTCTCACCAGAGAGGGGAGAAAGGACGGGGAGAGGTGCAGATGGGGGTCGGGAGAGTCCCCTCGCCCTACGTCTGAGGTCCTGTTCTTTGTAGCACTTGGATAAACCAGCCGCGTTCCTGGGAAGTGATTTATGTAAGATGAGCTTTGCAGGTGCCTGGTGCACATCCGGGTGTCCCTGGAGAAATTGGGTGGTTCAACTCCATCAGTGAGATCAAGCCCCCAGACCCAGTTTCTCTGTACTGCCCGGGCCAGGGAGGGGAATTGAGGAGTGACCATGTTCCCTCAAACCTCTCCTAGAATCTTAAAGAGTGTCTGGTCCAGTCCCAGCAGCAGTTCAGGGGCCACCATTTCTCTGCGCGCCTTGTGTGGACAGCCCCTTCCCCTGTCCCGGGGAAGCAGCCCCCCTCAGCCCGGGGGGCGCAGTTCGGAGGATGAAGAGTGCTTTGGGCGTCTCACCCCCGCCCACCCCAGCAGTGATTTTGGGTGAGGCAGAGCCAGCCAGAGCCCGGGTGAACACCAGAGCTCCTTGGGGCGGTTCGGCTCCGACTTGGGGTCCCGACGCCGTCCTGGAGCGCAGTCCCGAGCAGCGCTGCCCGCGCCGGGCACCGGCCGGGTCCTCGCCCAGCCCAGCTGAGGCTCTGCCTCCGCCCTCCCCTCCCCGCCCCGATCCTCCGCTCACACCCGACCTCAAAAACCGGTTTGAGCGTTAAAACCGGAGCCCGACTCGTGTCGGCAGCGGCGGGGCTGGGACCGGCTCCGCTGCTCCCCTGCTCCTCCTGGTCCTGCCGCCTCCGCCCGGCCCCTCGCACCCCCTCCCCCGGTTCTTCCTGGTGCCGGCGAGCCCCGAATCGGGTCAGTCGCTCTTTAAAGGCTGGAAGGCGGCACCATGTGATGCTCCGGCTCCGGCGAGGAGGGGGCAGCGCCTGCGGGAGCCGAGAGGTGCCGGGCACCGGGGACCGAGCTCAGCCCCGGCGGCCGCGGGGCCCCTCCGGCCGCCCCCAGCATGAGCCCCGCCTTGCCCTGCGGGGGGACAGCGCTGGCTCTCTGGGGGTGACGGCTCCCCAAAACGGGTCCTGGGTTTGCAGGACAAGGTGAGAGGGGTCGGGACCGGGAGCGAGCGGGAGGCGGCTGCCGGGGCTCGGGGCTCGGGCGGCTGCAGGAAGCAGCGCCGAGCAGGGAGCGGATCCAGCGAGGGGACAGCGGGGGGCCCGCTGCCGCTCCGTCGGC
>VXBQ01003605.1:263494-291848 GCA_013400175.1 Phainopepla nitens
TGAGCGGGGGGGGGCGGGGGGGGCCGGAGCCCCGGAGGACGGCACAGAAAGGAGAGGGTTTTTTCCCACCCCCTCGCACAGGCTCCATTCCGC
Source organism: Phainopepla nitens (assembly GCA_013400175.1). NCBI lineage: Eukaryota > Metazoa > Chordata > Aves > Passeriformes > Bombycillidae > Phainopepla > Phainopepla nitens. Next base: position 263,588 of record VXBQ01003605.1, read on the forward strand.
TCGCAGCTCAGTCTACGATGCCACTCTCTCACCGCCTCCCTGTGCCCTTGCAGGTGACCGAGGAACCCCACGGGAGCAGGGCGGACCGGAGCATCATGGCACACCCCATCTCAGCCTTCCAGGCTGCCTACATCTCCATCGAAGTGCTCATCGCTTTGGTGTCCGTACCGGGCAATATCCTGGTCATCTGGGCCGTGAAGATGAACCAGGCACTGCGGGATGCCACCTTCTGCTTCATCGTCTCGCTGGCGGTGGCCGACGTGGCCGTGGGGGCTCTGGTCATTCCCCTGGCCATCATCATCAACATCGGACCCCAGACGGAGTTTTACACCTGCCTCATGGTGGCCTGTCCGGTCCTCATCCTCACGGAGAGCTCCATCCTGGCGCTCCTGGCCATTGCCGTGGATCGGTACCTGCGGGTGAAGATCCCAGTCAGGTAGGAAAAGGCGTCGGAACCAGCTCTGCTGTGGAGGTAAAAAGAGGGTGAGGAAACCCCAAATTCTTGGAGAAGCACTGGGGGAAGCATTTCCTCCACGCTGCCATCCCGGACACATCGGGCTGCAGCAGCAGCCGGGGCAGGCTGGGTGGGGGTGTGTGTGGGGGTTGTCCTGGAGCCTCCAGAAGCTTCTTTTGGGGGCTCAAGGGGTGCTGGGTGTGCAGGCAGAGATCACATTGTGGCAGCTAGCTCACGGGATCCCCATGGCCAGGATAAAGTGTATCCCCACCCAGTCGGGTGCTCCAGGAGGAAAGGGGACGACAGATTTGGCTTTCAGCCCAGCTTTTTCCTTGCCATGGGGAGCACAGGGGTGGCTTGCTGTGGGACATAGCTTTGGCAGTTTAAGGAACCAGAGGTGACAGCCTGGCACGTTTCACGTTTCATGGGGCAACTGCTCCCAGGAGAGAACCCTGCTGTGGGATACCCCGCAAATAACTCCTTTCCCCGTTTTTCCCTTTCCGTATCTGTTGCCATTCCAAGCCCAGAGCAAGTGCCTCGGGGCGTAAAGGAGGGAGACGCTTTATTCGAATTCTGCCGCTCCAGGAGGAGATATTTAACCCTTTATGCCCTGCTCCCTCCCCGCCGGGGCCGTGCTGGGCTGGGGAAGAATTTCTGGGGTCCCACTGTGGGACCGGGGGCTGTGAGCGGGGCTGGAAGGGGACGTGACACCCGACCTCGGTGGCCCCGAGCACAGACAGGCTCAGCCCCTCGCTGTGAGTCCCCCCCGATCTGTGGAGACGCCTTTGCCAGGCTCGTCAGCCCCGCAAGGCTCCGGATGTGGAAGCGTTGCTGGAAAAGAGCCCAGCCCAGCTGAGCCCTCGTGTCACCCCACTGACCCCTTTGCAGTTCAGCAGTTTGCTGGAGGGGTCTCTGACCCTTCATCAGCACAAACACCCCAGAAAGGCACCAACCCCCTCGTGCTGGTGCTGCCCAGACCCCAGCTGGTGTAGGACGCTTCCTGGGGCGGGAATTGCCTTCCCATACTGGGAGATGGGGATTCTGATCCCTGTGTTGGGATAACCTGGCTGCTCTAGAGTGCTGGGTGTTCCCAGATCCACGGGATCAGGCCAGAGATGTGTTCCTTCAGGATTTTCCCGCAGCCACCACTGAGGCTGCTTGGAGAAGGAGTGTAAGGCAGAGGAGGGGGCACAGGATAAATCCCCAATCCCTGCCCACCCCCTCCCTGCCACACATGATCTCACAGACTGTTCCCGACTTCCTCCCTAGGTGTGATTTTCCCAATCACTCTCTCCCAGCCCGCCGGTGTCACCAGAGTAATTCCCACCCTGTCACTGCTCTTGGAGCTTTTTTTGGGCTTTGCGCATCCCCTGCCTGTAGAGAAGGCTCCGGTGTGGGAGTTCTGCGGCTCCACAGGAACAGCACAACCTGTCAGGCATTTTCCTAACAAACCAGTCCATTTTTAACTCCTTGTCTGCCTCTGAGCATCAGATGGGCCTTTCAGGGGAGATTCCTGCCCTGATCCCAGGAGCTTTCCTGGGAGCAGTATTACTATTAATATTATACTTTACACAGTATGGGTAGGTTTTTCTCATGCAATTTCCACCCTGAATTTCGTGATCTCACTGTGTGCCCAAGCACTCAGCAGCAGGAGATTTTCCTCTGTCTTTTCAGAGCCTATTTTAATATTGAAAAGCTTTGTAACATCATCAACTTAATGGTTGCACTCAGAGGTCTTTCCCAACCTTAAAGATCCTACAACTTCATGAATTCCTGGCAGTTGGTACACGTGGTGATTTTAGTGGATGTGATGCCTTGTATATAGCACACAGGACAGGAAACACCACTAAGGAATATTCCCTGAGTCTAAAATGCCCCAGGTTTCTCCCAGCCTGTTGCGGGATGCTAAGGATAACAGTGACAGCATTTTTGCAGTGCTCATGGCTCTTGCGACTGTAATTCGTGACAGCAATGGCAAGGTGGGTGCTGAAAGCCTGGAGCACTTGGCAGGACTCTGGAGGCACTTGGCAGGGGCCCTGGGGGAACACATGTGGCCACTGCACCTGGGAGAGCTCCTGGATAGCTCCAAGCACCCCCAGAGGGCCAGCTGCAGGCAGTGATGGCAGCCAGACCTGAGCAGAGATTTGCAGGCAGGCGGGTAGGGATGTGGAGAATAACTGCCTCAGGCTCATCCCTAGAGCAGCCAGGACACTGAGCAGGGACATCCTTTCTGGCACAGGCATGGACAGTGTGCTCACTGCAGCCCATTCCTGTGCCAACAGGATTCCTCAGACAAGCCTGGCACAGGGTGGATCCTCACCAGCGTGACCCACATGAGGCTGAGAGGGTCTTGTGGGGATCCCCCACATTCCAGCCCTGCCCCGCACCCACAGGCAGCCCTGGCACTGCCGAGGCTCAGGGAGAGGGAAATGCATTTCACAGAATCACAGAATCCCTGAAAGGTTTGTGGGCGAAGGGACCTTACCCTGCCACAGGCACCTTCCACTGTCCCAGGCTGCTCCAAGCCCCTTCCAGGCTGGCCTTGGACACTTCCAGGGATGGGGCAGCCACAGCTGCTCTGGGCAGCCTGTGCCTTCCTCCCAGGGAAGAATGGCAGGGAATGGGGAACACGGTGCATGGCAACCTGGTTCCAGCTCCAGGCTCCCCATGGACACCCTGGCCCTTGGGCTGTGACTTTGGGGGACAACCTGCAGGTCTGATCCCCTCTCCAGGAAACATATGGACCCAACTGCTGGAGACCTGAGCGCTGGGGGGGACACTGGGACACACCCCCAGGAGTGGGTTTCTCCTGGAAGAAATGGTGCCCTGAGACATTTGGGGTGTCTCTACATGGCAGTGGGAGATGCCAAAGCAGCATCCAATGCTCCATCACTCCAGTGGCCACTTCCCATGGACACAGAAGCACAGAGGGACGTGGGCCACTCCTGCAAGGGGCAGGCAGATTTTATCAGATGGAGAGGGGTCTTGTTTGGATTTGAGTTGGCACCTCCTCTTCGTTCTCTACTCAGCACACACCTAGCATGGTCAAGGGATTGAGATATCCCACCAAACACTCTCCCTTTGCTCCAGCCTCTGGGTATAATCCCCCCTGGGGGATTACAATCCCTGCTGGGGCCTGAATGATGCTCCCTGCCCACTGTGGGGCCTTTCCTTGACTTTGGAGGGATGCAGGAGCATCACTTGGGCTGAGCAGGCTAGAGCAGAGCGTCCCCCACTTCCCAGCCCCCACAGGAACAGCTGGAAACCACCTAAAATAGATTTGTTGGTGGAAAACTCTTCCTCCCCTCTCACATCCTTCCTCCCTGCCCAGCAGCCAGGCAGGACCCCTAGCCTGTGATCCCCTCCATCCGGGCACAGCAGGGTCCCCCAACCCAGTCCAAACTTCCCTCTCACAGCCATGCTTGGGGAAGATGAAACAAATTCAAAGGGAGGGGAAGCAGCTAGCTGGAGGTGGCCGGCAGGAACCGGCCCCTCGGCATCCTGGAGGCAGGATGCTGGAGGAGATGAGGCCAGAGGGATGTTTGGGGGAGGATGGTGCTGGAGGGATGTTTTGGGGAGGATGGTGTTGGGGGGATGTTTTGAGGAGGATGGTGTTTGAGGGATGTTTTGGGGAGGATGGTGCTGGAGGAATGTTTTAGGGGGGATGCAGCTCCTTCAGCACCAGTGTCTGCTACCTCAGGGGCCCTGTCTCTGCTCTGAGACGTGTGTTGGGCCTTTTGGAAAGGGCCATAGCAAAAGGAGCTGCTGTCCTTGGGATGTGCCAAACCACCCCTTGGCTGGGGATGCTGAATGTGTGGGTGCAGCCCGGGCCTATCTTGGAATGTCCCTGGGGGTCCTCACCTTGTGACCTCACCTCAAACACTTTGAAACATGCTGGGAAGGGAAAACCTTCAGGAATTTGATGTTTGCAGGAGCCCTTGTGTTGGAGTCTCTCCATCCACAGCCAGGATCTCCACCCCCTGTGCCTGGGCCTCAGCACTGGGGTATCCTCCCAGCCCTGCCCTTCCCACCCTCCAGCATCCCAAGGAGCATCCTGCCAGGGAGAGCTGCCTTTGGTGTTGCTGGAGGTTTGGAATGCACAACTGTGAGGCTGCAGAGCCATGGAAGTTAGATCAGAATTGTGGGAACTCTCTAGGAAATGGGGGGCAGGAGGCTGGAGCACAGCAGAGGGAGACCCCAGGGTAAAAGCAGTTTTAGGGGGGTGGCTCTGTGGACAGCGGACCATTGTCTGGTGGTTCAGGAGTGCCCTGTCTGGAATGAGATAAAACAACTCAAGGATGGCAGAAATGTCCCTCAGCCCTGGACTGCAGTGCCTGAGGGGGATGTGAAGGGGACCTGTGACCTCCTGGATGGACACGGAGGGGGAAGGGGAAAGCTTCCCCCCTGGACTTCCTGTTTTCCAGGCTCCTGCCTGAGCTCAGGCTCTTCCCAGGATTGTAGTGCTCTTTCCCATTCTGTCCAGTCCTGCCAAGGGCCACAGGCATGAGGCCAGCTAGGGCTAGGTCATGGGAAGCCTGGGAAGTCTTGTTGCCCTCAGCCAGCTGGGTGGTGGAGCACGACACATCTGAGGTGGCTTTTCCCCGTTCCAGGTGTCCCAGGTAAGCTGGGGCTGCCCCATCCCTGGAAGTGTCCAAGGCCAGGTTGGATGAGGCTTGGAGCAGCTGGGGATAGTGGAAGGTGTCCCTGCTCATGAGTGGAATGAGATGAGCTTTGAAGTCTCTTCTAACCAAACTGTTCTGTGATTCCTCCACCAAGAGTTCGTGGAGGGTCTTGGCAGGAGAGCGATGGGCACCTGCTGCCATGGGATGGGTGAGGAGGAGAACATTGGATGGTTAGGCCCAAATTCCTAGCTCCCAAAACATCTAAGGGCCCATGGGACATCTTTCCAGCACTCCCAACCCTTAGTTCCAGGAAACCTTCCTGTCCAGCCATGCCTGGAACAAGCCAAACCACAGCTCTTCCAAGGCCTGTTTTACATTCAGAGGAATTTCAAAAGCATCCAGGTGGCTCAGAGCTCTCACCCTGGAGCTCATCTATTTTCTTTCAACCTCCATTAGTCAGTGAAAAGATGCCATCCATCTGTACAGGCCCCATCCCTGAGAAAGCTCATTTCCTTTACAAGGAGAACACTCCCATTTTCCCTGACCTGGAGGAATTTTGGGGACTGGTAGGTCTTTGCAGCCACCTCTTTTGTTTTTTCCCTTGCTGCCCTCCTCTAGGTATATTTTTAGCAAGTGAGAGTGGTCTGTGGAGACCTTCATTCTAGGGAACAGGCAGCTCTGAACCAAGGATGGAGATTAAAATACAGGAATTACAGTCCAGGGAGGTTTCTGCAGACCTTAGGCTGTTTCCAAGTCACAGATTCCAGCACACTGCACCAGCTCAGCATGTGGGTGCTACATCAGAGCCAGCATTTCCCATCGAGCTCTGCTCCAATCAGATCCGGCTGCACAGACAAGCTGTGCCAGTGCAGAACCAGGAGCTCAATTCCAGTATCACCAAAATCCCCTGAAATCCAAAAGCCCTTGAGATGGGCAGGGATTTACCAGCAGGTTATGTTGGTCTGAGATCCTGGCAAAGAACTGTAAATACCCAGGTGAGCTGGTTTTCAGCCCTACCCTCTGATCCACAGAATAATTCTCAGCCATGAATAGGCTAAATCAGGGATCAAAGCCATGAGGACTCTTCCCTTGGCGAGGGGATGCCCGGATTAGGCTCGCTGGGAGCTCACACAGCTGCTGCAGCGGCGCCACGAGACCTTCGCTGGCAGACGCAAAATCAGGTCACTCCCAAAAGCTCCAGACGCTGCCGTGTGGCTTCAGGGAGGCGAGCGGGGCTGTCAGCAGCATTCTCAGCTCCTGGAACGGCAGGAAAAATACCGAGGCTCGGGAGCGTCACTGTGGGATGCAGTGAGAGGCTGACTGTGGGATGCTCCACCCCCAGTAGAGCAGAGGGAAGTGGAGGAGTGCGGGGATGCTCCAGACTCGCTGATATTTGGAGTTATTCCCAAATTTTCTGAATTAAAAGGGCAAGAGGAGATGAATGGCCTCAAGACACCCTGTATGGGCTTCCTGAGCAGCAGGACCCTGTCCCCTCCCGTTCCTTGTTCCTTGCTTATCCCAGCAGGGCGAGGCACGGTCCCGTGCCGGGTAATCGCTCTGACCCCGATAGCGGTGTCACATCTGTCCCTCAGCAGAGCTCATGTCTGCCAGGGCTGTGCTGCAGGGCCATGAATGAAAACCTACTCCTTCCCGCTGCTGCACCCCAAACCCCTCCTCTGGGAATGTTTTCATTAGGCTTTTTACCTATTTCTATTGATTTTCAGGGTAAGGCATCAACCCTTGGCAATGTCTCACCAGTAAATTTGAGAGCATGTTCCCAGCAAGGGCACATCTGCAGATGGGGAAACTGAGGCACGGAGCCATGTCTGGCTCAGGGTGATCCCATGGGTGAGGGATGGAGGCTGGGAACAGGGAAGGTGTGGAAGCTGAGATTTGCCAGATCAACACGGCCTCACTGTTCCTGCACTGGAGTCCTCCCATGGCTGCGCCCAGGGCTCTGGAGCCGGGCTTCTCTAGGATCCAGTCCCACCTCTGGTGATCCCTGCAGGAGTAATTCCATGAAATGAAATTGTTTCTCTTTCACAGCCCAGGATGTATCACAGCATGGGTTTGTAGCCATTTGTGCTATTAAAGCAGACTGAATGTGTCTTAAACAGGCTAGGTTGGCTCAACTGTACGACAGGACATGGAGCAATGGGTTCAAACTGAAAAAACGGAGATTTAGGTTCAATACTGGGATGGAATTCTTCCCTGTCAGGATGGTGAGGCCCTGGCACAGGGTGTCCAGAGAAGCTGTGGCTGCCCCATGCCTGGAAGTGTCCAAGGCCAGGTTGGACAGGGCTTGGAGCAACCTGGGATAGTGGAAGGTGTCCCTGCCCATGGCAGGGAATGCAGTGGGATGAGCTTTAAGGTCTCTTCCCCACCGAACCATTCTGTGATTCTGTGATTCTATGGCTCCCCATGAACTCCTCCAGTAGGGAGCAGACACCAAACCAGTTGGGGATGTGTGGATGGAACCCAGCAAGGCTCTGCCACCTCCATGGCCATGGTTCAGGTGTGGTACCATCAATCCAAGAGGATCTACTCTGCCAAGCAGGTGGGACACAGCCAGCCTGTGTTCTCTCATCCCATGGCTGCATAGAGGGTCCATGAGGTCTCCATTGAGGAGAAAGTAAGAAGCACCCACAGGCAGGACCACCCAGATATGGTGAGACAGACAGCAGGTCCCTCACTGGAGCTGAGAGAGGCTCCATAGGGGCACAGACCTATAGCAATGAGCTGCAGGAGCCCAGAACTGCCTGGGAACACCCAGACACACTGTCACACTTCCAGGACGTGGTTTTGCCTTTCCTGGAGTGACTGGGCTGTGTCCCAGGGCACTGGGTTGGTGGAGGTGATGGTGATGCCTCTCTGGTCTGGGTGTCCAAGGGCCCTGTGCAGCTGCTGGCACAGAGACAAGGGGAACACCCCAGGAAGGAGGCTTGGCCAAAGCAAAAGCTGCTGATTCAGCTGTCCCAGGCCCCGCCAGCCTAGCCTAGCCCTGCAGGCTGGGTGTTGGGGTGAGTCAGGCCCAGCTCACCACGGACTGTGCTGAGCTGGCTCAGAGCATGCAGAAGCCCTTTGATGGGGTCCATTCCCCGAGATGTAGGAATGTGACTCCATCCAGGGGAGGTGCCATTACCACCTGACCTTTACAAGACAGTCCCACCTCTGGTCTCACCTTCACTGCACGTCAGCCAGAGCAGGTCATGGAGCAGGAATAAGTGACTCACAAGGGGTGCAGAAGAGCTCAGACACCACTCTGGGGTGTAAGCTGGGGTTGCAGAGGGGCTCAGAAACTGCTCTGGGGTCTAGGCTGGTCTCCATGTCCTTGCCCAGCCCTTGGCACAGACGTGTGGCCTCTGTCTTGCTCTTGCTAGATCTGTACCATGCAGCCACCAACAGCCAAACCACCCTCAGCTCCTCTGACACCCCCAGGTCAATCGCAGCAGGGTTTTTTAGTCCATTTGTGGTGTCAGAATAAGCTTAACTCTGTCGAAAAAGGGCCAGATTGGCTCTGTTGACCAGGAAGGGAATTTTGGCCATGAGCTCAGGTGGGAGACAGCTGGGACAAAGCCTGCCAGCCTGCACTTCCAAACTCGGACCTGGAGGGACCCCTGTGAGCCCAGACCCAATGAAATCTCCTGTCTGGGACACCTCAGAGCCGCTTGCACCAAACACCAGGGACTGTGGGGATCTGCTCTGAGGGGACCTCTCTGGGTGGCCTGGGACATGCAGGTTCATCAGTCTCCAAGGCAGAACAGGCAGGGCTGGACAAAGGATCAGGGATGAGGGCAATGGAGCTCCTGCATCCAAATGACTGTGCTTGAAATCAACATGACAGCAGTGAGTGGCACTGTTATCCGAGGGGTCACAGTGGTGCATTGGCAGGTCTGTGTCCTGGGGTGGAGGCAGGGGGGAGAGAAAGGTCATAGCAACAGAAAGAAGGATGGAAAAAAAGAGGAAAATGTGTGGGAGGCACCACAGTGAAAGAACCCGGGAGATAAGTCTCATTGTGACACACACTGGAGTCATTTCAGACTGGAGAGGAGCTGATGGACTGGAAGAAAACCTCTGTCTGGAAGGACAGTGAAAAGCCCTGAAGGATCTTGCCCACAGGGGTGTGAGAGAACCCCAGACACAGCTCGAGCAGGGTTGTGGTCTCCGCAGACAGCAGGACATGGAGCATGGAGGGGACCACAGGAGCAAGAGACTCCTGGGAGGGATGGGGACAGCTTGAGAGGCACAACAATGCTGGGGACAACAGCATTGTCTCAGCCTGAGGAAATGATAGCCAGCACAGTTGAGCTGTTAGGAACAGCATTAGATTATCTTGGAGACGAATGATTTTCCACAGTGATCCTGCCAAAGCAGCAGGGATGGACACAGCAGCCAAGAGCCAGCAGAGCCCGGGCTGGGGCTGCCAGTGGGTTGGGAAGAGTGTCCCAAGGGGCTGGTCCTTTTGGGACACTTCTCACCCAAGGTGGCCTGAACTTTCAAGGCCATGGAATGGGCAAGGTGCTGTCCCAGAGGCTGCCTGGACTCCTGTCAGGGAGTTCCTGCTCTGGAAGTGCAGCTGCCCAGCTGCTGGGGCCGGCTCTTGCATGGGGTTCCCAGTGGCAAGAAAGAACAATCAATGCTCTCTAATGCAGCCACAAGAAACCCCAGAGCCAGCGGGTTGTCTTGCAGAATAGCAATGAGCTAAGCACCCTGGCCACCCCCACTGTTCCTCTGTCCCTGCATGGAGATGCTGTTCCCAAGGGTGGCTGCCCAGGCAGGGCAGGGGGAAGGGGAGACATCACTGGTGATGCCACCAGCAAGAGAGGATGAAATAACCCAAAAAACTGAGATCCTCCTCCTTACAGAGTCCTGTGGGCTGAGGGCTGGTGGGCAATGGGGGCAAATAGGTGATGTAGGGAAGAGCAGAGCAGGATCAGACACTGGAAAGATTTGGGGCATCAGGGTTTGCCCTTCTCTGCACTGTGGGACCCAACACCTCCCCCTTGCACCCTCACACTCCTTCTCACTGCATTTCCCATTTTTTCCCCATCCCTTCCTTGCCTCGGCTTTGCCCCCTGGCACTGAGCAGGAAACTACAACCAGCAGCTGTCACAGTCTTGGGTGGTTTGGTTGGGTTTTATTCAGGTGCCAAAGTCTCTGATCATAAAAGGGAGCCGGAGGAGGACAAGAGATTTCTTCCCCAGCCTCTTTCCTGTGTGTCTTTTGCCAGCCTCCCTCTGTGCTGTCCTGGCACTGCCCCTGGTGCTCTTGTACACAAATTCCAGGTACCAGCCACGCCCAGCAGGACTGTGGGGATGCTGAGGTGACATCCCTCTGTCCCACTCCCTGCCTGGAGTGGCAATATCACCTCTCCATCATTCCTCTAAGGAAGGCACAGAAAGCCAGGAACATTGCTGCTATGGCTATTTATCCACCTTCTCCAGGCCATTTCTCTCCCTGCAACCAGAGCTGGGGATGATTTTCTTTGGCCTCCTTCAAAGAAGGGAAGCGCCAGCTCCTGGCACCAGGGATGTTTTCTCATTCAGCTTGGTCCATCTTGGCAAATCGCAGCTCCCCTCTGCGACTCAGTCTCCCCATCTGTTCACAGAGGGAGTGATGCACTCTCTCTGACAACAGTGAGGGGCTGATGCTGAGAAATGCTGTCTCAGACATCGCCAGAATTAGCTCAGTCCTATGGATTGAATTATTCGTCTTTCTTTTCTGCTCTGGTAACAACACTCAGTGCCTTTACCCGTGGAATACACAAATGAAGGACTCATTTATCTCGGTGCAAAGGCTCCATTCCCCACTGAGTGGTCCCGACTGGGCGAGCTAAGGGCTCAGCCTGGGTCCAGATGGACCTGGCAAAGCCTGAGCAGAGCAATCAAAGCCTCACATAGGTGCATCTCAGCTGGGTCTCATTTCAGGGAGCTCATTCTCCACATTCAGCACTGCTGGGACACAGGTTCTTTATGGGCTCAAGGAGGTTTTTTCTGCTCTGAGGGAGCCCAGAGTGCTCCAATAGCAAAAGACCTGGAATCCCAGAATCCAGGAGATGCTGCAGGCAAAGTTTCTTGAATTGGGCATGGAGCAGTCACTGACATCTGTTTTCTCCAGGGGATCACAGAATTCGAGAATGGTTTGGATTGGAAGGCTCCTTAAAAATCATCTCATTCCACCCTCTGTGTGATCCACACATGAGGGGGCCTTGTGGAGATCCCCCTCATTCCAGCCCTGCTCCCCACCCCCAGGCAGCCCTGGCTCTGCTGAGGCTCAGGGAGAGGGAAATACATTTCATACAATCTCAGAATTCCAGACTGTTTTGGGTGGGAAGGGACCTCAAAGCTCACTCTGTTCCTCCCTGGTCATGACACCTTCCACTAGCCCAGGTTGCTCCAAGCTCCATCCAACCTGGTCTTGACACTTCCAGGGATCCAGGGGCAGCCCCAGCTTCTCTGGGCAACCTGGGCCAGGACCTCAGCACCCTCACAGGGAACAATTCCTTCCCAATATCCCATCTATTCCTTGCCTCTGGCAGTGAGAAGCTATTTCTCCTTGTCCTGTCCCTCCATCCTTTGTCCAAAGACCCTCTTCAGTTCTCTTGGAGCCCCTTCAGGCACTGGAAGGGGCTCTAAGCTCTCCCCAGAGCCTTCTCTTCTCCAGGTGAACATTCCCATCTCTCCCAGCTTGGCTCCAGAGCAGAGAGGCTCCAGCCCTTGAAGCATATCCATGACCTCCATCCTGCCTGGTCCCTGCGTCCCTCATCTCCATGGCCTGAGCCACCCAGGCTGCCTGGGCAGCCTTGGGCTGTGTCTGCACATTGTTCCTTGCCTAGAATTAAGACCAGAGTAATTAGGAACATGCACAGGCTGTAATTTAGGCCCAGCTGAGGCATTTCACTGTAATTCCTGATCTAGGGTCTCAGATCTCTCCACCATCCTGATGGAAATATCGAGCTGCGTCCTACCAGGGAACAAGGCCCCTCAGTTTTCCTCCAAGGGAATAAATAATCTTTTAATCTAAATGAGAAAACAGAGTGTAAATAAACTTCAGGTTTGCTCTGCATTTGCACTTTTTATTTGTTTTCCTGGTGACAGATTCACAGAGGTGAGGGAACATTTAATTGTGGTGTTAACTGGAGCCTTCACTTCTAGTTTGGCATTTCATTTGACTGAGATATGGATTCACTGTTCAGACTCATTCCAAGATAAACAACTCAATAGCTTTACACACATGTCCTCTGATCATTATTTCTTCCATCTTTATGGTGCATGGAGGGGGTAATTACACAGGTTTTACTTAAGCTTTCTGGGGAGTTGTGTTTGATCTGAAGTTAGAAGCCAGCTGTAGCCCAAATTGGTACATCCAAAATTATTTCCACCAGTTGAAACTACATATAACTAACTCATTTAAAAAAACTTAAATGAATCCAGCTGCTTTTGCATTTGAAATTGATCTTTTAATCAGAGGAAATATGCATTGGACATAAGGTGCTGGACTGGTTGTTTGGGGTTACTGTGTCCTCTGAGGTTTAGAAACAGTAAATCTCATCAGCACTGCTAATTCTCCTCTAGGCATTGGATGGAGAAAAGAATCTCCCTCGTTTTGAGAACCTCCAGCCAATTTTTCAGTCTTGAATGTCCTAATCTTTGAACTGGGATAAGTACAAGAAAGGAAATGTTCTCTTTGCAGTGACAAATTGTGCTACGAGGATCCTGATCCAATAACAAGTTGCAGTCTAAGAAACTGAGGAGTTTAGTTGTTGACTGCAAAATCAGGAGTCAAGTTAGCAAGAGAAGTGTAAAACCCAAGAAATTAAAAGGCAGCCAATAGCAATCGCTTGTTCCAAGGATATGTCTTTTTTTCTGATGAGTCCTTCTGCATTGGAGAGATACTCACCTCAGCCCTGCTCTGAGGCTTGCTTGGTGCCTCTTAATTGAGATTCTATCTCTAGTTTCCTGCCTCCCATTTATCTGGGGAGCAGATCCGGATGTCCTATTGAATGCAGATACAACAACAACAGCAGCTCTCAAGACCCCTCTCATTTCCCTTCTCCTTGGGGTCCCTGATCTGCCCCTACATTTTAATGGCTCTTGATGTTTTCCAGACTCTCCTGGCAGGAGGCCTCCCCTGGAGACCCAGCTGGCCTTTGCATAGCAGTGTGGAGGTGACAAGCAGGGAAGGGTGGTGGCACTGGCCACTTCCTCAGTTGGCACCTCCCTCCCAGCACAGCCGTTTTCCCACTGCAGCTCAGTGTTTTGTGGGATGGACTCTGAGCCACTGAGGCCCTGGGAGCCCAGTCGTATCAGGCGCTTTATATCTGCTGTCCCATTTCCACTCCTCAGAGCATTTGGCATTTTAAGTGGGTTTTAGAGCTACTTTCTTTATTTGTCCTCCCCTCTTTACCCTCCCTTCTAAATTTTGAGGGCTGACTTTGAGAGTTTTCATTTCAAAGAGGTTCCTTTACACAAAGAACCAAAATGCGCAATGAATAGAAAAATCAAGTGCAATACAAGCAATAATTAAAACCCCACCACTTTTATCCAGCCAAGCCCTGGATTTGCACTGAAGATTGGCAAAAGCTGCCTTTTATCCCTTTCCTTTGTACTCAGGGAATACCTCACCCTCACTTATCCAACACACAGATACTCTGCTGAATTGGGTCTGGACAATCAGCTCCTGGTTAATTGCTGTGGCAGGGCAGGGCTGTTTTGTGACACGCCTGGAGGTGGCCAAATCCACAGGGTGATGGCCCAGCACGGCAAGGGAAGATGACCTGAGATTCCTGGCCAAGCAGGCTGATGTCCTACCACAGCACTGGGTGAGAAACACCTCCAGCATTGTCACAGAATCATGGAATGGTTTGGGTGGGGAGGGGCCTAAAAGTGCATCCTGTTCCATCCCCAGGCAGGGACACCTTCCCTAGGCCAGGTTGCTCCAAGCCCCATCCAGCCTGGCCAGAGAGAGATGCACGTGGGGTTGAGTGGCTCCACCTGAAATTGTCTTCTGCTGGAGGTGAGGTTGTTCCCACTGCACAGTGGGCTCATCCCTGTGACGTGGTTGTGTGGCAGCCACCCTCAGTCTCAGACCCCTCTCCAAGGAGATGCTCACACAATTCCTATTTTTGACAACAAAACTGTCAAGGAAATCTATTGCACAGGGGCAGCACGGGGACAGGTCCATGGTGCTCATCACACTGTCCTGCAGCTTTCACAACCTCACCCCCATCTCTTGGGGACCAAGCTGACTTCTGTGTGTCCTAATTCCCAGAGTCCTGGGGCTAGAAAAGAATCTCATCCTCTGCTTTTTTTTTTTTCCTTAAGCAGCATTTCTCACACATTGCTTTTGCTCAAAATGTTGTTGCCTGAAAGCAGCAGCCAAAAGACGAGAGCATCACATTTTTTCAGAGCACATCACCAGTTCTGAGATTCTGCAGCTCATTTCATGATTTTGCAGCCATTGCCAATAGTGTTAAATCCTAAACTCCCCTCCTACCTACCTCAGGGTCCTGGAGGAAGAAGCCAGAGGTTCAGGAAAATTCAGGGATCCTGGAGGGCCCTGACCACACACGGTAGAGCTGGGAGGGAGACCCGGAGCTGCTTGGGTGCACAACTGTGACTTGTGCCCCACTGACCAGGGCCATTGGGTGCACCCTCACACTGTCACATGGCAGCAGGAGGGTACTATGTCCAGAGCAGGGCCAGCCACTCAGCACCCTTGGATGGACTTGGTGCTGCCCATGGCATCAGGGGTCTCACAGTTCCTTGGGGGCATGCAGGCAGGGGGTTGGAGGACAGTGCTTACTGATAGACACAAACTAAATTTTAATTTCCCTCAGGCATTGGATGGCCTGGGCATCCCAGCTCCACACTTAACCTTCACACATACATTTGGGATGAGGGGCAGAGCATGGGGTGAGTGGTCCTTGCTGAGAATCTGCTTGTGCAATGAGAGAGTCCACATCAAGGTGCAGCCTCAGGCTGAAAACCAAGCTCAGTTTGGAAACAAGATTATTTTTATGAGCAGAAAGGATTGATATTGGCTGTTGGGGTGAGGGATGCGGCTGGAGCATGTAGGAAAATCCTCTCTGAGTAGAGTGGATGATTCGCACTCCTTCAGCTTCCTTGCACAGCAGCCACATCTCCTCCACACCAGGGCAGAATCTGAAGGAGGGATCCTTGAGTGTGAGGTCTCTGTGCTTTCCATCCTCCCTCCCTGAGATTTCCAGCCCTCCTGTGCTCCTCCTTCCCCTGCAGCACCTGGTCATGGTGGGAGCTGCTGGGATACTCCAGGGGAACTGTTGGTACTGGTCTATGGTGAAGCCACTGTGATTACTCACCCCCCACCTCTGAGCTGAGACCAGCTGGGCAAGTGAAAGAATCTCTGAAATCTGAAAGAATCTCTGCAGTTCCTGGAAACTTGGAGTTTGTTCCCAAAGGCTGTGATTCATTGCCAAAGCCGGGGCAGTCCAGCACAGACACCCAGAGGGAGGCACAGATCCAGCTCCAGAGGGGCTGGGAGCCATCCTAGGGGGGAGTGTGGGGAGCTCAGCCAGCCTGGTGGGATGTTGTGGCTGCTCCCAGCTCCCAGGGACCAGAGGTGGGATAGGACAAGTCTCCTTGGCTTTGCAGGAAAAGACATAATCCTGTCAATGGAATCTGAAATATGGCAGGTTTAGCTCAGAACCAGCTGGGCACTGTGGGGCTGTGTGGGGATATGAGAGAGCAGGGAAACCTCCTGAGGCTCTGGGTGATGCCCACCAAGGAGATGCCAAGCTCAGGACGGGCTGATCTCTGGGGTGTGCTGTGCTTTGAGGTTTGGTCCTACTGGGACTGGTGGCAGGAGGAGAGTGGCAAAGCTGGGGGGACATGGCCAGCCTCTGGGTTGATCCAGGCACTGCTGGACCTAGAGGGTCACCTTTTCCCACACTTGTAACCACCATCCCTGATGGACCCTCATTTTGGTACTGCCAGTCTGGGCTGAAGATAAGCTGGCATGGCCAGGCTGCCCCATGAGGGCACCATTCCTACTTCCAACCATAAAGCTATTTCTGTCTTATTTCCTCAGCTTCTTGTTGGGATGTTTGTGTCCCTGGGGCTGCTTTTGGGTGTGCCCACATCCCTCTCCAGTCCTCAAGAATTTGAGGATGCCTCCAAGGTCCTGAGAGATGTGTCAGGGCAGGCTGAATCCACATCAAGGCTGAACCCACACCAAAGCAGCAGCATTTCCCCAGGCCCTGTTTGGAGCCCAAGGACATCTGAAAATGCTCCAGGTCCCTCTACAACCTTCTCTGACAAAGACCAAAGCACAAAATCCCATTTTTGAGTTATTCTCTTGCCATTTGCTGGAACTGTGACCAGCTCCAGCTTTTCCCACCACTATATGAAGCCCTCACCAAAGACTCCATGTTTCGGTGTGTAGGAAACCAGTCGATTTTGGCAGCATTAATTTGTTCTCCTCAGCCTCATAATCACCCTCACCCACATCCATTAGAGAATTACTGGCTATTAGATATGATTGCAAACATCCAGAGGTCTTTCCAGATGCTTCACCCAGATGGAGTGGTTTGTGCTTTGTAGGCACTCATTGCAGAATGATTCCTACACAGAGTCACCATTTTGGGACGGTAAAACCAAATCCTGAACACAGATGGACCAGGATGGTCAGCAGTAGGATGCCACATCCACCCTCCTTCATGCTTTTGGGGTCACTCCTGGTGGCTTTGGGCAAGGTTTTCATCTAGAAATCTCTTGGTCTGGAGCCATCTCCCCGTACTGCAGTGGAGGAGACCCAAAGTGTTTTGAGAGCATCAATCCTCAAAGAATCCTTCTCATGCCCAGGTTCTCTCTGGGGAGGCAGGAGTGGCTGCAGCTCCAGGTCACTGCGTGTGGGCTGAGCTGCCAGGTTAGGAAGATGCCAGCTGCTCTAAGAGCTGGGCCAAGCAGGAAAAGACACCATATGGTGAGAAAATCCTTCGCTATCTCTCAGTGGCGCAGTCCTAGCTGTGCTTGGGTGCTTTCACAGTAGAGTAACAGCCAGGAGTGCTCCAGTGACAGCCATGACCTCTGGAATCACAGCTCAGAGCACACAGAGACTCTCACAGAGGTGTGGGTGGGAGGACCCAGCAAGCAGGGGAACATGCTCCTTCTCAGCTTTGGACTTCCTGTGCCCTCCTCTCCTTGCAGCACATGGCCCAGGGAGCACCAGGCACCCATGGCCCACTGCTACCTCCAGACTAGGGCAGCTGGTGGTAATGGGAGCGGGGCAGCCCTGACCTGGGCTCAGTGATTGCCAGAGAAGTTCCAGGTGGAGGTTTGGGATGCAGACCCATCCATGTGAGTGGTGGGTAAAAGGTGCCTGTTGCCATTGGTGCCTCTCCTGCCCTGGGAATCCTCCAAAAGTGACACCTGTAGAAAAGCCACTGTTGTCCTCATCCAACTGCCCCTCATACCGAGCAGGAGGAGATTTTCCTCCTCAGCTCCTTTTAAATCAGGTCCCCAAGGCAGAGCCTGAGGCCAGGAGGAATGGCTTCAACCGCCTGGTCCATCCCCTCCCACCATGTTTCCATGTTTCACCATGCTTACTCCTTCTTGTCCCAGGAATCTGCTGGTATTTCTCAGGTTTCTCCCACAACTCAAATCTCTTGCAGACCAACCAGCCAGAGATGCTGGGAAGGAACACACACAGGGTCCTCCAGGTCGCTTTGGAGCACTGGAAAGTGGCTCTGTGGTAGGATGAAGGTGCCAGGCTGGAAATGCTCTGTTGATAGAAGCTGCTGGGCTACTTTGGTGCAGGACAGGGGCTCCAGCACCAACAAACACCATCCATCCTTGCTGGATGTGCTCTTCTGGCTCACCTGAAAGACCAGACCAGTGTTTTATGCCTTTACCTGCCAGCTAGGTCTTGACAAGCAATCAGTCTGGGATTCGGGAGCCAGGACAATCCCCCATGTATCCCAAGGAGATGCTGATAGGACCGGTTCCTCCATTCCAAGCATTTGTAGGAACAAGCTGTAATGTCCATCCAAATACCAGATTTGACTGATGTTGGTTGACCTCTGTCGCTCCCAAGGCCACCACTCACATGTGGCCACTCACCCACCAGTGGCCACAAAACCACATTTTCTACCATTCTGTGATTCAATGTAGAAGGAACCAACCTTTCACTCCCGGGATCAGAGGCGACAAAGGCTGTACAATCAGAGTTCCTTCTGCAACACTTACCACTTTGTGTGAGTACCCTGGGACCCCCTTGTCCCAGCCCTGAGTTGTGGCTGACCTCGCCCTTGCAGAACTCAGACACCACTTTGCATTTCTCAGGTGCTCATTTCTGAGCAGCTTTGAACACACTCAGTGATCTGAGTTTTCCCACCCAGCAGCCTCCAAGACACTGAAAGATCTAAGGGAAGATACAGCCAGGAGAAAGGAGCAGGAATCCAAATCCTCTGAGATCAAAGCACTTTTGTCTAGAGACTTTCAATTAGATCAGGACATGGTCTGGCTGCTTTTTCTTGCTGTGCTCATCGTGCAGATGAGCTTCATGTCAGCTTGGCCTCCTTTCCCCCTGCCATGTTGGCTCCAGCTTCTTTTCATTAGTAATGTTCTGTCTTCATTAGTGAATTAATTCCCCAGGAATTGCACTGCAATAAACTCTCCAGAGCAAAGACCAGCAGAGCCACATCTTGGCTGGACAACAGCAAGTGTTTTGTGGACAGAAAAACTAATCATAGAACTGCTAAAAATCTCCACATTTTATTCAAACCAGGCCTAGAGTCTTTGAAGCTTTTTCAAACAAAACAAGAGATGTTTGGTGAGCATTGGGTTTGGTTTGACCTCTGGGTCAGGACCTTGGAAATGAGCCCTCATCTCTCTCAGGGACAGACCCCAAGACAAAGGTGAAATCCATGAAAGCAATGAATGCTCCGTTCTCCAGGTGCTTTCAGATGTGCCCTAGTATCTGAAATGGTCACAGGGTCTTTGCCTGCCTGAGGCTGGACACCTCCAGAGCAGGGCCTGGGCTGAGCTGAGCTCCCTGGGCTGCAGCAGAGAGGGTTGCAGAGGTCTGGACACATCAAGATATGGCAGAGGAAGTTGAATTTAGTCTGGGAGTGAGGACCAAAGGGAAAGGAGGGTGGATGGAGTCTTCAGAGTGATGGCCAGGGGGCCATTACAAAGGTCTGGAGGGACAGGACAAGGGGGAATGGCTTCACCCTGCTAGAGGGTAGGGTTAGATGGGGTATTGGGAAAAAATTCCTCCCTGTGGAGATGGAGAGGCCCTGGCCCAGGGTGCCCAGAGAAACTGTGGCTGCCCCATCCCTGGAAGTGTCCAAGGCCAGGTTGGACGGGGCTTGGAGCAGCTTGGGATAGTGGCAAATGTGGAAGGAGATGGGATTTAAATCCCTTCTCTACCAAACCATTCTAGGATCCTATGATGCCCATGAAAAAACGGGCCTCAGTGTCTGCTCCATCCTCAGCCTCCTGTGGAGACAACATCTTGCTCTGGAGAGCTGCTCCCTGTCTCCCTGTCAGCTCTGTGCAGCCCCTGGGGACAATTTGTTGGCCTCCACCTCCACCCATCACTTCTTCCCTTCCCCTGGGGAGCAAACAGTTCTATCAATAATTGCCATTTTGCCTCTTGGCTTTATCTTCCAAACCCTCAAAGGAAATTTTGTTCCACACCACAGTTCCTGCCCATCCCATCTCTTGATGAGGCTGGATGGTTGTTGGTCTTTCCTCCTAGACTTGGCACCCAGGAAGGCTTGAGACAATGCCCATCTCTTTGAGGAAGAGATGGTGCAAAAACCACCACTCAGGAAGGGCAAGGGGAACATCTATCAGTTATAGTCAGGTTCAAATGCCCACAGGCAGAGGAAAAAACCCAAAGTGGATGAGGATGGGAATGATGATTACCATGAATGTTTTAGTCACAGCTGTTAATAAAAATAACAGCAGTAATAAAATTGAAATTATGCTGGTAATGATGCTCTGGTGCTGATGAGAATAATATTATTTATTAACTATGAGCCATTATCAGCATTTTCTAGTGCTTCTGCCTCCCAGACTGTCCCAAACTCCAGCCCTATCATATTAATGCAAAATGAGATGAATGACAAAATATTTTCTTTATGGCATAACCAAGAATAATATTTGGAACGGCAAGGTCTATCCCTGTCCCTCTGCTAACTGTCCTCCTGCCATGTGGCAGGGGTTGAGAATTAGGTGGGATCTTGCATTTCCACCCTTTACAGAGTCATAGAAACAATTAGGTTGGAAAAGGCCCCTGAGACCATCAATTCCAATCTGTAATCTATCCCTACCCTGTCACCCAGCCCAGAGCACTGAGTGCCACATTCAGACATTCCTTGGATACCTCCAAGGAAAATAAACTGTAAAAGGAATTGAAGTTTGACTTGTGGCCTCCAGAGCAGCTGAGCCCCATGAGAGCTCCATGGCCAGACCCAGTGAATGGATGGAATTGGCGGGCTGGAGGGAGGAGGAACTTGAAGCAATTTTATAGCTTTTGTCATTCTCCATGTGGGACTGATGGAGACAGTGGACACAGGTCCCTGGGAGCACATTTCCTGCAGCTGCCTCTGCTCTTAGCTTGTTGCTTGAAGGAACAAAAAGCTCCAAATGTGGCTATTTTCTATGGTTGTTTTGTTCACCCACTTTTCTGTGACCATGTCACACACAAGCTGAAGGATGATGTCCAGGGCATTTGCCCTGGCTGCTTCTGCAGGTACACCCTCAAACCTTTTGGGGCAAAGTGAAGGGAGGAGCAGGAAGAGGCAGGTCCTGCTCCCAAATGGTGTCAGGCCAGGAACTGCAACAAGGGGTAGAGATGGATATGCACATGGCAGAGAGAGATGGGTGTGCAGGAAGGAGGGATGGATGTGCACCATGGAGAGAGAGATGGGTGTGCAGGAAGGAGGGATGGATGTGCACCATGGAGAGGGATGGGGTGGGGGGGAGGCAGGGGGGGTGGACTCTGTGTCTCAGTGGTGGCTGCAAGCCCTGGGACCGTGTTTGGGGACTGCAGTGACACTGCCGCTGCTCAGCAGCTTTATCTGTGGGGCAATGATTCCCGCACAGCTCTGCAGGTCAGGGAGCACCTGGAGTGGGACAATGTCCAGCAAAATTAGTAGAAGACCCCAGAAACCCAAAGGAGTGAGAAATGGGTCACAGCTTGCAGGGGTTGCANGGAGGATGGTGCTGCTGTTTCTGGTGTCACCCCCCAAGCTGTTGAAGCCTGGGGAGGTGGCAGTGGGGTGTCAGAGTTGGAGGGCACATCAGCCCTCCCCAAGGACCTGTAACCAGACATAGGGTGCAGGGGCCAGCACACAGCCCCACGGGAGTTTCTCGCATCCCTCTACCCACCCCTCTCCCTTGGACCCTCCTTGGCATTCCCTTCACTTGGTCCCCAGTGCCCGTTCTCTCCCGCTGCCCCTTGCCCTCCCCGTGCCCCATGCTCCCTGCTCTGTGCTTTCTCAGGGTCTCCTGCCCTTCTCCTGCCCATAAGGAATAAATCACTCTCCAAACTCAGCCTTTGCTCTCAGCGGAAACAGCTGCCCACATTGTCACCTCTTTCCCACGGGACCTGCTTGCCACCAGGATGTTGTGAGGCTTTTCCCAGAGCACAGGAGGTTTGTTCAGGAAAGCTATCAGGGACCAATGGCTCTGGACCCTCTGGACTCACAGGGCCCTCTCCTGCCTGTGCCATTCCACACATCCTCTCCTCCAGCCTCTGCCACTCCAAGCTCCCACCTTGACGCCTTGCCAATGAGAGGGGTCTTGAGAAGAGAGAGTGGGTGTGGGTCCTTGGCTGTATAAAAAAGGCCCAAAATGCTCAGTTTCCATCACAGGTAAAGGCTGCAGACCTGCAGCACAAAGTTCTGAGCAACAGGATTAGGAATCCAGGTTTACCAGCCACCTCCACATGGTCCCTATGGCTGGGTTTAACACCAGCAGCACTGAGAGATCCAGCAAACAGTCAGGAAAACATTCTTTGTTCAATCTCCTTTGGTGGAAAGCTGAGAATCTTCTCAGTCTCCAAATAAAAGCTTTCTAGAGGGCCAGGGGAAAAATCAATCCAGCAGACTGCATTTCCCGCTTGGAGAGCTCTGGAGAGATGAGCCCAGCCCCAGTGGCTCCCCAGGGGCATCAGGGAGGGAGCAGAGCCTAGCCAGAACACAGCTCTTTCCTTCTCCTCCTCCCGCTCTTGGCATCAGCCCATCAAGAAAGAGGGTTTCATCAATCTGAGCACATTAGGGAGGAGCAGGCTGTGCCCAAAGCTTCCCCAGGGGTCCATTAGCACTCGCAGATCCTTCCTCCACCCCAGTGCATCCCACAGGGTGCTTTTGCTGGCAATTCCCACCCCGGGCACAGGGCAATTGTCTGGGACAGTGGGCTGGCAGGGTTGGTGCCTGGTGGGAGGAGAGGCTGACCTGCTGCTCTGGGTGCAGGTGCTTGGATGGGAGCTGGGCTCCAGAGCATACAAACTCCCTCCAAGATGTGAGGGTTGGACACTGAGGCACATTCCAGGTGCTAATGCATTCTCTGGCTTGGCATCATCCCCTAGAGCTCACAGATTGTGTCTGGGGTCTCTGCCATCCCAGGACACAGGCAGGGAAACCAGTCTGTGAACACAATTTTCAGAACAGGCTGTTACCCACTTCCACGGGAGGGAAGGAGGAACATCCTCCTATCTCAGCAGGGGCACTGCCACCCCACCACTGCCATTCCACCTGGAGCCCCACAATCACCACGCAGAGCATCCCACCCATGTCTAACTCCTTCCTATGGCTGTTATCTCTCCCACAGGTATAAGAGCATGGTGACACCGCGGCGGGCAGCCGTGGCCATTGCCTGCTGTTGGATAGTCTCTTTTCTGGTGGGACTTACCCCCATGTTTGGCTGGAACAACCTCAACAAGATGCGGAGGACTCAGGAGCTGAACGGCAGCCAGACAGAGTTTGTCATCACATGCCAGTTTGAGACAGTCATCAGCATGGAGTACATGGTGTACTTCAACTTCTTCGTCTGGGTCCTGCCTCCTCTGCTGCTGATGTTGCTCATCTACCTGGAGGTCTTCAACCTCATCCGCAAGCAGCTCAACAAGAAAGTGTCCTCCAGCTCCAACGACCCCCAGAAATACTACGGGAAGGAGCTGAAAATTGCTAAGTCCTTGGCACTGGTTCTCTTCCTGTTTGCACTCAGCTGGCTGCCTCTGCACGTCCTCAACTGCATCACCCTGTTCTGCCCGTCCTGCCAGACCCCACACATCCTCACTTACATCGCCATCTTCCTCACCCACGGCAACTCGGCCATGAACCCCATCGTCTACGCCTTCCGCATAAAGAAGTTCCGGACAGCTTTCCTGCAGATCTGGAACCAGTACTTCTGCTGCAAAACCACCAAAAATGCCACCAGCACCACCACAGCCGAGACAGGCAACTAGGAACTGGGAAAGGGCAGAGAGGGGCATCTATGCCCACCCAGTCCCCACCCAGAGGCTATTCCTGCTGTCTCAGGAAGGGGTAGCAAGGACCTGATGGGTTCTGAGTTCAGCAGTCCCCTGCAGTGCCCACAGCCACCCCGGGGGGTTATTTATTCACAAGCATTGTACTATTTGGATATTGTAGCCTGCATTGTTCCTTTCTGGTTTAGGATTTTTTTCTCCCTGTTTGTTTTTGTTTTTCATTTTTTTAAGCGTTGCCAAGTATTTAAGGAGAAATTGTACACACAAAAGCGCAATTTATCTTCATGCAAATAAAGTCCAGTGATCCAAACCACCCAGGAGGTGCCCTGCCATTGATGGAGACCCTCAGCTCCATGGTGTTGGTGGTGCTGTGGGCACCTCATGCTCTGGCCCCATGGAGCCATGAGGGTACCTGGGAACTGGGACAAAGGGGTGCCCTGTGGAAGTGAAAATGCTGAGAACCAGGAGAGTCTAGGGAAGTGGGATTTCTGAAGAAATTAAGTTTGAAAGCCTTTTCTTTCCCTGCTGTAATCAGGGAGAGGTGAGCTGGGCTGAGACATGGGAAGAGATAAGAAAAGTCTTCCCATGGCATTGCCAGCACCCTCAGGGTGGTGAATCCACCACCCTGCAGAGCAAAGGGTCAGTCTCCAGCTCTCAGCACTACCAGAGAGGTAGGCAGAGGTGGGTATTGGTGAAACCCTTAAGCATAATCCCAGAGAAGTCTGCAGAAACCTCTTTTGCTTCCCCGATGGCTCCCCATGGGTCCCAGCAGCACCCACTACCCCTGCGAGCTGCACCCAGGGAGTATGTCATCTCCACTTGTCTTCTCTCTCCCTTTACTCTGGTTTTGAGTAATTTTTCCTCCTTTCTCCTGGCTGTTTTCTGTGAAAAGCAGTTGTAAATCTCTCCCAGGCTCTTCATCTCACATCTCCCATGTTGCTCCCTCCCACCCTCCCTGTGCAGCCAAAATCTTTTGACCCAAACATTGTGGGTTAATGCAGCCCTCTCCACAGCCAAGGGGGCAGAGGGGAACCTGGACTCCTCTGGGAGCAATTGGGGGATAGCTACAGGCCACCATGTGGGTGCTGATGCTGCCACAGGGAACTTTGCCACCCCTGAACTTCAGCTGTGGGTAGATTTGAGGAGTGGGTGGCTGGAGATGGACCATCCCTCATCCAGCTCTGGTCCCTCTGAATGCTGGAAGTGTCAGTCTCTGCTCTCCTCCAGGGCTGAAGCAGTGGTGGGAAAAGTTAATTTGACTTGATTGGGATCCTTTTCTTATCAGCGTCCCTTTTTCACCAGGCTCCCATTGGAAATACAGGTCCTATGACCCTGCCCCTGCCCCAGCAGGGTCGTGCTCCTCAGAGGGGACGTCAGCAATGGGCAAAGTGACTGCAGCAAGTTCCCACAGAGACTGGGGGTGCAGAGAGGAAAAGGGCCTTGGATGGGTGAGATTTATGGGTGATTTTTAGCAGTGCTGGGAGTGTGCAGCACAGACATTGGGGCAGCCGGGAGTCCCTTCTCCCGCTGCTGCAGCCAGCTCTGCTTAGCTTGGAGGGATGAGGAGGACAGCAAGGAAGACAGGAGATGAAAGGCTCAGCCACCCACATTTTGCAGGGGCCTTGATGTATTTCCAGGTTCCTGGCTCAGACAACACAGGGGAAAATGGGAACAGAGCAGAAAACCAATGGCAAGCACAGAAGAAAATCCTTCTCTTAGTCCTCATCACAGAAGAGGGGTCCTGAACACCCTCCCAACCTTCCCATGGTGCAGATGGTGCTGTGCTTGTGCTGAGCCCTTGGGAACAGCAATGCCCTATGGACTTCAGGCTGCACCCCCCTCCCAGGCATCACCCTGGTGCCCTGGGGCCAGTGCTGAACCTCTCACATGAGGGTGAAGCTTTGGCTCATCCCACATCTGCCTGATGGCTCCTCTGCCCAGTGCAGTGACTCCCGTGCCCCCACCTTGCCATGTCCTGTGCCAGCTCTGGCCAGAGCCAGCATCTCCTGGAAAGGGCAGAGGGAAGTGGCTCAGGTCTCATAGAGCATCAATATCAGTGGTGCCTGAGGATGCTGCAACCCCAGGTTAGTGCAGAGAGGATGCCCCAGGCTGAGGCCATGGTCCTTGGCACAGCATCACTTTGCCTTCAGATTACTGCCGCTGTATGCCTGCCTCTGACTGCCACTTGCATCTATCTTATTTCTGCTGCACTTCTGGAACTGATCCTTTGGCCTGATCCTTGCTAAGGTACCCAGGAACTTGGTGACTGGGATGCTCATAAATTAAAGGGCACATGAATGCTGCTTCATTAAAAATAACATCCAATGGATTTTTCCACTCTGTGCTCTCCAGACCTTTCCCAGGGAGCCCCCACTAAAAGTGGATATTGTTGCCCACCTCAGTCTCCTGTGGGGTTACAAACACAGTCTGTGCTCTGTAGGACTGAAATCAGGCCTGGAAAGGGCACAGTATGCAGCATGACAGAGTCCTGGAGATCAGCTCACAGCCTGCTTCCAGGCACTGTCCCCGAAAGAATCCCACTGGCCAAGGCCACATGCCCAGGTGCCAGGGTCACCAAGGGGGACAGGACACCACCAGCAATGTCCAGGGCTGGGTGTGATCATGGCAGGGAAAACAAGCTTTCCACTTGCCAGCTGGGACTGCAACCCCCACTCTGTGGCATTTCCACCAGTACCAACCACCTCAAAAATCCATCCTGACCAGCAGTGGGATAAAATTGATCTGACAAATTAATGCCCTCTGATGGTGGAAACAACCCTGGTGTGGATGGTGCTGCACCAGTGCTGAGCCTGGGAACAGCAACACTCCCTAGACTTCAGCTTGGGCTGAAGGTGCCTGAGAATAGATGGGAACAAAGCAGAGGGGCTGCAAGAGAGATGGTGCAGAGAGGGGTCTGATTATCACAGGCCCAGCTTTGCTCTCCATTTCATGAAGGGTGGGATGGGCTTCAAGCTGTGGATGCCAGGCTGGATTTGCATCTACACTGGCAATGCCAGGGCCAGCCAGGACATGGGCAGGATGTGGGTCTGGCCCCATGACAGAGCTGCCACACAGCTGGGAGAGCTCCTACCCTCGTGTCCTCAGACCAAGGGGGAGGCATTGCTGGTGAAGAGATCACCCCATGCCACTGATCCCAGGTTACCATGTGTTCCATGGGTCCCTCTGGGCTCTGGTAACACCCAGTGCCTGCCCCGAGCTGGCCCAGACCTCAAGTGATAACTCACCCTGCACATGAGCCACCAGCTCACAGGGATGAGTGCCCTGCTCTGGATAACAGATCAACATGTCCTGTACCCACCATGGGGAGGTGACAGCTCCTGGCTGGATCATTGCCTCATTGGCGTTGGATTAAAAAACTGTGCTTCAATAAAGAAGCATTAAGACGCCGCAACACTAACGTGGCATTTCTTTTTCCCCAGCCAGAATGATTCTCCTGTTCCAGAAGGAAATCTTTCTGCATTCTCTTTCTCCTTGTTGGGCTCTTTCTAGTTCAGTAATCTCTCTATGTTTCATAAAGCTGGTCCTTCCTTTCCAAGCTCAAAGCCCATCTCTTCCACCCTTGGTTGGGTGGGATTCTATGGGACCCCACAGCAGCCCTGGCACCTCTCCACATCTCCCCACCCAAGCCAACCCCACAATAAGCAGGACAGAGGGATTTGGTGGCTTTTATTAGGACCAAAGCCCCTCAGCTGGGTTTGTTTTATTGTCACAGCTAATGAGGCCATGCCATGGCAGGCTGAGGTGCAGCCCCCAAAGCACTGCCAGGGAGGGGCAGCCCATCAGGCATCAGAGACCATGGCCAGGGGCATCAGCACCTGCCCTGCCACGGCCTGGCACCTGCAGGATCCACCTGGGAAAAGGAACGAGATCCGAGTCCTGCAAGGACAAGAGAGCCCTGGTCAGGGATGGGTGGGAAATATGCCCCTGCCACAGCTCTAATGCAAACAAACCCAGCCACATTTACAGCCCTCCCTCCACCTCACCAAGGGACAGGTTTCCTTCATCATCCCACCCCACCCAAGCATCTCCAGCCATGGGACAAGGAAGACCCGAGCTGGGACTCTGTCAGCAGGTGACAAGGGCTAATCCAGGACACTCAGACCGCTCCAGCCCCCTTCCCTCCATCCTGGTGCCCCAACCCACACCTACCTTGCTCTTTGTCTTGTCCTCTGATCTGTCCTTACTTGGGCACTGCAGGAGAGCACAGGTGACAAAAAAACCCTGAACTCCCCTTGTATTACTCCCCTTTTGACTCCCCAAAGTGCCTGTGTGCTCACCCCAACGTGCACCTGCACATCCAAACCCTGCACACCCCATCCCTGCACACACCTGCTCCAAGCAATCCCACACACCACAATCACTGCATGCTCCTGGCCAGTGTCCCCTGAAATCCCAGCCTGGGTGGCTCCCAGGTGCTCTGTGTCCCCAGCACAATGCCCATCTCATCCTCCTTGGCCAACTGGGCTGATCCCCCAGTGTGGGCAGCAGGGGAAGGGGAGATTCTGCCCCTCTGCCCCACTCAGGTGAGACCCCACCTGCACAGCCACCTCCAGCCCTTGGGCCCAGCACAGAAAGGACATGGAGTTGCTGGAGCAAGCCCAGAGGAGGCCGTGGAGATTCTCAGAGAGCTGGAGCCCCCTCTGCTCTGGAGCCAGGCTGGGAGAGCTGGGGGTGTTCACCTGGAGAA
>VXBQ01003605.1:292055-365023 GCA_013400175.1 Phainopepla nitens
AAGTGTCCAAGGCCAGGTTGGATGGGCTTGGAGTAATCTGGGATAGTGGAAGGTGTCCCAGACCTGTCCCCTGGCAGAGAGTGGGACTGGGTAAGCTTTGAGGTCCCTTGCCACTCAGACCATTGTTCTGTGACTCCACAGAGCCCCTGCACAGCTGCACCAAGGATGTGCCTGGGGGGCCACGGGACTGGGGCTGGGTCAATGCTCCTGGAGGGTCCCAGAGAGCTGAGCACTGACCCTGTGCCACACACCCTGTGCCACAACAACAGCCCTGGAGCTCCCACAGGGACTGGGGTGCTGGGGTTGCCAGATTGGAACCCTGCCTGTGTGGGAAGTGGGGCAGACTCTGTCTGGGGGCAAGAGTGTGCTCAGAAGCCACGGGAGGGGAAATAGAAGTGTTTAAGGACACCTGGCCAGCACAGGAACATGCAGAGGGTGTGTGGGCAGTGATCCTCCCATGGGCCAAGAAGGGGCTGTGGGGAGCAACATGGGGCAGGTCTGTTCCAGATGCTCTGCTGAGGCAGGGAAATGTGAGTGGGAAGTGTGAGCAGGATCCCAAGACATAAATCAGAGCAGCCCAGGTGCAGGGGGGAAGGTTCACACACACCTTAACACTTGGGACAAGAGCAAGGGCAGTCAGTGCTGGACCAGACCTCCAGCAGCTCCTCTGACTCTGCCATTTCTGGTTTCCTCCCCATTCTTTTTCCCATGAATAAGGAAAGGTGATTTCAAGATGCTTCAAGACCATAAACCCAAGAAGCCCAAAGGTGCAGCTCTGCAGGGCTGCCCAGTGTCCTCAGACTCCATCACAATCAAGATCAACACAAAATAGGCAAAAACCACAACACTGGGAAAGTTAGACCTCGAAAAGGCAGGAAAGGGCTCCTGCTCCTCCTTCCTCTCAACCAATCTCACCTTTCACATCCAGTCTGCAGTCTACTGAGGCTTCCCCCAGGGGATTCACAGCCTTGCAGGTGTAGACACCCCCATCAAAAGGGCCAGGCTTGCGGATTTCCAGGGAGCACACACCCTGATCAATCAGTGCTATGTATTTGGGATCTTCCCGGATCTCCATCTGATTTTTCAACCAGATGATTTTGGGCTGAAAGTTTAAAGTAGGGAGAGAAATGAGAAATCTAACTGGCCCCAAAATCCAGCCACCTCTCTCTCCCTTTGCTTTGACCCTGCCCAAAGCTTGTGGCCATGGTGGAATTCACAGTCAGAAGTATTCTGAAGATCCATATCTCCCACTTGTGAGCCCTAACCACTGCTCCACCCTTCCTCCCCCAGCCTCTCATCTCCATGCAGAAACACCCCAAACACGCCCCAGTTTAACTCAGAGGGCAGCTGCAGCCCCTTAACCTCACCCAACCCTAATCCAACAGCACCAACCATCTCCCAGACACCTCCAGCCACCTTGCAAAAAACCCCACTGGTGTCACCAGGCCAAGGTTATGCTGTCCATGGCAGAGCCACCGACCTGGGGGAAGCCCCGGACGGAGCAGAAGAGGTGAGTGCTGTAGCCCCGTGTAGTCGTTCGGTCTGTCAGGGGCTGTGTGAACTTTGGAGGCTCCATCATGTCCCGCTGGGGGATCTTCTCTGGCTGGTAAGTGGTTTCTAAGGAAATAATTAATTCTAGCTGAGGCTGACCTCAGCTGAGCAACACAGGAATTCAGCACAAGGTACCCCAAACCACTTCTGTTCCCTCTTGTAAGAAGCCAGATGGCACCTGGCTTGACCCAAGGACCTGGCCCTCAGCTTAGAGCAGCCCTGTTTCCTCATCCAATCATGACATGGTAGTGCCTAGGCCCTGCAAGGAACAGGGGGGATGCCAATCCCAAAACCCACTGTTACACATCCTGTGTGCAGCAGGTCAGACCCAGGCCAGGCCCAGGATCTCCCACTCCATCCCCAAATCTCAGCCCACAGAAATGAGTTGAAGGGAAGCTCTGCAGATGGCAGAGACCTTAGGTCACTGTTTGCTACCAGGGAACAGGATGGAAATAGATGGAAGGAGAGCAGGGCTGGTTGGAGATTTGGCCCTGAGCTGTGGGGCTAAAGCTGGGGGTTTTCTGACCTTTCCCAGCTCCTGCTTCCATCGCATCCCAGGGATGTCCATGCCTTGGTTCCTCTCAGGGGGCTGAGTATGGGACAAGCTTTCCCCAGAGGAGAAATGAGATGAAGGGGGGCAGGGGACCTCTGGACCTTGGGGGTGCTCAGCCTCATCCCTCCTGGTCTTGTTCTGGGGACCAGCTCAGCAGCATCAGCACAACTCTGAGGAAGCCCCACTGGTCAGGACCACTCTTGGCTACCACCCTCCCCAGCCCCTCAGCCAGGGACATGTCCCCACTTGTCTTCTCAATGCAGGCCACCCCAGAGGCTACAGCAGCGCTGTCGCTGAGCCCACAGATGTTCTCGGAGAACACGCGGAAGGAGTAGGTGTTGCCAATGATGAGGTCGGAGATGGTGCAGCTGGTGCGGGTGCAGCGCTCCAGCACTGTGAACCATTTCTGGGAGGAAAGAAGGAGGAAAAAAGAGAGCAGTGAGGAAAAATAGGCTGTGATGAGGATGAAGAAGGTGTGGGGTGAGGCAGGGAGTGCAGCTGTCCCTCTCCCATTAGTACATGACCAGCAGCAGAAGTGCCCAGGCTCACCCCACTCTTCTTGTCTGACTTCTGCACCCTGTAGCCCTTGATCTCAGAGTTCCCATTGTCTGCAGGAGGGGTCCACTCTAGGGCCACATTGAAGCCCCACACATCCACCAGCTTCAGGTTCTGGGGAGGGCCGGGTGGCTCTGCAAACACAAGCACCCTTAGGGTGACATCCCAGTTTGTTCCCCCCACATTCTGTACCTTGACCATCCCTTGACCTTGCCTTTAATCTCTTCTCACCCTGGTGCAGCACACAAGGGATGAGAAGCTGCGAGGGGCAAGGCTGTCAGAAACTCTGCATCCCCAACCAGAGAAGTTCACATGCATGATCCTGTTGAGGATCCCACTGGAACAGGCACTCCAGAGTCCCTTGCCTTGTTGCTGTCACATCACATCCTACCCAGAACAAGACCTACCCAACCAAGGAGTAGAAATGAGCCCCAGAGTGATCCTGCAGGGACCCAAGCTCAGCTTACCAACCACCTGGATGTCCAGGGTAGCCTTGTCCTCGGCTCCGTTGATCTGCACAGTCAGCTCGTACTTGCCCGAGTCGCTGCGCTGGGCCTGGCGGATGTAGAAGATGGTGTCCCGAGCTGTGTTGCGGATGTTGATGCGGTTGGTGTCCAGGGGCTGCCCTCCCTTGGTCCAGCTCACCTCGGGCTGCGGCTTTCCCTGGAGCGACAGGCAGGTCAGGAGCCACCAGGACACAGGGTCCCAGCAGGTCCTGTCGGGAAGGATAGGTGGCAGAGCCACACTGCTGTGTCCAGGCAGCAGCAGCAGCCCGGGTGCCACCTCTCCCATCCAGCAGTCCCTGGGAAAGAAGTCACAGCTGATTCCTGTCAGACTCACTAATGGGAAGCCATCAGGCTCCAAGGATGAGGCTGGAACATGCTGGCTCCCCAGGGTCCTCCTGGAGCAAGCCCAGTTTTACTTGCCAGGGCAGATCTGTGCTTTCATGGCTCAGATGCTGAGCCCAGGATCCAGCTTAGCACCAGGGCTTGAACTCAGCATACAGGGAAAATTGGTGTCTGGAGCACAGCCAGCACAGAGTCCAAACTGTATATGAGACATGGTGTGGAAAAGCCTCTCAGCTCAGGGGCCTCTCATTCCCTCTGCTTGGCCAACATGTTTCAGAGCCAGCTGCCATGGTGGAGATGCTTTGGAGATGTCCCAGACAGGATGAGAGAGATAGCTGAGGAGACAACCTCCAGCCTAGCCCACCAGTGTCAGCATTGCTCTGTCACCACACAGCCCTGGGGCTGCCCTCCTCTGAAGGCAGCTGGTCCCGTCTCGGGACCCCAGTGCAGTGCTGTTGGGTCCCAAGGGACGTGGCCAGATCCTGGCCAGGAGCATGAGCTGAACTGGACTTATTGGCTGAGACAGCAGCAATAGCCAGCCCAGTCCTGATGTGTTTGGTGTTGTCCCACTGCAGCATCATCCATAAAGATGTAGCAGGGAAAAAATGAGATCTGGGCAGGAAGAGGAGAGAGATTCCCACCACATCACCCACCCTTGGTCCATAAGACACAGGGACCAGGCCAAGTCAGAGCACAGTTGGACCCATAAGCTAACCTGCAGGAGCTAACCTGGAGTGAAATGCCCAGTGGATTAACGCCCAAATCGTCCATCTACCTGAAAGGGAATCATGATGTTCACAGCATCCCCCACACGCCTGATGTAAGTCTCCCGCAGGTGCCGAGGCATACGGATCTTCGGGAGCTCTGGAGACCAGGAATTCACTTTGTGAGACAAGGAACTCCCGTTCCTCAGCTGGCTGAGCCTCCCCATACACGCCCTTGCTTGGCCACCAAGGAAGTCCACCCCAATACGGCCACCTTCTCCCTCTCATCTCTTGGACGGTGCTGCTCCCTGCAGGGCTGTGCTAGCCTATCCCATTGCCTGTACCCCAGAGTGATGTCCATCCCTAAGATCCCAAATCACCAACCCAAGGGCAGCATTCCGACTGATCATTCACCCCTCTTCATTACAGCCATGCCATGGAGACAACCTGGCGTCTACCAGAAGAGCCACGACACAGCCTATATGGTAACAAGGCAGGGAACAACATCTCCCAGTTGGGAAATATTTCTCCCTCTGACTTTCCAGAGGCACACAGCCCAACTTCCAGCAAGGACAAGGCTCGACCTCCACCTTCCCTGTGCAGTCCAGGCCACTGAGACACCAAGGAGGTGCCTGGTCATACCAGAGCTGTGGAAGCCTAAGGCTCGTGACAAAGGCAAACATCCCCAAGGAAACATAACAAAGACAAGCAAAAACCCCACTGGAGAATGCTCATGGAGAGTATCCCCTTCCCAGGGTGGAATAGAAGCTATACAACTCTGCCAGCTCAGTGACACCCAGGGATCCCTCTGGAGCTCCTCGTAAAGGAGCTGGGAGTCTCTGCCTTGATTAAATGTGCACGAGCTTAACCCTGGAGAGGGGCCCTGGCCAGAATAAACCAGGCCTGAGCCAAACAGCTGTGAGTGCTGGGGAGCACAGGGACAGGGCCAGCAGTCCCAGATGGCCCTTCCTGACAGCTGAGATGGTCCCTGCTCTGCTCGTGCTGCGATTTCTGCAGGGATCCTTCTGCTGGTGCTGCCACTTGGGCTCATCAGTCTCAGCAGGGCAGGGAAACCTGAGTGTGGGGAAGGAATGTTAAGTCATGGGTGTTTTCCCCAGCTCCCCGTGCCTCGCTCAGAGGGACAGGACTGGCCAAGGTCAGTGGCCCCAGTGACAAGGTGCCATGGTGGGAAGGCCTTTTTCCTGCCCTTGTTCCCCGCAAAATGTGACTCCCATGCTGATCTTTCATCTGGTTTCTCCTTGTCTCTCTCCACCTCCCAAGCCCACTCATCCCACCTGTTGTTAAGCTCTGTGCTGTCCAATTGCTGCTATTTAAGATCCCCTGGGGTGCTATAAATGAACTGGTGAGATGTACAAAATGCAGGCCTAGAGAAAATGTGAAGGCCAGGAGGCAACAGATGGGGAGGGGAGGAGAAGGAAGAAAAGAAAAGAAAAGAAAAGAAAAGAAAAGAAAAGAAAAGAAAAGAAAAGAAAAGAAAAGAAAAGAAAAGAAAAGAAAAGAAAAGAAAAGAAAAGAAAAGAAAAGAAAAGAAAAGAAAAGAAAAGAAAAGAAAAGAAAAGAAAAGAAAAGAAAAGAAAAGAAAAGAAAAGAAGAAAAGAAAATCCCAGTAGATCAAGTTGTGTGTGGGACTCTCAGCTCTTTGGTTTTACATCTGTGCATGTGCCTGGGGCAAAGCTCAGGCAGCAGGGACAGGGTATGGAAAGCAAGAGCTGTGCATTTGGCATCTCATGCCAGTCACTCACACCCCAGTTTTCCCAGTTCTATGAGGTTTGGTGGGATGGTTTTGAGGCCAGAGGTGAACAGGCGTAGCCACCACCCCTAAGCCACATTCCTCCCCTCCAAGCACACTGAGAAGATGGACCCTGCAGGACCCTTTCCACAGGCTGATAGTCTCCTCCAAGCCTTTTTCTATGAAAAGCTGGTGGTTCCTGGAATAATTTTTGTCAGTGTTACTATTTTTAGGCAGCTGAAAAATCTGATGTGTTGAATTACAAGAAAACTTGACCATTAACAATTCCTTCTTGAGGGAAAACGAGTTTGTATTTGCTGTTTGCTGAGTGCAAACTGGCCCTGCCCTCCTGCATCAGCCTCTGCACATTGGCAGCACCCTGAGAAGAATGTGAGTCTTGCTAAGCATGGGAGCAACTCATTCATTAGCGAGTTCAGCATGATTAAAGTTCCCATGCTCTTGACTTCCCTGAGCTAAATAAACAAAGCTGTCCAATGTGTGCTGTGGCATATTTGGGATGTGACACAGCCAAGGGGAGGAAACGTGCTCAGGGGGAGGTGGATTCTGAGCTCTTGCCATGAAATGGGAAAATGTGGCTCTGCCTTTTGAGTCCTTCACCCCCAAAGTTTCAACATCAGCAAGATTGGTGAGGTCAGGAAGCTTCTCCCAAGGGAATTGGACACAGTCACTGAGAATAACATCTGTCAAAGGCTGGATGGGACCCATGAGAGGCTGCTCATGCTGCAGGGATGGACAGAGATTTCACACAGGAATTCTGCCCTCAGGAGCAGTACTCACGGAGGATCTCCCTGATGAGCACTGGCTGCTCCAGAGTGGCCGGCACACTGGCTCCACTGGCACTGACAGCCATCACCCGCACGTGGATCTTGTCCCCAGAGCTGAGGTTTGGGATTGTGTAGCGGGTGGAAAGAAATGGCTCCTGGTTCACAGCTTTCCAGTCTGAACCTGCAACAGACACAGCACAGCACTTTGGATGTGCCATGGACAGACTGACATGCCCCGAGCAGCAAGGTCAAGGCCCAGAAGGTGAGACCCAGAGGCAAAGAATCCCTTCCTTGGAAATGCGGAATGATTTGGGGCACCAGCAGAAAAAAGGGACTTTGGAGGGGAGGTTAGCCACCCCTGCCAAGGAGTGTGGGCATGAAGTGCTGGCAGAAGCTCGGCACTGGAGCACGAGGACATTTGCAAGCAAGAAAAGGCATGGGGCCAGCTAACACGTCTCTGCTGACCAGGTGCATTTCTGAAAGGAAAGATCCTTGGAGCTCCCTGCCAGCCACTCTGCTCTTCTCACAGCCCCAGCACAACACTGGGGCTCACTATGGCCTCCACAAACCTCTCCACACTGGGCAAGGTCTGCTCAGGAGCTGCCCCTGGCCAGATAGACATGTCCAAGTGTTCTTCCTGCTTGTAAGGGACATCTCAAACTCAACCCAGAGTCCAGCCCTCCCCCAGCCCCAGCTAGCATAGCCTTGACATGTGCCAAACCTCTCAAGATGTTTCTCACTTAGAAAATAAACTTTCCCAGACCCCCAAGGACTGGGTATCCCAGGTGGGCAATGAGAGTGACCCACATATGCCAGGGTGTGCCAAACCCCCAATGAGCACCTTCAGAACAAGAAGGTTTTCTCATTGATGACATTGGAGCAGCCAAATCCCACCAGATTCTCTTTCCCTATACTACTGGCATTGCTCGAATCAGTCCTCACTCAAATCTCATCATATTTTAGCCACCCAGAGTCTTATACCAGCCCAAATACAGCAGTCCCCTAGCCTCTGGGTGATGACAGAGGGACTGGAGTTCTGTCCTCCAGTAGACCCAAAGTAAGCCAGGAGAGCATCCAGACTGGGCCCTTTAGGGGCTGTCAGACAGATCCCTCCAGGAATGGCTGCATCTTTCCTTGTCCCATGCAAGGGCCTCCTCACGCATCCCACTCAGTTGCGGTAACCTCTCAAACTCTTCACCCCCAGCCCGACAATGGAAGCCTCCCACAGCCAAGAATGTGTCCATTGTGTGTGCCACAAGCTAAGCAGATGAGGATCAAGTTCCCTGAGGCCCATGGGCTACCTGGGTCCCCCAAACCACTCCAGCCCAGACTCCCCTTTCAGATCCTCCCAGCCACACAGACCCTTCACTCCACCCCAAAACTCAGCAGGGCTTCAAGAGAGTGCCCAAAACACAAGCCTCATCCACCCACCCCATTCCACCACCCAGCAACTGGAGAACCATGGACAATTGCTGGACAATTGCTGCCACCTCCCAGCCCACCTCCACCCACCACAGCCATCCTCCTTCCAGACATAATCAAGTTTGCTCATACATGCCCTGGAGCCTTCCCTTCCTCCTCCTCTCATTTTATCTCCATTCCTTTCATGCTTCATTTTGGGCAAACATGGGAGGATTGAACATTTTCCTCCTGTTTTCTTGGGTTACCATTGCAGCCCTGGGTCTCTGCAGATCTGGAGTTCATCAGAGGCCCTCCCCAGTGGGTGTGCTGGTCTCTGCTCCACACTAGAGCTGGACATAGCAGCGACTCTAAACCTGCTCCAAGCTCCTGCTAAAGACATCCCTACTGTCTGAAGCCAATGGGGTGACCTGTTCCTTCATGGAAAAGAAATAACCATTCAAAATGGATCTGTTTGGGCAAAGAAAGGGAATTGTTGCTGGGAAAAATGCTCTGCTGGGTTCCACCCAGCTCCATCCCATCCCCCAACCATGCACCATCTCTCCATGCTCGCGAGGCAGGAAAGACCAAACCTACTTCCATCTTTGCAGATCTCCACCACATATCCATCCAGGCCTGCTCGGCCCGTCTGCTCCGGGGCTTTCCAGGTCAGTGTGAATGAGTTTTCACTCACTTCCTCCACGGCCAAGGACAAGGGGCAGCTGGGTGGCTCTGTAAGAAACCCACAGCGGTGAGGGCAGGGCTCAAGTACCAGGGCTCTTGGAGGGCAATCATTCAACCTCCAGGTCTGTCTTCAGTCCACCTAATCCCCAGCCCTATCCCACTGCAAAAATATCCTTGATGACTTCATCCGCTCATCCCTTCTCCCCAGCACATCCCCCCCTCCAAGCCTTGCTTATGTCCCCTCCTCACTCCAGTGCTCCCCACTCACCTTCCTTTGGTTTCTCCAGTTTAGGTTCAGGGGCTGGGGCTGGGGGTTCAGCTGAGGGAGCTGGGGAACCTTCTGCAGGCACTGGAGTCGCTTCTGCTCCAGCTTCCTTTGGGATGGGAGCAGGTTCATCTGTGGAGGCTGGGGACTGCTCTGGGGGATTCTCAGGGGCTGGGGGCTCTTCAGTAGCTGGGGCTGGAGCTGCTTCTTCCTTTGGAGCTGCTTCTCCCTTTGGGGCTGCTTCTTCCTTTGGAGTTGCTTCTGCCTTTGGGGCTGCTTCCTCCTTTGGGGCTGGCGTTGCCTTTTTCTTGGCTGCTGCCGCAGCCGGTTTTTTGGCTGGAGGTGCGGGTTTGCCGGTCATCGCTGCAAAGCCTAGGGGCTGGGCAAGGGAATGTTCTGGGGCCTCTGCTCTGGAGTCTCTGCTCTGTTTTGGGGTTCCTGCTCCAGACAAAAAACCTCTCCTCTGGATCTGGGGTCTGGACTCCGAGGCTGGGGTCCTGGCTCAGGACCAGATGTCTCCACTCTGGATCGACGGTCTCTTCTCTGGCGGCTGTGCTGGGAGGGGGGAACCAGGTCACTGAGCCAGATCAGGGGCTGGGTGACTTTTATAGGCTTTGGCTGGCACTTGTCACCTCCCTGCAAACCAATCTGCCTGCACAGGCGGGACTGCCAGGAATAGCCACCCGGGACCTGCACATTCAGCAGCCCCAGCTGCCCCCTCCTATGGGATGGCAGCACATGGGCCCAGCCCCCCCAGCGGCCCCCCTGGGCTCACTCAGGACTGGGTAGGCCAGGGCCAGGTCACCTTTCTTTGGGGACATGGCTCCTGTCCCCAGCACCAGCAGCCCTCTGTCTAAGAGCTTCCCCACGGCTATTGCCACCTCCTCAGCCACCCACTGCCTCCCAGCCCCCACAGACTCTCCCTGGACCCCCTCATCCCCCCTGCCTTCCTTAGCCCCTGCATTCACACCAGAACCTCCCCCCCCCCAAACCTTCTCTGTTAATCCTGCATCGACTGCCCTACCCACCTGCTCCCCCTCATGTCCTCCCACAGTCCCTGTAACCCCAGACACCTCTGGTCCCTCTATCCTTCCTCAGCCTCATCCTCAATCCCACTGGGCTGGAAGAGGTTGGAACTTCAGGCTCATCTGGACCAACCCAGCTGCCCATACCCCTAACCCACATTTCCAGGGAAGATAAATCATTCACCAGCCCCATGCCATGTTCTCCAGCCTCTGTATTGCCCAATCAACCATCAATGTCCATGGAGATAGGGTACCCCAGAGCTCATGACCAGCCACCCTATTGTTACTCCCAAACTCAGCTGCACCCCAAATCCCCCCACTGACCCAGGAAAGCCCCATTAATCCTATGGGTCATAAACCAGTCATCCCCTGCTTGTTCCTGTTCCCTTACTTGCCTTCATGCTGTGCATGAGACACTACTAGGAGTGTCTCTGTATCCCTAACATTCCTGAAATTTGGGTTGAGAGAGTTTTCCCCATTTCCCAGCTAATTCCCTGTCTCCAGGGATGCTGCTACGGAGCAGTCAAGCAAGCCTGGCACTCCTGGCTGCTGGTCCACGGGCTCACAGTTCTGTGGTCCTCAGGAAACACCACCAGACCTGGACATCAGGGTCAAGAGGCATCTCCGAGACAGCCTGAGCATGAGGTACATTCTCTGCCAGGGCTGATGATCCCAGCTTTGCTAACAAGGGGCTGGTTTTCCAAGTAGGAGGAACTGTGGTCACCCAGGAATGGGAGGGAGAGAAAAAAGAGCAAAGCCCCATTGGCCAGGATGGTCTTTAAATGAGTGGAGACATCCCAAAAAAGAGCCTGAGGGGTGCACCCCAGCTGGAGCAGTGTGACCCTCCTGCTCCAGGAAGGATATTTTTTCTCTCCTGGTTATTTGGCAGCAGGACAAAGCCTCAGGAAGGGTCTGTTTGCCCCAGCCTATAGCCCAGATGTTCCTGGATTACTTCCCCAATGAGGAGGAATATGACTAATAAATTTCCACCTTACACAAAATGCGCTTGGAATGCCTGAGGGATGAGGTCCTTGAGGCAGGAGAGAGTGATATGGGGCTACCAGGCATTTCTGCTACCTGCATGGATGGGTACTGGCAGTTCCTTTTCTGCCCAGAGTGGCTCAAAATTGCCTAGTCAGTCATGAACCAGGAAATTCTCTGCAGCTGCTCTAGCCAGAGAGAGGACAAGTCCTGCTGCCCAGTACGGCAAGGAAGGGCTGGAGAGGATCATCTGTCCATCCTGCTCCAGCTGCCTTTGGCTCCCGGGGCCAATTGGAGAAACTCTGGTTTCTCCATACCTTGGCACTTTAGGACTTCATCCTGCCTTGGATGACCTCGGCCCCTCCTTGACTCCTCCACTTGACCTTTCCATATGGGCCTTGCCTTGATGACTCTTTTCATCAACTCACCGGTAGCCAGTTCCAGACTCCCACAAACATCTGCTCAGACATCTTCCCTGTGTCTTTCTCATTCATGATGTCTAATCTGAACAAAAAAACCACTTCATTGAAAAAAAAAATTGGCCTTGTTTTGATTACATGTTAAGAGAAGCAATTTAAGGAGCTCAGAAAGAAAAGTAAATCAATACCAAAACTCCAGTTCATTGCATAGAATTCCAGTTCAATGAGC
Organism: Phainopepla nitens; assembly: GCA_013400175.1. Taxonomy (NCBI): domain Eukaryota; kingdom Metazoa; phylum Chordata; class Aves; order Passeriformes; family Bombycillidae; genus Phainopepla; species Phainopepla nitens. Next base: position 303,803 of record VXBQ01003605.1, read on the forward strand.
ACTCAGATTTCTCTCTGATTTCAATTTGCAGGAGTGCAGCTGAAAATTAAATATTTTCCCCAGGAAAAATAAAGATCATCAATGCAATAATTTCACTTGAAGTTCTCAATTTGAAAGAAACTTGAGTCTGTCAACCTGCTCCATTTGGATGCTTTTGCTCTGTTGACTCAGGGGGTGACTAATAGGTTACGAGCCAATGAATCAGTGTGGTTTATTACCCACTCTTATCTGGGCCACGTTACTAGAGTTTATTGGCATCTTGTTTATTCACATGTTGGGCAAGCATTGGGTGTTGAGCAAACCCCAGCAGGGAAACACTGAGGAGCTGCTGCTTCTTTGCTGATGGCAGAGGCACCACAGGAGGTGGTCCCAGTTCCAAGTCAAAGGGTTTCCCACAGGCTCCAGAGGCAGGGGTCGACGTTTCCTTACCCACCACGATGGCTTCACTTGTGGATTCACAACGGGGACAGAGAAACTGCTGCCAGGAGGTGATTTCACCACCCAGGACAGGAGTGGTCTGTCCCAGCCCCCCGTTTTGGGTGAGGTAGTTCAAATTAATCTGGTGAAGGAAATGGAGCGGGCTGTTCCTGCAGGCTGCTGGGAGGTTGAATATTAAAAATCTAGTGACAATTAAAATATCAGCACATTTTTGCCTGAAACTCTAAGTATTTCAGGATTTAGCTGAAATACAGGTTATCCATGCTTTCCAGTGAGAAAAAATATATTCTTACAAAAAGCTGATGCTTTTATAAATTGGTTTTGACCCACATTTCCAGCCCACTTAGTCACTGCTACATTTCCTTACTGATTTTCCAAGTGAGTATAGGTCTAAATAAGGGACTATCATTTATGCCTGAAAGGATCAGATCATCCTCATGCCACTGCTATTCCAACTCCCCCTGATGACACAGCACAGTGGTGGATCATTTTCCAGCTGTGTTTGTTTGACAGGATCCCATTGCAAAGAGGTGATTTTTTTCCCCCAAAACATCAGACAGGCCCATCCATCCAGTTCAGGAAACCAGAGACCTTGCCAAGTGGAATGGAGGAAGGCTTGGGAATGCCTTCCCCACCACGACAGCTGATGTGTCGGTGGGGGGAGATGGAAGATGCCTCTGACAGCTGGGGCAAATCCTGGAGGCTTCCAAAGATTAGAACCATCCCCTAAACAGGGCTCCAGGATTAGACAGGAGGTGGTGAGACCTTCCCACTTGCGCATCATAAAGCAAACGGGAAATGCCAAAGGCCTGGAATAAACAAGGAGCTCGTGTCATCAGGGTAGGAAGGGCTCCCTGAAGCTGCCACATCCTCTGTGCTCATCCCCTCTTGTCCCTGTCCCCATGAACACCTCTGGATATCCTGGTGGGCTCTTTGCATCCCAGCAGGACTGAGAAAGCAGCAGGTGGATGTCACACCTGGGCCACCGCAGGCTCTGGGCATGATGTCATCTGGTCCTTGGCACAGCCAAGGGTTTGGCCAGGGCAGAGGACAGAGTGCCAGGAGATCAGCATGGGTGTCAACAAGGAGAGTCACCCACAGCCTGTATCAGGCAATACCTAAGACTGACAGGGTCCCCACAGCCAATCCCAGTGAGATAAATTCAAAGTCACCCAACAGGACAGAGAAGGAACAATTCCCGCCTCACTTTGCCCACATCCAGCCCATGGGAGACATCACAGAAGGCCAGAAAAATGCCCAAATCCCCTGAATTTCAGCAGAAAGGAGCTGCCCAAGACCCTTCAGGAGGGCTGTTACCGGTGGCTACTGGAGCTGATTCCTGTGTGGATCTGTGTCCTCCTTTCAACTGCTGTTCCTGCCCTTGCCTGTCCCCTTTCCAGGGTTAACTCAGATGTCCAGAAAACCAGGGAGCTCACTAGAAAGCACGCAGTGGTCAACCACAAATGCCAAGCAGGGTGTTTAGGTAGGCAGGCTCAGTGCCCTACCTACCACCTCCCATATCCCACGCCCCTGCTCCTGGCTCCAGCTCTGGCTCCCAGCAGCATTTCCAGTCTCATTGTCACTGTGATATTCGCAGAGCACTGAGTCAAGCAGCTGGGGCAGGCAGCAGGTGGGCTGGGACCAGGCAAGATTTCCATTTGTCTGTCACACACAAGTGGACACTTACTTCATCCCAAAGCAATGACTGCAAGCAGGGGCTCCGGGTCTGAGCTGGGACATGGCCCTGATTCCCCTCCCAAAGCCCCCCAGGAAAGGGCCTGTCCAGGTGTCACTCTGGGAGAGGAATTTTAAGAAAGTATTGCTTTAAAATTCCTTGCCTGGTCCAGAAAATAAAGAAACATCTGGTAATAAAGAAACATCAACAGGAGCATCTCTGAGGTGCTGAGGGGCATCTCTTGCCTGGTGGACATCCCTTAGTGGGCATTGGTACAGGGTTCTAGCAGCTACAGGCTCCAGAGTTGTCCCTGTCGCTGGGTGCAGCCCAGCTCACCCAGCAGCACTCAGCAGCACCACTTTGATTCGCTTACTCTCAAGTAACCCTTTCTTCAGGGAAAGAGTTGTCCAGCCCTGACACAAGCTGCCCAGGACAGCAGTGGAGTCCCCAGCCCTGGAAGGATTTAAAAGCCCTATGGATGTGACAACTGAGGACATGGATTAGTTGTGGTCTTGGCAGTGCTGGGGTAAGGGTTGGACTCAATGACCTTAAGGGTCTTTTCCAGCCTAATTGACTGTCTAATTCCATGATCAGTCAGGGTTCACCCACCTCCAGGTGCCCCAATATGAGCTCACGGAGCAGCAGGGTGGGTGGCCAGACCTGCACTCTCCTTTCTGGGATCAGGAGCTGCCAGATGCAGGCAGGGGATGTGCTGGATCTTTATTTATCAGTAATGGGATGGGACTGTGGCAGGCATTCCTTGAGCTTTTATTTCAGCATTAGCCTTGGTATACAAGGTGAGACACAAAAGATGGTGGAAGCTCGTGCCATTACAACAGTAGCCGAAATTCTCTCAGTTACAAGGCCTTTTTTAAAAATTTTCTAGTCAAGAAGGTAATGTTAAAAGCTTACAAACATTTGCTTAAGCCAATCATTTAATCTACATGTACACTTTGCTTCTAACTTTTCTATTTCCCACAGGGATGCAAACACCCAGAACCAAGTTTTGGGTTGTTATTTTGGGGCTGTAATGGGATCATTCTCCTTCAAGATGGATGGGGTAGAAAAACAGGAAAACCCATGCACACATGTCCTGATTTTGCCCCGTGACTTGCTGGGAGCTGTGCCAGGGAGCTCTGTGTTCCCTCCAGCCTGCGACAGCACTGCAGTGGAAAAACCCTCACAGAGAGGCATCAGCTGCTGCCCACAGCCAAAACGGTTTCTGTGGGGCCACCACAATTACAGTCACAGTACGAGGGGACAGCACAGCCCAAGCAGGAGCTACAAGGCAGGAGGTCCAGGGCAGTGACCTGCAGCAGCTGCACGCAGGGCCAGCTGGGCCTGAGCTTGCTGGGCCAGCAGGAACCCTCACACACCTTGGCACCACAGCTGTCACCTGCAGTGTGCCCAGGAGCAATGCCAGTCCTGGGGCACTGCTCTGCCTGGGATGGGTTTTTTCCAGCCCTGCTCTACTTCTGGGGCTGCCAGCAGGAGCTCACCTATGATGGAGAGCCTGCAGGGACAGGGCTGTGTCAGCCCCGTTCTCTTCAGTCTGCCCAGAGTCACCTCTACCAAGGCTTGGGGACAGCAGCTGGAGATGCCAATAAGGCTCTGTCACCACCTGCCCTGCCTGGCCCTGCTCTGTGGCAGGGAGAAGCTCAATTAGCAGCTCAGGTTTTCCTTCTTCATTAAAACCAAGAGCTCAGGAAGGCCTGAACTGTTTCAAAGCCCCTTTGCTGGCTTATTCTGAACATTTGCACCCAGGGGCCAAAGCCACACCAGCTGCTTCTGTCTCCTGAGCAAGAAGCTGTGAGGCTCTGCAGGAGAAGGGGAAGGGAACAGCTCAGCCCCAGGCTCCACCAGTATCAAGGGTGAATTTCAATAAGGATTAGGACCAGCAGGGAACTTAGTGTTTGCTCTGCACAAGGACAAGCACAACTCCTCAGACCTTGCTTTGTTCATCTCCTCGCCTGTAGTCCCAGGCACTGCCAGTTCCCAGGAGGGTCTCCAACCCTCCCCTAAGGACTTTGAGGGACTGAAACCCCTGCCAGGGTGCACCATGACATTGGCCAGTAAGAGCCCAGGGTTAGACACTCCTAGTCTCATTTGACCTTCAGCATCCCCTTTGTCAGATCCCCGTACCTCTATCAAGGACTTTAGGCCACTTTGAGTGTTTTCAAGGCCATTGCTCCTACCTAGTTCCCCCTGTAGAACCATCACTGGTGTTTCCACTTCCCCTTCCAGCTCTTCCCATATTTTCTCACAACACCTCCTTTCCTTAAAGCCTTACTTGCTTTCACTGGCACCCTCACCTTCCCTGTGCTCTCCCAATCCCCTCCTCCCCCCTGCTCCCTTCAACCTGCTCCCAGTCCCTGCAGGACTCTTCCAAGCTCCATCTTGGAGCATCCCTGTTCAGCTGAGAGGCAGGCAGGACCAGCAGGATGTCCTGCAGCCAGACCTGCCCCAGCCCCGGGGACACTGGTGGTACTGGGAGCAGTCAAGTTTCAGATGTTTCAGATATCCCAAGGAAGTCCTTGAGGCCAGTGTGGTGGTGGCCACACTGCACCTTGCTGTGTCCAGAAAGTTTGGGAAGGGCTGTCCCTTCCCAGGATTCTTGGAAGGAAATGGGATCCGCTCCCTTGTTGGGACAGCATGTCCTGGGCCCATCCCACAACCCTCTCTAACCCAAACACCTTTATTTGAGAACTTCCCTACAGTGTCCCACTTTCTGGAGAGTCTACTGGATCAGAAGGGCCAAGAGAGGGTTTGGAGCACCCCTAAATCTCAGTCATTTCCAGTAGGTCCCAGTAAACTGGGAATACACACCAGTTTGGGTTGTCCAACAGGGCCCAACTGCATCCTGTCCCTGCTGCCAGCAGGGAGCATCATGGGGACACTCAATCCAGCTGTCCCCGTGCTGGGTCCCACCAAAATCCTCCAGGCAGTGAAATCCTCCCAGCCAAGCTTTGGAAATGCCTGGTCCTTGGAGTCCTTGGTGTCCCCAGAGCCAGCTGTGGCCCAGCCCTGTTCGAGATGCAGGGGCTTGAGTGGCACAGTCAGGACAGCCAGGAGCTGGTCCCTGCCCTGTCCCCATTCAGCACAGCGTGACCACCCCATGCCATCCCTGGAGGAAGCATTTCCCCAGAACACCTCCAGAGCAGCTGGGCTCATGGTGCTCGGAGAACAAAAGGGTGTTGATCTGTTGATCCAATAATCTGCAAAGAAATAGCCATGGAAGATGCTCCAATCTCATCCTCCTTGTCCACAAGCAAGTCAATGCCAAAGGGACACTTGGATATTTGCAGGGAAAGGCCAAAATCTCACATGACCAAGGGCAGTGAGAGCCAGGGATGAGGCTGAAGGTGGCTTTGGCTCTTACCCATCTCCTGGGGGTTAGGAGGTGGCAGAGATCCCAAAGGATCCAGAGACAAGAAAAAGAAATGGGGGGTGTCTTCTGCCTTCCAAGTGCTGACTCTTACGAAGGATGAGAAATTCTCAGTCACACAAAATCTGAGAGCAGCCCTGGGAGAAGGGCTTGGGGTGTTGGTGTTCAATGTGCCCCAGCTGTGTGCACTGGGTCTCAGAAACCCCCCAAGCCAACTGGGCTGATCCCCCAGTGTGGGCAGCAGGGGAAGGGGGGATTCTGCCCCTCTGCCCCACTCAGGTGAGACCCCACCTGCACAGCCACCTCCAGCCCTTGGGCCCAGCACAGAAAGGACATGGAGTTGCTGGAGCAAGCCCAGAGGAGGCCGTGGAGATTCTCAGAGAGCTGGAGCCCCCTCTGCTCTGGAGCCAGGCTGGGAGAGCTGGGGGTGTTCACCTGGAGAAAAGAAGGCTCTGTGAGGAACCCTAGAGCCCCTTCCAGTGCCTAAAGGGGCTCCAAGAGAGCTGCAGAGGGACTTTGGACAAGGGCCGAGGGACAGGACAAGGGGCAATGGCTTCCCACTGCCAGAGGGCAGGATTAGGTGGGATATTGGGAAGAAATTCTTCCCTGTGAGGGTGGTGAGGCCCTGGCCCGGGGTGCCCAGAGAAGATGTGGCTGCCTCTGGATCCCTGGAAGTGTCCAAGGCCAGGTTGGATGGGGCTTGGAACAATCTGGGATAGTGGAAGGTGTCCCTGCCTATGGCAAGCAGTGGGAATGGGATGAGCTTTGAGGTCCCTTCCAAAACAAACCAGTCTGGGATTCCATGGCACTGTGAGCTGGATGTGGGGACCCACCCCTTGCTCTGTGACACAGCAGACACGCTGAGGGAGCCCATCCTTTCTGCAGGCTGGAAATGCCCCAGGATCCCACTGGGCAGTGGTGGCCAGAGGCGTCATTCCTGCCCAGCTCCTGCAAAGCCCTTGGGATCTCTTGGGGTGCTCAAACGTTGCAGGAATGCCAAGCGACGTGCAGGGCTGTCACCCGCCCTGGCTGGCGCTGAAGGTGAGAAGCTGATTTATTTTCACAGCCTGCAAAGCCCTGGGGAGGTAGACATGGCCAGGCTGGGCACCAGGGGTGGCTCTTTTCTGTCCCTGGCACTATGACTTCAAAGTAAACTGTTGGGACTCTCCAAAATCTCACATCTTCCTGTAACGGCCACGACCCAGTCCCATCCCACCACCTGCACAAGGAAAAGCACCTTTGCTGGTCCCTTTTTTAATGCTGCTTGTGACTGTGGTTAGCTCTTCTCATGGGGTGCAGGAGAAGCTGTGCTGTCCTTTTACACCCCAGCATGGCAGCCAGGAGGGATGGTGGGGGGAACAAGGAGGGAGCTGCCAGGACCAGTTATCTGATCCCAGCAGCTCCAGTGTAAACTTAGCATGGCCTTTTAGAAAGTACTTGCTGTGGCAAAACATGCAGTAAATCACTGCTCTGAGTGCCAACAATATTTTGAGATTAGCAAATCTTAAAGTTCTCTTTGGGGTCGTGGTTTGAAGCCCTGCCTGTAAAACTGGGGGGGGTCTTCCTCACCTCACACCCTCCAGCTCCCAGGGATTGCACCAAGCTGTAAATCCTTGCTTTTTGAAGAAGATGGGATAAGGTCTGGGGTCAGCAGTGGGTGTGTGGTCCTGCAACCCACTCCTGTGGATTCCCACCCTGTGCTCCCAAGGAGCAGGACTGACCCTCTGATTTCTTTGCCTTTTCCTTTCCAGACTACCATGGAAAATCCCCGGGTTCCTCCCTTATTTTATCAAACAAACCCAGCTCCCACCAGTTGCCCCGACCCTTTCCAGCATCATCCTGTACTCCCTGGGACAAGTCACCATGACCTCGAGCACCATCACCCTACCCCTCCCTCCCCAGTGTCTCCAGTCATCTCAGTGTCCTCAGTGCCCCCAGAGTCCCCAGCACCCCAGCACTGCGCTTCCCACAGTGCATCAGGGTGAGAATGCCCAGCATTTAAAAGCCACCCAGGAGGTGGGACCCTGGTGCTTCCAGACAAGTTTTCCAAGCTCGGCTGAGGGCTCATTCAGCCTATGAGACAAAGAGAAGGGAGAAGCCCTTGGAACTGAGCAGGTAAAGGGGCATCAAGTACCTGGGAACTCCAACCAGGTGCATCCCAACGGAAAATCACCACAGGCTCTGCATCCTGCAGGAGGTCAGCCCCTGAAACACCTTCCCAAGGACAAAATATCCTGGAGATGGCATTTTAACCCAGGATAAATCACTGAGTCATCACAAGAGGTCCTAGGGAAAATCTCAGGCTAAACCTGAGATTTCTGTGGCTCAACCCTTTTCAGGCCATTTTGTAGTTTTGATGCAGTTGTCTGTCTTGAGAATGCCACAGAGGAAACCACTTCAATCCAGAGCAGTGTTCCGTCAAAATTCTGGAGGAATGTGGGACTGAAACCCTGATTGCCACTGTTCTTCCATTCGTGCTGTTTGAGTGAACACCCTGATTTATTTCAGAGCTCCTGTCACTGAGTTCTCAAAAAGATTTGTGTTGGCCGCAGAAAGTCATTCCTGTTTGTATCACAGAGAGCAGAGAAAGTTGCTTGTCAGAAGGACCTTGTCAGTGTAGCTGAGCTCCTGTTCCTTGTGGAAATATTGCAAAATAAAAAGCTGCCAAGGTCAAGTGCAACAGCAACACAGGCTGATATTAAGAATAATGTTCCTGCTTATTGGCATTGTGGGAAAGGTCCCACCTGTGATTCTGTATGGAACTGTCCTCAGAGTGCAGGGAAAATAATTTAGCAAAAGCATCACATAGCTGTGTCAGGGAAGGGTTAGGTTTGAAACCAGGGAAAGGCTTTTCCCCCAGAGGGTGCTGGGGGACTGACCAGGACCAGGTCCAGGCTTCCCAGGAAATGGGCATGGCCTCAAGGCTGCCAGAGCTCCAGGACCATTTGGACAATGCCCTCAGGCACAGGGTGGGAATGTTGGGGTGTCTATGCAGGGCAGGGGTTGGACTGGATGATCCCGAGAGGGCGGTCCAGCTCAGGGGTTCCTGTGATTCTGTGATTTGTGGTTGCCCATGTGCCAACAGCAATGCCAGCCCAGCTGGGAGCCTGTAAGCTGAGATGTCCCCAGGCCAGAAAACAGCCTTGGAGCACTTGCCCTGCACTGTATTTGCAAAGGGGCTGCAGCCCAGCATGAACCTTCCCTGCCCACCCAGCACCACACAGGCCCCTCTGACCATCACCACGTCCATGAAATCCCAAAGGTGGATTGAAATATTTGGTGTTAAAACCATGAGGTACAAGGAAAAGTAGCCAGATTGGCTTTGTTTTCCAGTGCCTGGGAGCTTCACAGCCTCCTCTACAACCACCATAGAAAAATTGGGCCCAAATCTTTTTCCATGCAAAAATGGGCCATTTTGGGGTGTGTGACTTGACATGGGGGTCTCTGCACCCCCAGCAATTGGAACATGGGGGGCTTTGGGTGGATAAGGGATGCACCTTATTTTGTGATTTTGGTGTACCATGAGGGCTGGCATCTCTTTTCCTTGCCCAGTCTGGGTCTGCTTTGCTCCTGCTCATGGCTCAGAGTGTCCCAGCTGAGCGCCCAGCAGGTCCCTCTGCACCCGCAGAGAAAGAGAAGCTGGCAGATGATGTTCCATGACACCCCGTTTTGGGGTTCTGGGAGGGACCATGGAGCAGGAACAGGGCAGAGAGCTAAGCATCAGCGGCAAAAACCGTGCAAACACGGGTGTGCTGAACTCACACATCCTCAGCCTGAGCACAAACCTCCCGGGAGCCAGAAAATCAGGGGAAAAGTCTCTCCAGCGGAGGTCCCCTCTGTGGAGAGATTTCTTTGCTCTAATGCCGCCATCCAGTGGGAGAAACTCCCTGACCTGGGAAAGGCTGGAAAAGAGGGCATTGGGTTCCCCACCACCCTCGGGCTGCCCTCGGTGGCCTCTCTGCCAGGGGCGCTGCGACTGCACTCCATCCTCCGTTCCTAAGCCCCGATCCCAGCCTGGGCGCGACGGGCAAATGGAAACAGCTCCGGAAACGGCACCCGAGCTCCTCTGGCACCCAGCGAGGGCATGGGGAAGGAGGGAAGATGCACCCGAGGCAGGCGAGGGCTGCAAGCCCAGAGGAGGAGGAGGAAGCGGAGGTCCCAGCGGTGCGAACAGCCCGGTGCCGGGGCGATGGGGGACGCTCCCAACGCGCCCCCGCCGCTCCCGCCGCGGGGTATTTGCAGTCTGAGCACACCGCGCCTGCAGAAAGCCGAATTCCAGCGCGTATTCAGCAGCATCGGGACTTCAAGGAGGGAAAACAGCAAAACGCAAAACTCCCCAGGGTTGGTCTGGAAAGCGAAATGACTTTGGCAGCGGTCACAGAGCAGCGCGACGGCGAGGGGGGGAGGCGCGGTGGCCGGCGGCCCCCAGGATCCCACAATGCGCCCCTCTGTTGTCCCCAGTGGGCGGCCAGATTCCCGCAGAAAGGAGCTTCCAGTGGGACTATTCAAAAATTCAACCTCTCGTAGCAACTCAAGGTTTGTTGGATTATGCGACGGCACAAAGGGACAGTGTTTCCTCGGGAGCGGGAGGTTTTGTGGCTGGAACACGGCGCTTTTACTCCCGCACAGAGGCTGCCTGAGCGGCATCACGGCGTTATCAGGGCGGGATCGCAGTCAGAGACTTGCCTTAAAGGGAGAAAGCAGGAAAAAAAATTGTGTTTATGGTTATAAAATCAAAGAATTTCGGGGGTTTTCATCTGGCTGAAAGCAGCAGCTGTTTTCCTAAGGTGGCGCCAGTTTCCAGGAAGCAGGCATATTCCTCCGAAATCCAGGGGAAAACCCCGAACTTTTTCTTTTCCCTTTGTGCCAAGAGGAAATTTGTCCTGAGAACAAGCTCTGTGCCCAAACAAACACACTGTCCTCTCCTCTGAGAAGCACAAATGCCTTCCCACCCACTCAAAATTAGCCGGAAAAATGACTCCTGAACCAGCAATTCCCTGATAATCTCAATGAGGAGGCAGTATCCTAGTTGAATCAGAGGCACATGTCCCAGTGGGGATGAATTTTGGAAGCATCCACCACCTCTGCAAGCTGGCGAAGACCATTCCTAGCGGCTGCAAACCCATCCTGCTCCAGCACACACTCAGGAAAGGAAGAGGGATATTGCAAAATAAAAAAGATGAGGACATTTGGTGCAGGGAATCTGCTCTACAGCTGCAAACGGCCCCACGCTGGGACTGGGATTGAGAACTGTGCACAGCTCATCACACCTGGAGTCTAAAAACCGGTAGGTGTGCCCAAGGTCCCTCTGTGTGTTTAATTAGGATCACAGAAGATATTCATTACTTCAATTTTCGGATTGGAGAATCGTTTGGTTTGGAACGGATCTTAGTTACTGCATAAGCACTACCAAAAAACAGCAGAGGAAATACTGGTGGACAGGCTGAGAATGGAAAGGGGGATGTTCCTTTTAAAGTTATAAGTGGTTTTTAAGGGACTTTCCCTGTCGGTGTGTGCGGAGCAGTGAAACCACCCGGCAAAGCCGAGCAGCTCTGCAGTGCCCCGGCATGCCCGAGACAGGGAAACCTCTGCATCGCAGCACCAGGACACTGCTCTTCCTTCCTGCGATGAAGGCTGATGGCAACCAGGGCCGAGAGCTGGACCAAGTACCTCTCAGTATCTCTGAGAGGGAGGATAAACTCTGACTGGTGGAGAAACGCCAGGTAAAGCTCAACCCGGCCGGCATACCCGAGGGGTCAGGACGAACTCGCAGCCCACGGCATGGGAATGAAGCACAGTGGAGTCACCGGACCGAGTGATGGGCTGACTCCCCACCACATTGCAGAGCGAGAGCCGCCAAAACCTCTGCACCCTGGAAGGGACGGGTCAGTGCCATCTCCGACCCCGCAGAGGCTGTGCTGGGCACTGGTCCCAGTGCGGTCCCGGGGAGAGAAGGACTTGCAGGAGGCCGGGAGGCTGGAGCAGGATTTGGGCAATGCTGTAGCACTGGGGAATGAGTGTTCTGTCCCCTGTGATGTAGGGCAAACCTCGTTCCAAGTGTCCACGCCCCAATTCCCACGCTGTGCCGTCACACGCCTGTGCTCCAGCCCAGGCCGGCTCCCCTCCAGGATGCCCAGCCCCGTTTGAGGGGATGCTCAGCTTCCTCTGTGTCCGGTGCTCCGGGTGTCGCCATGCCCGATTCTCCTGGATGTCCCATGCCTGGCTCCCCCTGGCATCCTTATAATTCGGGGTGTTCCCAGCTCCACCACTCCCGCTGCCTCCACGACCATCGTGCCCGCTCGGTCTCAGATCCCAGTGCTCCCTGCACCCCCGTGCCCGATGCTCCCGCTCTTCTGCAACCAGGTGCTCCCCCTCCCCATTCCCGATGCTCCCAGGACCCCCGTGTCCAGGCTCCTCCCAGGACCTCTGTGCCTGGTGCTCCCGACTCCTCCTCCCCAATGCCCCTAAGGATCCCCTGTTCTTCCCTTACCCTCATGTTCTGTACTCCCGGATCCCCCAGCCCCTGTCCCTCCTGGCATCCTCGGCTCCCTGCTCCCATCATTCCCGAGTCCCCCTGCCCGTTTTTCCCTGTCTCTCGGGCTACCCCGTGCCCCAGTGCCCCCTCTCCGCGGACGGTGCCAGGTGTTGCCCGGTTCCCCGCTCCTCCTCCTCTCCGCCCCGTGCCGTCCCGCCTCCCCCGAGAAAGCGAAAGCGCGGCGGGCGGGAGCCGAGCCCTCCCCGCCGGGCCGGGGCCGCACCGGGACCGCGACGGGCCCGCTCTGCCCCTGGGCCACCATGGCTTCCATTGGCGACTTCTTGCGACGGAGCCTGCGGCGCGCCGGCCGCAGAGGTGAGGGGCGGGAGGGGCTCCGGGAGGAGCCGGTGCCGGTGCCGGTGCCGGTGCCGGTGCCGGTGCCGGTGCCGGTGCCGGTGCCGGTGCCGGTGCCGGTGCCGGTGCCGGTGCCGGTCCATCCCCGGTGGCGCGGCTGCAGGAGCCGACGGCTGCCGGCGGAGGGGGGACGTTCCCGGGCAGCGCAGCGCGACTGCCCCGGGTGCAACCGAGGGCTGCGGCTCGGTCCCGCCAGCCCTGCCCGTTCGCACCTCACCTCGCGGAGCCGCGCTCGGGCCGGCCGCTCCAGGACTCACCGCATCTCTTGCTCCGTTCTGTGGGGTTCGGCCCATCTCGAGAGCTGCAGCCATCTCCCGAGAGCCCACCCCTTCCCAACTGAGTCCACCCCAGCCCCGGGGACGGCCCCGCAGATCCCCTATCTCCCCACATCCCCACTGAATAAGGCATAGCAGGGCATCTGGGACACCCGTGGGGGTATCCACGGCGGGACGCACGAGGGACACCTCAAGAGGGTACCCCTCAAGAGCGTTGGGTGTTGCAGAGCCTTCAGAAGGCGGTGCAGAAATTGGTCCTTTGGGATTTGTGATCTTTTCCGAGATATCGAATGGATCATCGGCGTTTTCTGGCTGCCGTATCTCAGCCAGAACAAAGCAGGTTGGAGCAATCTATGGATTTGGGGGGCTTGCTGCGCTCCCCTCCCCGTCTGTTTTGTGTAGTTCTGGCTCCGCATCAGCTCGATGTTCCCAACTCAGCAGAAGAGGTTTGATAAAGCCAAAGCCATTTCCTCCCCGCTGAGGCAGGTGGGCAGCTGGGCGGCACAGGAAGCTCTGCTCCCTCACAAACCAAACTTTGGCACACCAGAGGTCGGGAGTTTTCCGGGAAGAAAGAAACCGGTTGTGCCACAGGCAGAGTGGGGCTGAGCGCAGCGCTTGGCGATAAGAAAAGCCCGCGGCAGCCTTTGCCCTCTCAGTGCCCGGTGGATGGAAGGGTGCAGATCCATGTCACCGGCAGCCACTTTCCATCCTGGAGTTGCGAGAGCCCCCCTGGCCCCTCACCTTCTTCCCCTCCTCGCAGGGGATGCTCCCACTGCTGGGGGGCTGGGGGTGCTCCCCGAATCTTCCTGGCACGGGCTATGGGAGAATCAGTGGCTCTTGTGACCCTGGCTTACATTCCCGGGAGACAAGGCACTGTGAATCCTGCCGGTGTGGGGCAGCGCTGGGATCTCCGACGCCACATTTAGCCTGCCAGACAGTTCACTCTCTGCATCTCTGGAGTTCATCTTCCAGCCCATCCCAGGGATGGGCAGTTGTGGTCTTGGAGGAACTCAGGCTCTGCCAGTGAGGGCTTCTAGTCAGCCCCAGCACTGCCAGGGGATCCACACTTCCATGTGCGAGAGGCAGAGCCGTAGCCTGGCATGGCCAGGCTCTCCAGAGCAGCAAGTTTGGCTTGTTTGCTTGTAAACCACATGGACAAAATGCAAACCCAGTCCTTGCTAGAGAGCACATCTGGTGTTCTCTGAAATGCAAAATGAGACTGGATAGGCAGGATTTGACTGCACTTTCATCTTGCCCTGGAGATGAGAAGACAACCAGTGCCAGTGTCCAGCACAGACGGGGGACAGCAGCAGCCCTGCCATGGCACAGCCTTGTTCCCTGAGGTCCCCCCAGCAACAAGCTCCTGGCTGGGTCAGAGGTGGGACTAGACCAAAGCCATTGCTGGAGCATCCCAAGGAAGAGGAGGAGAAGCAATGCACATCTTGTCAACATTTTCCCTGGCCTGGAGCACCTCATTGGGCAGGTTCAGGATGATCCCCAACGAGGATAAACCAGAGGAGTCCTCAGCTAGGTCTCATCTTCCACCTGCTGCAAAGGGACCTCTTTGGGATGAATTTCACCTTGCCAAAGAGGAACAACTTTGCATGTGGAGGTGGGGAAGCCCCGGGGTGCACAAAGGGGTGGCTTTGAACATCTCCCCACCCTGAGCTGGGAAAGGCATTTCTGGTCCCTGTGATGGGACCATGAGTGTCACCTCCTCCTAAGAACCTTCTGTTCCCATCAGCTCCCAGTGACCTGGAACAAAGGCTGGAGAGGTGTTTCTAGACTAAAGGAGGTAGCTCTGGAGCTGGAGGGACATGTGGGCAGGGTGTCCACCAACACTGCTTTTGGAGGAGGATGCCATACGTGGAGAAGGATAATGGGAGTAGCTGATCGTGGCCATGCCTTGCCCTAACCAGCTGTGGCACAACCAGAAGAGCCCAGGGACAAACTCTGGGATCTGGGGACAAACTGCAAGAGCCAGTAATCTCATCCAGCCACATATTTATTTTCCTTGCTATTCCTAAAAGAGCAGCTCAACTTTTCTGCTCCAGCTCCCCACCATAATCAGAGATGGGACAGTTTCTGTGTCAAGAACAAGGTGGTAAAGGGAGGCACAAGTGGCCTCTGGGAGCGGGAAGAGCTGTGGCACGGCCTGGCTGCAGTCTCTGTCTGGCATTTAACTCCTCTCCTTTCCAGCCCTCGGATCTCACTGTCCCACTGTGATCATCCCAGGGCCATTGGAGATGCTGCACTGGGCTCTTTTCCCTCCTATTCCTGGTTGTTCAGGGTGTGACAGCTGATCCTTCCCAGCTGCCCTCCCCAACCAGCCCAACAAGAACTGGGGTGTAATCTCCAGGAACTGCTTTGCTTTGGGAGCTGTGGTTTAGGGAAAACTCTTGAGTAGCTCTTTTGCAATCAGCAGTTCCCAGGACATCTGGCAGGGAGAGGTTGGGATTCATCTGACTGGAGTTTGAGGAGGTGCTCGAACAAGATCTGGGCTGGTTTTTTGCTGTTTACTTCCCCTAAGGGAATAAAATTAACTGCTATAAACACATTCCCACACCTCCCTGCAGAAATTTAATGCAGAGCCCATCTGCCCTCCCTCATTCTATGTGCCCACTTTGCTCTGGGCATCCTTCTGCCCTCACTGGGCTGGGGAAAAGGAAGGCTGAGGGTGTCTTAGGATTCTCCCTAAAGATTCATGAAAGCCATTTTTCTTTCCTTTTCATGTTCCCAGCTGTTCTTTTTAGGAGACCAAAAGTCCTGGGCAGCAGGACCTGGTTCTCCAGCCACTTTAGCCAGTTCACATGTAACTCTGCAACTCCTCCCTTGCCCTCAGGACACCTCACACCTTCCATTGCACTCTGATCTGATTTTTTTGGGGTCTTTTTGACTTCAGAAGGAAAAGATGGAGCCTCTGCTGCAGAAAACACCCCCCCACGGGTGCCAGAGGGGAAACTGGGAGAGCGGAGCTCGGTTTTCTACTCTGCTGGACAGTTCTTCTTCGAGTACCTGGTGGTGGTGTCGCTGAAGAAGATGCCAGATGGACATTATGAACCCAAGATAACCTACCAGTTCCCAAAGGTATTTAGTCCTGGGTTTCTGATAAGATTCATTTTCCACATTTAGAGGAGAAAAGGATGTTCCTTCACCATTATTAAAGCCATGGAAGGAGAAAAGTGCTCCATGCTTTTGAGTCACAGCCCCAGACCCCAGGGCTTTGCCTGCCCTGAGTTGCCGTTGCTGGGACCATCTGTCCCTCCCCATGATCCCAGCCCAGGGCCACAAACCCCAGAAGGAAACTCCCAGGGCCTATCCCTGGCCTCCTGTCCCAAAAAGGGAGACCACAGTGGGGAAATCATACCTCAGGGAGGTGGCACAGAAAGAGATTCCAGTTTGCAGAGGGTCTCTCTGCTTTGCCTCACTGTCTATGGGGTTAAAGTCAAAACGTGGATTTTTGGGAGGTGCTTGTCCAGACATGTGCAGGCCCCTTCTGCATCATTCAGAGCCGGGGGTTGCTTTGGGACAGACCTCATTCCACTAATCCCACCCCATTCCTGGTGATTTTGGGGACCCTCCATCTCCCTGACTCTTGGCATTGCTTCCTTCCAGCGCGAGAACTTGCTGAAGGGTCAGAAGGAGGAGGAGGAACGTCTCCTCCAAGCCATCCCCCTCTTCTGCTTCCCCGATGGCAACAACTGGGCGCCTGTCACTGAGTTCACCAGGTACCTGCCCCACTGCAGGGCCTGGGCTGGGACCCCCATCCCTCTTGGACTCCTGAGGGCTGGAAGGACTAGCCCAGCTCAGCCAAGTCCATCCCAGCTCATCCCAGCCCAACATGTTTTCTCTCCTTGCAGCGAAACCTTTTCTTTTGTCCTGACAAACGTGGATGGCAGCAGGAAAATCGGCTACTGCAGGCGGCTGCTGGTGAGCCCTCCCCACCCCACACCCATCAGGGGTGTCACCCCCTCCCCACGGTGGGACACATCACCTCCTGCCATTTGCAGAGTTCAGCTCTTGGGGACGCGCCTCAGAAAGCCACCAGCCTTGACCCAAGGGACGACAAGCAGCAAGAGGGAGCCCAAAGGGGGTTTTTAAAGCTCTCTGCTGAGGCATCACTCAGATGCTGGATGGAGGAAACAATGAGTGTTCACAAAGCATGTGGATGTGGCACTTGGTGACGCAATTTAGGGGTGAATGTGGTGGTGCTGGGCTGACCTTTCCACTTGGAGATCTTGGAGGGCTTTTCCAAACTTAATGGTTCTGTGAGTCCCCGCTGGCTTCCACAGCTTCTATGCTCCTTTCCCTTGTCTGCAGTGGTCAGGATGGCTGCAAATCCCACTTGGGACCAGGGTGGGGATGTCAATGCAGCCACCCAGGTGCCAAGGAGCTGAGAGCCGTCAGCCCCGTCCCCAAAAACTGCATCTGAGCAGTGGCTGTTTCTCAGCTCATGGGTTTGACCAGCTCAGGGGCTCTGAGGTGCAATGGTCTTCCTTGGCTGCTGCTTTAAACAGGGACATAAATCCAGGAGAACATCCCTGTGCCACAGCATGGGGAATTGCTAGATCCACCACCCCTTCATCCTGGTGAACCTTCCCATTTAGGCATCCAGGGCTGAGCTCAGGCTGTTGGAACTTGATGTCGGGAGGGCTGAAAGTGCAGAAAGCAAACAGATCCAGGAAAGTCCAGTGCTTTCCAGGAAAAGGAAAAAAAAGCCAGAAACTCATCCCAATAGCCCCTGTTGTAGCAGGAGGCGGGATTAACCCCAAGGATGGTGGGGCAGGATGTCTTGGTGAATGTGGGTAGGAGGAGAGTTTGGAAATATGCCAAAGGATTTTGCACCAAAGTAATTAACAGGTTAGGCACTCAAATCACCTTCTCTGGGCACTCTCTGCTTTTCCAGCATCAGCTGCATCCTTGGCCTTGGCCCTAGCCTTGAAAGTACCCCAGTGATTGACTGGGAATTTGAGGGGAGCAAGTGGGGACCCCTTTGGGGAGTGTGGAGCTGCTGCAGGGGCTGGGAAATGCTCACATCCTTTTCCCACACTCTTCCAGCCATCTGGGCGTGGTGTCCGGCTCCCCGAGGTTTTCTGCATCATCAGCTGCCTGGGCTGCTTTGGGCTCTTCTCCAAGGTAGGGACGTGGTGCCTCTGGCCCAGTGGTGGCCCTGGCAACTGCTCCTTTGTCTGCTGTGGATTCCTGGCTCACATCTTTGTCACCCAGATCCTGGACGAGGTGGAGAAGAGGCGCCAGATCTCCATGGCAGTGATCTACCCCTTCATGCAGGGCCTTCGGGAATCGCCCTTCCCAGCTCCAGGGAAAACTGTCACCATCAAAAGCTTCATCCCTGAGTCAGGCACAGAGGTTGGTGGGGGACTCGGGGGCATCTCCTGGACTGCTGCAGCATGAGGAGCCCAGGCTACGTCTGGGAGCATCCTCCACACCGACAGCACGCAGGGGTGCTCAAGGCAGGGTGGGACAGGCTGCCAGGGGCCTCCTGCCTTGGGAATATGGGTGTTATCCCTCCTCTGATCAAGGAGGAGAGCAGTGAGGATGAGGATGGAGCCCATCCCCAGGGGATGCTGCCCCATCTTTGCCTCCTCTGCAGGTCTCCCAGCCTGGAGCTGGAACTGCCACACAAAAACCTCTCCGCACACGGTGTCGGGACTTGCTCAGCCCTGATGCCAGAGTGGGATGTTGATGTTGTGCCAGGGGCTGGGAGTAGGGTGCTGTGCCAGGACCTGGGAGGGGCATGTTGTGGCCTGAGCCAGCATCAGCTCCTCTGGCATGGTGAGGAGCACAGTGGTGCAGGGCTGTCATGGGCTGCAAATTTCTTGCCAAAAGAGGTGGTCAGGCACTGGCACAACCTGTCCAGCGCAGTGGTGGAATCACCATCCCTAGAAGTGGTCAAAAAACACGTGAATGTGGCACTTGGGGATGGGGGTTAGTGGTGAACCTGGCATTGATGATCTTAGAGGGATTTTCCAACCCTGATGATTCCATGAGTATAAACTCTTCTCCATACCAATGTACTCAGCTTCCAGTCTTGATTCCTGCCTGGTTTAGCCCTCCAGGCAGGTGCAGGTGTGTGTCAAGCCCAGTCTTTTCCTGTGGAGAAAAGATCTGATTCAGGCATGGATCAGAAGATCTCATTGCGCCCACACACAGCCCAGACTCGCACGGGCACAGCCTTTTAATTTGCTTTTTCTTTCTCTTGTGGCAAAGCCAAGCTGGAAAAATGGGGAATATCCACTCTGGCACTGGGCAAAATATCCTCAGTGCTGAGCATCCCATGGATGTGCCCTGCCAGGAAGGGCCTGAGAGCAAGATCCCTCCTCTCTAGAGCAATTTAGCAGCTGGTGATCTAAGCAATTTCTTCACCCAGGGAGCTTGTGCAAGACTTTGCAGGTTGCTCAATGCTCTGTCCCAGGGTCATGGTTGGAAGCATGGCTTGGGCTGCCAGAGGGAGGAGGAATGAGGATGTTCTTCGAAAGAGCTGCACTCTGGGGCTCCGGGCAGGGGCTGGAGCAAGGCAAGGAGATCACTGAGACCAGGACAGGAGAGGAAATAAATTCTGGGTACTGCATGGGCTGAGAGGTGGGCATGGGGCAGGATTTGAGCTGGAAAGGGGCTGTGGAGCCCAGCCAAGCCTGATGCTGCTGGCTGGGAAGATGCTGCTTTGGTAGGAAGGCACATGGAGAAGGGGATTTTTCCCCCTGAAGGATGGGGAGAGGGGCCATGGGGAAAAATGTCATGAGCTGCACAGTCCTGTTAACCCTTCAGTACTTACCATGTCTGGCTGCTGTGGGGATTGATGGGACTGGGAGACTTGTGGGCCAAGGCAGCTGAGTAGCCAGCCCGCCTGCAAATATCTACTAGATCCCTCACTTTTGGGACATTTTAGCCAGGAATTCTCAGTCTGACCCTGCCAGAGAGGCTTTAGAGGAAGGTTTTGTGGCATTTGTAGAATTCACGCCCTCCCCCCTCCTCCCTTTCCTGGCAGCTTACAGATGACCTGTCAGACACTGAGAAGGGACATGTCCCTGCCACCCCCTGCCACAGACTTAGGAGCACTGGAGAAAAGAGGTATTTTGGTTAAAAATCTAGTGCCCAAATAAAGAGCTCCACAGTGCACATCACTGATGGTTTCCCTGAGCTCTCAGGCTCACAGGCTGAATCTCCTGGCAGGATGAAATGGGATTTGTCCCTTGCACATGGACACGTGCAGATGCTGCAAACGCTGGGTCATTAATTGCTTCCAAATCACCTTCTCAGGGAGCCAGGGCAGGACAGGGGGAGTGCTGCCCCTCCTGAGCTGGGGTTCCATGGCTCTTCCTTGGCAGCTCATCGAGCTCACACGGCCTGTGGATGCCCACCTGGAGCACGTGGAGTTCCAGGCTCTGCTCCAGCGACTCAGCCCTCATCTCATTCTGCATATCTTCGCCTCCGCCATGCTGGAGCGACGGCTCATTTTCCTGGCTGAGGAGCTGAGGTGAGCCCTGATCTCTTTATTATAAAAATGTCCATTAAAATGCCCTTGAAGTGGCACAGGACACAGCAGAGTTTGGGGTGGGATGTTCCCTCCTCCCCAACGTGATATCACTGCTGGCTTCCTGTCCCACAGTGTCCTGTCTCAGTGTATCCATGCCGTGGCTGCTCTCCTGTACCCCTTCACCTGGGCCCACACCTACATCCCCGTGGTCCCTGAGTGCCTGCTGGACACCGTGTGCTGCCCCACGCCCTTCATGGTCGGCATCCAGATGCGGCACCTGGAGCGGGTCCTGGAGCAGCCGATGGAGGAGGTATTGCATCCGCAGGGGAGGGCAGCTGGATGGAGCCATCGGTAAATCTGTGTCCCAGGTTTGGCTTGGCCCTGGGGCCAGATGCTCTGATTGTGCCCTTTTCCCATCCAGGGAGGCTGGAAATCAGGGTGTCCTCCATGTCCCCTCCTGTTGGCACCTGGGGCGATTCCTCCACACTCCCCTGGGAGCTGCCCTGCCCCTGTGGCTCCAGGAGCTGCTGTTGGGGTCATCCCGGTCTTCAAGCAGAGGAAAGCTGGGTGGGGACAAGCCACCAAACCTGCAGCAGAAATTGTCCTTGTGGGGAATGCACTGGTCCCCCTGTCCAGGTCCCTCCTGCAGAGAGGGGCTGATCCCTCTCCTGCCCTCTCATGGGCTGGTGACACACCAGTTCAATTCCAAAATGAGTGAGAGGAAGCCCAGATGCCTTGGCAGGGCTAAACCTGATAACTCCCTGCTCTCTTTCAGGCTCTGATAGTTGATCTCTGTGAAGGGAAGATCATCAGGGCGGTAGGTCCTCCCTGTGTGGGTGTGGGGCTGGGGGTGGCCTGGGTAACCAGGAAGGGCTTTTTCTCCCTTGGTGTCAGCTACCTGGCAACTTGCACATTTTTAAATGGCTTCAAACTGCCAGAGGGCAGGGTTAGATGGGATTTTGGGGAGGAATTCTTCCCTGTGAGGGAGGTGAAGCTCCAGCACATGTTGCTCACAAAGCTGTGGCTGCCCCATGATCCCTGTAAGTGTCCAAGGCCAAGCTGGCCAGAACTTGGAGCAACGTGGTCTAGTGGAAGGTGTGGCAGGGGGTGGAATGGGATGAGCTTTAAGGTCCCTTCTAACCCAAACCCATCTGGGACTTTGTGGTTCTATGGTTTTGGAGGCAGAGCCATCTCAGTGGCACCCTCCCAGGGGGAACACCCCATGTAGAGATGTCTACAGCCACTGCACCTGACTTTTGAGCCAGAACAGCAGGGTCCACACACTGGATATCCCACACTCACATCTCTGCAGGACATTGTGATGATGATTAATTAATGAACCCACTGATGGGCTGCACCAACCCATGGCCCCCTGAGCTGGATTCCCTCTGGTGCTTCATGGTCCCATTGCCTTCCAGGTGGGTGATGAGGAGGAGATCCTGCCCGGGAAGCTGCAGAATGAGATGCTGATATCTCTGAACAGGCACAACAACAACAACAATGTGCACAGTAAGGATGTCTGTCATGGTAAAACAGTTCTGATCTGCCCTCTCCATGGCTAGAGACTTCAGCCAAGGGATTTTCCTAAATTCACCTGGTCTGGGATGTTTCTCTCCCTGTTTGCTGGGGTAATCCCTTGGCTTTTCCTCTGTCCTTTGAAACACAAGAGCAGGAATTGATAATTCTGATGGAAAAATGGATTTTTGCCAATATTTAGAACATTAAGAAGCTGTCACCCTGGAAAGCCAGGGTCCCCTCAGCAAAATTAGTCTGATCTTTGATTAGTAGCAGAGGAAGGCTCTAAGCAAGTAATTCCTTGGGATGAAAACACAGACCAGGTTAAAATAAGCCCATCTGTGTTCAGGGGTCCCATCCCCACCTCTCATTTCGTGTTTCATGTCCTCTTCCAGCCTCGGAGCAGGTGAACACTCTGGTGTCAGAAGCCTTTGTGCACTTCTTTGTGCGGCTGGTCGGGCACTACACCTCCCACATCAAGTGGGGCAGGAGCGGCTCTGGCAGCTTCCAGGAACGAGCCTTCTGCAAGGCCATCGCCTCCAAGAGCTGCCGCAGACTCGTGAAAAAGTTTGTGAAGACAAACATGTTTTCCCTATTTATTGAGGAAGCGGAGAAGAGCAGGATCCCACAGGAAGGTAATGGTCCCACTTCCAATCCCCTCCCCTGTCAGGTGAGCTCGGTGGAACCCCGGGCTGGTTGGTTGAGGGCCTCGCGCCTGGTGAGGGATGGGATGCAGCCTGAGCTGAGAGTGCTCAGGGCACTGAGCAGATCCTGTTTGCTCTCAATGTCCTCATTTCTCCATCCCTGTCAAGCCAAAAAAAAAAAAAATCCTCATTTGTGACTCCCCTGGAAGTGTCTAAGGCCATGCTGGATGGGGCTTGGAGCAAACTGGTCTAGTGGAAGGTGTCCCTGCCCAGGGCACAGTTTGGAACTGGATGAGCTTTAAGGTCCCTTCCAACCCAAACCAGTGTGGGATTCTGGATTCCATGGTTCATTTTAGGTCTTGTCACTTGCCTGGGAATGGGGCCGGCTCACTGGGAGCTCCATGTTGAGGCAAACAAGCGGCAGCAGCACAAACACTTGGCTTGGGCACAGCAGCAGTTGCCAGCAGCCTGACTCAGCTCAGCCCTCAGCTCCATGGCAGCAGGGCTGGTCCTTCCCCCTTCCTGGGGGCAAGGATTTACAGGGCACAGGGCAGAGCTGGGCTTCCTCCCAGCCTGGGACGAGGACAAATGGGCAGTGGAGGTGGAGGAAACCAACCAAAAACTGTATTGCTGGATGGAGACATTCCTGGGCTGGGATCTGCCACCTCAGCCAGGGGACTCCTGCTGGCACTGCCTCGGGTGCTGCTTCTCTGCCCTTTAATGTGGGACCTTATAAGGCAGACCTGGGGAGGGAGAGAGGGATGGCACAATCCCTGTTTTCTCATTATATTCCCAGTCTACATCACCATTCTGGCTTTTTGCTGGTCTGCTGCTTTCTCCCTTACTTGCTGGTGGGAAACACAAAACTGAACAGGAGTGAACACATGGGTTAAAATCTCTGGCTAAGCCAGCATAATAAAGCCTATTTTGGGTGAGAGGGATGAGTGGCATTGCAACCACCCCTATGTCATAGACTTATACAATCCTAGAATTCCAACAAATAGGATTGGAGGGACCTTTAAAGGGCATCTCATCCCACCCCCTGCCATGGGCAGAGACACCTTCCACTATCCCAGGTTGCTCCAAGTCCCATCCAACCTGCCTTGGACATTTCATTTCCACATTTCCCCTGGGTCCTCTCTGGGTGCAGGTGTCCATAACCCAGGATGATTTGGGACAGAGGATTTGGGCTGTGCAGCCCTGTATCCCCCATTCCACCTCACCCATGACCTTTTCTCCTCCACAGCATATTTCCAGCAGAAAATAAAAGAGTACCATGAACAGAAGAAGCACCGAAGGGAATCCTGAAGTCCAGCCTGGGAGCAGAGGAGCAGGACTGGGACTGACACATCCCTGCCAGCAGCACCACACTGGACTCTCTTCCTACACAGCTGGGACTCCTGAGCTGCCTGGGCAGCACTGAGCAGCAGTCCTACCCTTTCTTCCTCAAGGCATCATTGCACTGGGAAACTCTTTGCACAGAACTAGTGCCAGGCTGGGATTTCTTTCCTGACTGTGGTCACTCCAGGGATAGACTGTGACTCCCAGTGCTTGGCCCAGCACAGTCCTTGTCCCCCCAGCACCTCACACAGAGGGAGGACAGCCATGGCTGGCTGCAGGACAACAGGGTCTTAGAGTAATTATTAGAAGGGGGGGGGAAAAGGGATGAGTAGGAAATAGTGTTACTTCTCATTAAAACAAACCAGGGGGTTGCAAATAAGGAACATCTCATTGCACAGTTCCTGAGGTTTTGTTATTAACAACTGTTTTATATTGTTTTACTGAGCCATTGTTAAACACCAGCAGGAGCAGGTGGGAGGTGGGGTTTAGTGGTTTCCTCTCTCACAGCTGCCGCATCACTGGTGCCACACAGAGCCAAGTTTGACTTTCTAAGGAAACAAAAATACTCATTTCCAGCAGGTTATTTATTTGTGCTGGAGCAAACTGTGAAGGCCACATGGCTGTGGGGTGTCAAGGGGGAAACAGCTGACAAACAGCTTCAGGGAGGGAGGAAAGATCTGTTCCATCTCAGAGTAAAACATGTCACCATCCTCCTTGGGTCTGGTCTTGGTGCCAACTTCTCTTAAAACCTCGCAATTCCTCTCTAAAATGTGATGCCAGCAGCAGATTAAAGCTAAATGATGGTTCTCCTCTTTTCTGAATACACTTACCCAGGAATACTGCAGCAGGGAAGCTGGGCTGGGGCTGCAGATCTGACTGGTCCCACCCACAGAACCCAAGCCAGGTACTTCTCCCAGCAAAGGCTGGGGATGAAGGCAGAGAGCTTCATTCTCCTCTCTGGGATGTTCCAGCCAGGTTGTTTCATCACTTGGTATCAGTATCAGAAATATCCTGGAATCATGGAATCTTAGACTTCCATGATGGGAAGGGATGTTTGGGATGGAAGGGAGGTTCATGATCACCCAATTCCACCCCCTGCCATGGGCAAGGACACCTTCCACTAGCCCAGGCTGCTCCAAGCCCCATCCCTGGCCTTGGACACTTCCAGGGATCCAGGAGCAGCCACAGCTTCTTTGGTGTGCCAGAGCCTCCCCACCCTCACAGGGAACAATTTCTTCCCAATATCCCATCTAACCCTGCCCTCTGCCAGTGGGAAGCCTTTCCCCCTTGCTCTGTCACTTCAGGCCCTTGTCCACAGTTTCTCTCCATCTTTCTTGTGGTTCCTTCAGGTACTGAAAGCACACAATTAGATCACCCAAAAGCTTCTCTTCTCCAGACTGAACAACGCCAGTTCTCAGCCTTTCCTCATAGCAGAGCTGCTCCATCCCTCTGACCACCGTGATGTCTCTTCCCCTGGCTCCAAACCCAGTTTAACACAAATTTTGCAGTGGCACTGGAAGCCCCAGTGAGGGACTTTGCACAAGCATTGAAATCCACCAGGCTGCCAGTTGGCTTTTACTCTCAAGCTGGGCAACATCCACCCAAACAAGAGAGATAAAGGACATTTATTTTCCAACTCTTTGTCCAGTCAAGCACAAAGTGACAGAAACATGGCTGGACATAGGGGACAAACAGCAGTGAAAGTCTCCAGCCCTGCTGGAAGAAAATTGCTGATTTGTTTTTCAGCCTCCACATGTGTTTGGAGGAGGAAAAGGAATTATTTATTAGGAAAAAAGGGGATTTTTGGCACTGGTGGTGTCTTCTCTGGCTCCACAAGTGCCCCCTCATGGGTAGAGAGAATACAGAGTGAACTCCAGGAAATTAAATGTTAGTGGTATTTTTCTGGGTTGTTTGGGGTTTTTTGGTTTTGTTGGGGTTCTGTTTTTGGTTTTGGGGTTTTGTTTTGTTTTAGGGGTTGGTTTGTTTGTTTTTATTGTACATATTTTTCAAAGTTCAACTGACAGCAGAAAATGGTGTGCAAAATCAAGGGCACCTATCAGGAACAATCCCTTTGAAAACGGCCACTTGCCTCACCCTTCTGCTGCTTGTTCATTATGTTGTGAGGAGATGCCAAACCTTTTGGTTGTGAAGCCAAACACCATCTCATTGAGGAACTGGGAAGTAGTTATCATTTTGGGAGTAGTTCTTTTGGAAACAATTACAAATCACCCAAGGGATTGGACTGAGTGATTGCTTAATTCCTCCTGGAGAAAAAAACTGACAGAAAGTTATTCCTCAACTGCTGAAAACAGATACACAAAAATGCATCCTTAAATAAAAAAAATATATACATTTTCAAATGCAGTCAGTGCTCCAGCTGTCAGGCTAGGGAAACTTCAGCTTCAGAAGGGCTGGAGCTGCCTTAGAATCATCAACACCCAGAATGGTTTGAGTTGGAAGGGATGTTAATGATCACCCAGTCCCATCCCCTGCCATGACAGGGACACCTTCCACCATGCCAGGTTGCTCCAAGCCCTGTCCAGCCTGGCCTTGGACACTTCCAGGGATGGGGCAGCCACAACTTCTCTGGGCACCTCATCACCTGCACAGGGAAGAGTTGCTTCCTAACATCCCCTCTAAAAATCTCCTATTTTAGTTTAAATCCATTCCTCCTTGTCCTATCACAGTTTTCTTGTGTAAAAAGTAACTCTCCTTTTTTTTTTAATAGGTATTTGTTAAGTTCTGGCTTTAATACCCTCCCTTTAATGCCCAAAGGGTAGACAGACTGTTTGGAGAGGACACACTGGGAAGGGTCACCTGGGGCTGCTGGGATCAGGGACACCGGGGTTGGGTCACATTGCAGCCTATCAACATAACCTGCAGTGTATTTTTAAATCCTTCTTCCTGCTCGAGATTTGCCCAGTACTTGATCCAAGCCTACAACAGTAAATAAAACAGCGCCAAGAAATGTTTCCCTGAATTGGAAAGAGCTCATTTATTCAGCTAAATTGTTAACATAGTTCCCAGCAGAGCACTGGCCAACTCACACCATCCCAGCCGGCAGGCAGCTCAGCCCCCACTGCTGATCTGGGACTCAATCCCTGCTATGCAGCTGCCCTGCAGAAGATAATTTCATGCTCTGGCATGTGTCACCCTCTGCCAGTGGCCTCAGTGCCAGCAAACAGTCCTGGGAGGGTTCACCCTGCTGGAGCCAGGACAGGGGTGACAGCACAGTGCTCCCCACTGCTCCAGGGCAGGAGCAGCCCCTGCTCCCACCTCGCTCCCAGCCCACCTGGCCATAACCTCTGAACTGCTGTAGTCCTCACCCTCTGGAAATTATTAAACTCCTCTGCAGCTCCATTCCACACTCACAGCTAGGCCACAGCAGCACTGGAGGTACCTGGGGCAAGCTGGGTAGAATGGGAAGAGGAGGAAAATAGTGCTTTGAAACAAAGCTGACACTTCAATGACACAGAAAGAGGCCCTGAGGTGTCCTGACCTGCCTATTTCCTGTGCTAAACCCCTTATCAGAGCAAGGAAACTCCTTCAGCAGTTCTTAAAGAGCCAACACAACACCCAGTGGAAATTTCCAGCTTCTCTTTCCAAACTGAGAGGAAAACCTGCAGAGCAGAACTGTATTGGTTTAGCAGGGCATGTTCTCAGTCCAAGGTGCTGCTGCTGCAGAAGTTCTTCCTCCTGAGTGTCTCCTCAACACAACAGAAAGAGCCCATAGTGAGATCAGGCTGAGCCCACAAATCCCCTGCCCTCCTTCTCAACCCCACAAGCACATCTGACGTGACCCATGGCCACAAACAAGGCAGATGGAAAGGTCGTTTATTCCATTATCTGTCACCATACCTAGAGCCATAGCAGCACTTCAGAGGGCTTGGACTGCCAGCAGTGACTGTTCCCTGATAATACTGAAACTGCATCAGCAGAGAACTGGAATTTTTTCTTGGCTGGAGGCATCCAAACTTCCAGGGAGTGAAAAGTTAAGAAAAAGGTGTCCTATTGCATTTCCTGAACAGCAACAGGCTTTAGCTTTGCACATGGCAGTCCGGTCCTGCACAGGCTTTTAAAGGCCTTGGTTCTTCTCTAGTCTCAAGTATAAATAAATTATTTGGAGCAGCCTAATCTTAAACCTCCGAGGGCTGAGAGCAGGAATCTCCCTGTTTACATGGGTAAGTGGGCACAGAGGTGTTTGGTCAAAGGCTGGACTTGATCCACTGGACTGATTCTGATTCGAGGAAACCACTCACACTGCAGGGAGGGACTTTCCAAGCAACAGTTCTGCACCCACTTGATGCTGATGAAAGGAAACACATGGTTTGTAAAGGGCACATTCAAACCCTTTCAAGGCTCTTCCCTTGCAGACTTTCACCTGCTCCTCTTGAAGGACAGATCAACCCTTTCCCAAGCTCATTGCAGTTAAAACTCAATTAATGAGTTCCCCGAATCCCACTTGTATCTAAAAATGTCATTCTAAAGCTGTCACCTCATACATGGAGATGCTCCCAGCACCAAGACACTTGGAGCAGAGCTCCAGGACACTTGGGAGCCACCCCAGGTGTATCAGGGTGCAGGAATCAAATCCCCTCCCTGGCTCCAGCCTGGCAGGGACCCTGAGGGAACCCACAACACAGGGCCAGATCACCAAAGAACCCTCAGCTGCGCTTGCCATAAAACTGCTTGCTCACAAGATTCCAAGTGGGGGGGCAAGGGTGGAGTGGGGAAGCCTTACAGGAGTGTCCTTCTCATCCTGAGCATTTTCCTGATTCCCCCAGTGCCCCTAGGCTGACACACGACCCCCAGCTCCCTTGCTGACACAGTGCCACCCCACGAGAAGGAGCCAAGACTCTTCCAAGCACAGAAGGCACAAGACTGGGCACTTCCCTGTGCCAAGGCTGAGCCAAAGGACTTGGCACCTCTGCTCCACTTCTCAGCACAGCCCAGGAGTCCCAGCCTGATCTCTCCCCACAAACACTGCAACCACTAAACTACAGCCACCTTCCTCCATGTCTCCTGCAGTCCTGCCCCTGCCAGGACAGAAGTAAGCCAAATCTCTCAGTCCATGGCAGCTGGACACTGAGCACTGCCCATGGAGGGAGAACAAGGGTTTCAAACCTCTCCAGGCACTGAAGGAACTCAGTGCTCTCTCCACTTCCTGAGTACATTTTCTAATCACTGGGGTATCACAGGAAATCCACGTCAGGGGTTCCAGGAGCTGAGGGAGGTTTTGATTTACTGTTACTGAGGTGTGAGGTTTTTTGGTTCATTTTTTTTTCTGACCATGAGCTGTGTTTAATTCCTTCAGAGCCATGTCGTTGTCCACAGGCACTGCCTTGGCCTGAGCTCCCAGCACAGAGGATTTCCTTCCCACCTTCAGAGAGATGTTCCATGGTTAGAGGGCTGGGATTTCAGACATGGGATCCCAGCATTCCAGCTCTGTCTCCAGCAGCTTCCCCACAGCCAAGGCACATCCTGCTCAGTACTTTAGCCCCTTTGCTTGGGGGCTGAAGTTCCCCTCAGTGCCAGGACCTGTGGCATCAGGTGAACTTCATTAACCTGCAGTTAAACTCTCCATTAATCTTAGTGTCCCTCATTCAGTTCACCACAGTTTAAATGGTATTAAAACAATGACAGAAAAAAGAAACCCAAACTTACTGCACTATATAGCAGGCAAAGCTCTCAGAGATACTGGAATTACATGATCCACATAAAAACACTGGAAAACTACTCTCTAAACCACAGGCAGGTTTGTCATTCACAAGTCTAAGCAGGACAGAGCAACACATACATCTCAAGACAACTGTTGCTCTCAGAATTCTTATTTATTAAGAGCAGAAAGGAAATCTTGCTTAAGTTTTATACATAAAAAAGTAAACAGTAATTTTCTTTTTCTTATAGTCTTTTCCACTGAAGAAAATTGAGAAATAAGTTGTCTTTTTAGATAATGTTTATTTAAAAAAATAAAATTAATTGACAAAGATACCACACTATTTTGCATGCCGGGCACCCCTTGGCTCGCAGGACCCTGTTCAGCATGAAACCGCTTTGTCAGCAACGCACGAGCAAAAACCACCCCAGTCTGGCTCCCACCTGGCAGCTTGCTGCAGCCACACAACTTAGTGAGATATCTCTGGGTTTTTACCAGCTCAGGTCTTTAGTAAATAAATTTCAAGTGGACACTAAACAAGTATTTCACTAAGAGATGATGAAATATTAAAATTAAAAGCAAGTCAGATTGCAGCTGTAATTATACTACATTAGAAACTTCAGTTGGTGGGGATCCATTCACCATATAGAGATTAATTTGTAATCAAGGTAATTACAAAGACAGAGCATTTAGTTCCTGCATGCTTTCCTGGGCTTGGAACCAACAGAGTTGACTACATGGAGAGTTGACTAGGGTGTACTTGGAATTCACTCTCTCAGGCAGGAGACTAGTTAAGGAGTGTTACCGATAACAAAGAAGAAAAGTTATACAACATTGATTATTATAAATTACTTTGTTCTTATCTGCTTTTAGCCTTAGCCTCCTACAAGTCTTCATCCATTCCTGTAGAAACCCAGCTGGTTGTCCACTCCCCTGGGCAGCTGCCATCCCTAGTGGTGGTTCGAGTGCGTGGGGCAGCCCTTGATGCGGAACACGTGGATGTGCAGGTGGGCAGCGATCTGGTTGCACACACTGACACAGTATCGGAGCAGGTCAAACAGGGACAGGATCTGCACAGGGAAAAATCATCCACAGTTATACCCACATGTGCCTTGTGTGCCACACGGGGTCTAACAGCCCACGCTCCACAACCACAGCACTGTGGTCCATTGAGCTGAATTTCCCACGCCAGGAATAACCACGGAATCACAGACTGGCTTGAGATGGAAAAGACCTTAGAGCCCCAAAAGCTCCACCCCTGCCATGTGCAGAGACACCTTCCACTAGACCAGACTGCTCCAAGCCCTCTCCAGCCAGGCCTTGGACACTTCCAGGGATGGGGCTTCACTCCCTAAAGAGTTTCTGGGAATGCTGGGCTTTCTTCCAGCCCAAAACAAGACAGACTCTTAATTCTACAATCAGAAAGTGGAGGAGAGTTACAGCAGCTACAGAGATACTGTGAAATGCCCCATTAACTCTGAATGGTGATAACCACACATACAACATCTTTTCACATCACATCAACACAATTTTACTGGAAGGTTAATGCTGCTTTCGCCCATTAAACTTGAGCATTTGATAAGCCCAGGTAAGTTGAATTCAGGATGTTTTTCCCAATGGGTGCTGGAGTCTGGACATTCCAGAGCTTAAGGCACAGCCAGAGGACCCCTGCACTGCCCAACACAGAGCCTCTGCTAATGAGGTAGCGACACTCATCTGCAAAATATTCTAATCTAAGCTTTGAATATTTGCTACAGTGCTTTGAAATTTTAAACCATCACAATCATCAAGATTATCAAGTCCCACCATCACCCCAGAGCCATCATAATCACCCTTAACTCATGTCCCCAGGTGGCACATCCAGACACCTCTTGAACATTCCCAGGGATGGTGACTCCATCATTGCCCTGGGCAACTTATTCCAATGCCCGATCAACTCTTTCAGCATTTTTTTTTTTTTTCAGATATCCAACCTGAACTTCCCCTGGCCTAGATTAATGGTGTTTCTTCTTGCCCTGTCCCTGTTCCCTGGCAGCAGAGTCTGACACCCCTCTCCTGTCAGGGAGTTGTGCAGAGCCAGAAGGTTCCCCTGAGCCTCCTTTTCTCCAGGCTGAGCTCTCCCAGCTCCCTCAGCTGCTCCTGGTGCTGCAGCCCCTTCCCCAGCTCCGTTCCCTTCCTTGGACAAGCTCCAGCCCCTCAGTGTCTCTCTTGTCAGGAGGGGCCCAGAGCTGTCCCCAAGAGTGGAGGTGCCCCAGCAGTGCCAGCACAGGGCACCACACTGGGCCTTCTGAACACACCACAGCCCAGGAGCCACTGCCCACCTGGGGACACCTGGGCTCACGTCCAGCCACTGTCACCAGCACCCTCAGATCCCTTCCCAGCTTTCCAGCCACTCTTCTCCCAGCAAGAAATGCCTCCCAGCTCCAGAAATGGAGTGTTTCATGGAGTTGTTGTGACCCAAGGACAGGACCTGGCACTTGGCCTAGCTGACCCTCCCACCACTGGCCTTGGCCATGGATCCAGCCTGTCCAGATCCCTCCCACATCCCACCCAACCTGGTGTCCTCTGCAAACTGACTGGGAGTGCCTCAATCCCCTCACTCATACCATCCCTAAAGACAGTGCCCAGGACTGTCCCAACACCAAACCAGGGACACTGTGATCCCACTCAGCTCTGCACCAGCTTCAAATCCACCCCCCCTCCAGGGGATTCAGCTGGGCACAGCCAACACAATGTATTAGTGGCAGAGCTAATTAACAAAATGAGCATGGACTCACTAGGGCAATCCAGAGGACAATATACTCATCGATAAAGCTGTTAAAATACTGGTCAAGGAACAGCAATGCTGGGCCTATGAATGCTGTGTCATACAGATACATCTCACTCTTGGTCATGTGGGCAACCTGCAATTAAAAAAAAAAAATAAAAAAAAAAAAAGAGAAGTTTAAGAAATAAACATGTGCCAGCCAAGGCAGAGTGATTTCAGAATACACAAAGCCAAAACCATACAGTTCAAGCCATATTACTGCAAAATATCAAATACTCAATTGGCAGCAACAATATTGTTTGAACTGTGGTGCTCCACAGCTACAGAGATGCAAAGTTTGCAGCGAGGCACCTTTTTATTAAAGCAGAGAATGTAGCACAGGAAAAAAAACTAACAAGTTTTCCAGCTCACCTCTTCCTCCTGCCAGAAACTAAACAGTGAAATGGAAGCAGATTAGTATATTTTAAAGTTGAGCCTTGAAACAAATACTCACAGCTGCTAGAGCTTCAAAAGTCAAGGACACTTTGTGTTCCTCTCTCCCCACCGCTTTTTCTTCCATTCCATAAGGATCACCACTTCTCTCTTTTACAATTTGATGAACTTTTTTTGGTGTTCAAGTGTGCCCTTCACACCTCCCTATGTGCACAGAAGCCATCCCACACTCCATCCTCACTGCACAGCACAGCTGGGATGGGACTGAGCACCAAAGTGGGCCTGGTAAGAAAGAACTCTTCTTCCACTGTGAGCTTAAACTCTTCCTCCACTAGGAATTTAAATTCTTCCACAGTGAGTTAAGTCCACACTGACCAAGCTCACAGTAGCTCAACAGAGGCCTGCAGAACTGGGATGGCATTTGAGGCAGGAGCTGTTTAACCCTCATTCATTTTTGACACCTCTGCCTTTGTATAAACCTGTTAATGATTTAAACCTTTATTTTCCTCCAATTATTCAAGTTAAACCCTCAGGAAGTGTTCCAAACCTCAGCAGGTCCACCACCTCCTCTCCCCTTCTGCCAAACCTTTCTCCTCTCTTCCTCTGAGGGGGATTCCAGCCACCTCTGTTCCAGCCCAACTCTTCACACGTGCACAAACAGATTGCAAAAGTGTGAATTAGCAGCCGGGGAAGGAGGAGAAACAGCTCTGAGCTGTCCTGGCGCTGCCTGTGCAACCACAGATCAACTCCAGGTTTCCACTGCCCTTTCAAACAGAAAAAGACTCTGCTGCACCTCCAGGCTACCTAAAGCAAAGCACAAGTATCTCTTCAGTGCACAAACAAGTGCAAGTTACTCAGTGGAATACCCAGAGAGCTCCAGAATCTACAAATAGTTCTCCTGCAGCAAGACTCGGTAAGGTTCTGGCACACTCACCACCAGTTTATTTGTGATCTTGGCAGACACAAAGCCAAAAGTCAAGATGTAGAGGCAGGGGTGCCTCTCAAAGAGCTGCACAGCAGATTTCTTGTAGATCATTGCAGCCAAGGTGATCACTGAGCCAATATGGAGAAAAGGTGAGAGGACACTTGTTCCCTATGGTGAGATTAAAGCATGAGGTTAATAAAATGTGCACATTGCAAAGAAACCTCAAAGAGCCCCTCACGTGGTGTGCAATGAGGGGTTAAAAACAAAATCACATTAGAAACACCTTTCTGAAGGCTGGTGGTAAAAGAACAAAAAGTTGTGAAAGTTGAGCATGCAGCAGCTGAGAATGTGGTGGAAACTTTCTGGTGCTGGGGAAAAAAAAAAAATCAGATTTTCGGCAGCAAGAACACTGCAACAGAAGGTGCTTGTGCAGACACCTCCACCTGTTCTTTTACATTGGTAATATAAATAATACAGATCTTTCAGAAGGATCAAACCCAGAATCTTCTTGCAAAATTTCCTTCTGAATGATTTTTCCCATAGGGAAAAAAATCCCACAAGATTTTTCTATGAACTCTTCAGGGAGGGGTGTATTTGTATAACTTGGTTTATCTCATTAATTCAAAAACAAGTATCAAAGTAAAACGAGTACTTTTAATCAAAAATTTTAAAACTTTGACTCCTAAATCTACTATTCTTAGACACACAATATTAAGTTGTTTTTCTCAAGCCAGCAAGGAGCTGAAGGGAAAATATTTCCCACAGAGAAGGGATTATGTTAAACATAAACTGTGGCTGAAGAGCCGCCGTGCTGAGGAGGAAATGGCAGCCCAAGGTACTCACTGCTATAGTGGATCCATTTTTGCCAACTCCACCCGTGAAGATCACACCAAAGTAGTTTGTACAGGAGAATATGGTTCCTGCCACAGTACAAAGAGCTGGGAATATTTTCACCTGAATATTCAGTATTGGAATCTTAATGGAAGAGAGACAAGAAGTTAAGATATGCACAAACTCAAATTCTGGTTAATATTTCAGGTGCACTCAAACACTCCACTTTCCAACACAACATTTGATCTTCTCTCTCTGCTATACAGAGACTGACATTTCTACAGAGAAAAATGTATTTTCCAGAAATCCTTCCATGAAGCTTCCCAGAACGCTAGACTTGCATTCAGTTACCAGCGAAGAGACACCAAAAGCAGAGAAATTAACAGAAACCAAGAACTTGCTTTAAATCATCCCAGGGAAGATCATCACCTTTCCTGAAGCTGCTGTCAACATCAAACTGGGCAGAGCAAGAGACACTTGGGATGATAAACCCTTGGATCAGATAAACCCTTTCAAGTACTGGATCCAATCTTTTGTGCAAGGCAAGGCAAGCAAAGAGATCAGGCAAGTCAGATCAGAGCCAGTGACCCAGGAGAGGAAGGATGAGGTTGCTAAAGAAGGGGAGAATGAGCACAGGCAGTTTCGAAAGTTTCCTTCGTTTTTTAACAGTCATGTTTCAAGCAGAACAGGAAAAACTAGAAATGAAGAATAATCCAAAGTAAACAAGAAATATGTTATGGAAGCAAGTGTTTAGAGATAACTACCCAAAACTTGCCAACTGTATCTATTCAAGTACTAAAAGCTCTTTATTCAGGAACTGGAATCATGGTTCTCAGGTGAATAAACGCTCGGCTCCCCAGTGAGTCCAGCCAGGAACAGAAGCCCAAAAGAGGTCATGTTGCTCCTATTTTTCTTTAATTACAATCTCAGAGTAGCTTTCAGCAGGTGAATCATGGAATATTATGAACTGGAAGGGACCCATCAGGAGCACCCAGTCCAACACCTGTTCCTATACAGACACCACAACAATCCCACCCTGTGCCTGACAGCGTTGTCCAAATGCTCCCAGAGCTTAAGGATCGTTCTTGAAGATCCTACGTTTTCTACTCCATTCAACAACTGAATCTCTTGATCTTTCCTGGGCATGATTAAGAGGCAGAGGAGCTTTAATCCTTCATGCCCTGTTCAGCCCACTCCCCAAACCTCGCCCAGTTTCATGACACTTAAAATATATTTCTCCCTTGCTAAGGCTGCCCTGCTAAGGCTAGAAAAAGGCATTTCCTAAAAGATTGTAGAGAAAGAATAAAGACAAGTTAAGAGAAGGCTTGAATTGCAAGATTGGAGCACTACTTGTAATCATCCATTAATGTCAGGAGGCTCAGGACTCATCAAGCTCTTTGAAAACCAGGTACCTGTGCTGGCCTCTGCCTCAGAACTGATACTTTGGTATTTAAAGAATGGGCTGGATTGACTTTTACAAGCAAAAGGGAACAGAAGCAAACTCCATTACAGGAGTCAAAAGATATTAAGGTTGACATTTCCCCAAGACAAAGGGAGTTGGCTGGTAAAAACACCCTGCCAACTCCCAGCTACCACTAGAATATTAGAGAAGGATGCTCAGGGAAGGAGAAGATAAGGCAACACTGTTGTAACACACAGTTTGGCCAGTTTTGGGTTCTTAACATCCTCTTTTTGGCCTCCACAGCAGCTGCATCAGTGCAAAACATGCCTGAAGAAAAAAACTAATGAGAAATAGCCACATACAGAAATTTGGCAGAGGAAAGCCAGTGGATTAAAATGCCAGCACCTGCTGAATTTCTTTGTGTACAAAATGGGAGCAACAAAGCCAAAACCGGGAAGCAGCAAAATCAAGCAAATATCAGATTACTTTTATTTTTACCCTCTGAGTAGAGGGAGAGAGGGAAATGTTCCTACAAAGTAGCACTGCAGCCCCTGAATTTTAACTCAGAGGACCCTGGAAAACAGCCACAGGTCCTCCCTGTGTGGTATTCCAGGTACCCCTACAGTCCCTGCAATTCTTCTGCCCTTTCCAGTGCTTCCACGGGCTTCATCCAAAGTCATGTGCAGGCAGAACTTCACAAAACCACGTCAGCAATGCAGGGAAGTATCATCAGTCACATCTTTTACAGGCAAATCATGTTTTCCGTTAAACCCTCTGAGACTGAGGGAAGGAAGGCTGCATTGCCTAGAGAGCTCCAGAATCCAGGTAAACCCTGAGAAAGAAGCATTCCAGGTTGGACAGGGCGTGGAGCAACCTGGTGTAGTGGAAGGTTCCTTGCCCATGGCAGGGGGTGGGACTGAATGAGCTTTAAGGTCCATTTGAAACGAAACCATTCCACTATTCCAGATTTTGTCTGAGAAGAGCCCAGGCATGGCAATAACCAAGAGGCAGCAGGCAACAGAGTCGGGAGCAGTTGCCAGAGCTGGCATTAAAGCAAGTCTGGAATATTTTGTCAGAAAATTACCGCCAGAATTCCAGAGTACATTCCATCAGAATGAATTTTGTGCAGAATGAATTGGGATTTAAAAAATAAAATTATGAGGAAACAGGCAAGAGTAGAGCCCAGCTGAAGGGTCATGGAAGCAACAGGGAGAAGCACCGAAGAGACCACAGGAACAGACACAGAGCTGCTTCCTCCAGGAACTCCTCCTGTCACCAACCCTACAAACAGCACAGCCAGCTGGGCAACTCGGACCCTGGAGTCCTTCTCAAAGGGCTGGATCCCAGCTGGAGTTTGGAGCCATCCAGATATCCTGCAGTCACATCTGCCCGAGGAACAACTTCCAGAGGGCTGAACTCCAGCTTCATATTCCCCAAGTGTTTGTGCTTTTTTCACATTCCAGACCCTGTGGGAGAAAACTCCACAGTGCTGCAATTGCAGCACTTTTCTTGCTTCAAGCAGGAAAGTCAGCTCCAAATAAAAAATCTAGTAAACAAGTTACCCTAAGCTTCTTTGCTTTACTCTCATGTCCCAGATGATCCAAACTGCAGCCATACTCAGCATCTCACAGGAATTACCCAGCTCCAGGAACCTGGGGAGCAGCATTTAACAGGCTTTGAAGAGAAAGGAGGGAGCCAGGACAGGCACACACGGCTTCATGGAATAAAGGAAAGGTAATGAAAGCAACAACTGCCAAAATCCACAACTCTGCATTTCACCATCTCAGAGTGTTTTGCTTTTCCCATGAAAAGTGGAATGTTTGAGTACACAACCACATTTGCTCCATATTCACCGCAAACAGCAGCAAATAAAAAATACCCAACCACCAATTTTGCAGTCACATCAAGTATTAAAGGATTAGAGAGGCCTGGATGAGAAGGGGTTTGCTCTGCAAGCAGTAAATAACATTTATCTCTAAATGACCACAGAATCTCACTTGTTGAATTAAACAGGATTGTCATGAGAGACCTGATTAGGATTGTTCTCTGGGGAAATGCTCCATTAAACCAAACAAACCAACCAAAATAGTTCAGTACTTCCAGGAGCTGCCTTAGGCAAATGCTATTGCAACCCAGAACTTCTGATAGATTTCAAGATTTTGCTGAAAAGGGTTATTTAAAAGGCTATTTTAGAGTTATTTAAGCTATTTAATAATGAGAGACTGATTTCTAACCTCACACAAACATCACTGAATTGTGCCAGAAGTTGCTCTAGCAGCATTTTTTTCCCTTTTATTTTTTTTTTTTAAAGGAAATTGAGAACAGGAGGTGAGAAGTTCTCTCGGTAACATAGACTATTAAATTATAGCTGCATGGGGATCTTGGCCACATTAATATTTCTGTAAAACTTGGCACCAATAAGGTGATGTGTAGCCTCATTTTTACTTTCTAACCAGTCCTATCCACCCTCATGCCCTTTAGATAGTATTTACTTTGCAGTTTATAGGATTAATTAAGGGCTTTTGGGTTTTAAGCCTGAAAGCACAAGCAGCAAAATTCGGACAGCCACGATTAGCTCATTTGGGATCCTCTCCACATACTGTGGGTTCATTGCCCCCATTACATGGAGCAGATTAGAAATTCATCCATCTGGGGTGAAGCTTTTCAGGGAATTTTGACCATCTCTTGGTGGTATTGAAATCAAGATTTCTTTCTCCTTAAGAATTGCATTTATCAAATACAGAGAGAAGATCAATAACCAGGAAGAAAACTAGGAAAACCTTCCAGGAAATCAATGCTTTGGATTTTTTTTCCAGTAAATTTATATATTTTTAATTTATATAAGCACATACATGCTTTTCTGTGGACAATGCCATTTTGACAGCTCAGTATGGCTTCAGTAATACTTACTATTATTATTATCATTATCATTATTATTAAACTGCCAGTTGACATGGCCTGGTGAGCCTATATCAACAAATCTATTTTATATAAATATATGTACATAGATACGGATATAGATAACACATCTGCAGCCAGGCTGTGCCAGCAGCTCATTTAATCAGGATCATCTTAGTTTAACCTGACAACTGGGGGTTTTCCCCTTACACAATTCAAGAGTCATCAGCCACACTCAGGCCATATTTTCTACTGATGGTTCCCAACTGCTCTCCAAGAGTTCCCCCAAATCCTAATCCCAGTTTAATATTCCTCCACTGTTTGTTGCATGGAATTCATTCAGGTTTTGGCCAGAATTTCACCAAAGGTTTAAGTTCATGCAGTGTTTGATAGCTTTTTATCTGCATGCACAGGGTATACAGGGTATAAAATAACCTTGTTTTGATGACTCTGGTACAGCCAGAATCCACAGTTATTTCCGTGGAATCTGAATTCAAAAATCTGTTTCCATGTATAAGGAAAAGTGAAACCTTCCTGCAGAAGTGAAACTGTTTCAAGATGTGCAGAAGTCCTTCAGTGACCACAGGATTATTACAAAG
The DNA here is from genome assembly GCA_013400175.1 of Phainopepla nitens. Classification (NCBI taxonomy): domain Eukaryota; kingdom Metazoa; phylum Chordata; class Aves; order Passeriformes; family Bombycillidae; genus Phainopepla; species Phainopepla nitens. The sequence continues at coordinate 342,970 of VXBQ01003605.1, forward strand.
GATAAAATAAGAACATGAGCAAAATTACCAGAGATTGCCAAAAAGGTGGTCCTCCAATCACTGCCAGTAAATGCATGATTATTATGAAGATTTGTACTTCAGTCACATCAATTCTGATTAGGTATAAAAAGCCAAAAAAAAAAAAGGCAAAATTATTCAAAGCAATTTCAAGTCAGTTATTCGCAAGCTCAGCGGCGCAACTCTGTCATGCACAGTATAAAGACCCCAAAAGGCTGAGGAAAAGAGGAAAAACTCACAAATAATTTAGAAGGCAAAAATATATTTCATTTTATTGTTCACATTAAGAGCAATGTTGTGCTATAATTTTGTTTTACTTCACAGTGTAATAACAGAAATCCATTTTATCAACAGGAAATATTGGAACTCTTCACTGCCCAGTGGCAGCTGCAGAAATAAATATTCAGTTTTAACCCTGTCCACCAAAAAAAAAAGAATTTAGTACAGATGATAAAATTCTAAAAATGTACTTTAACCCCTATTATATTTCCTACCCTATCTTAATATGAATATCCTCTGAGTAGCATCAAGCTTTGGAAAGAAACACAAATCCCTAAAGGGTTGATGGAAATGGTGCAGTGGTGGCAAGGAGAGAAACCACTTCTGGTTCCAGCAGAGCCAGGATGTGCTGCAGGAAAGAATGGGAGAAAACAGGGAATTCATGGCTTTGTTTTAAGGAGCACATAAAAGTCTTGGAGGCAGAAAGAGGAAAAAATGGGTGTACAAATGAATGCCAGAAAAAGGAGTATATAAAAATGCAAGTGAAATGAAGAGGATGGACTTGCTGATGTGATATACATACATGGGGTGTATATACACTATATATGCCATAAATAGGCATACACATTTTATACATCTATATATATATGCATATAGATGTATGTTATGTATTACAAAAAAATATAATAGTCATATAATAGTATCTTGCCCTGAAGTGCTACATCAAAAATAATCCTTCAAGTCTGTTTGAAACATTTCTGGCTTATCCTTATTTCCAGTTAGACAGCTCTACCCAGAAGACTCCAGATCACTTCCTGCACACACAAGCTTTGCTGTGACAAAACCCTGCTGATATCACCTGCACAGGGAAGGAGAATTATGGAGTGGGCTTTTCTCTGTCTGCCTTAAATGAGCTACAAGACCATGGAATTGATTTTAATATCAGCTCAGTGTTTCTCCATAGATGTTTCTGTTCCGAAGTGGATCCTCTCATCTGAGGCTCTCCAGTCTGCTCAGCAGCAGAGCCATATGCACAAGGGATAATTCCAAGGCCACACCTAAATCCCATGGCAGACATCCCCCATGGCAGGGGGTGGAATGAGATGACTTTTAAGGTCCTTCCCAATCCAACCCATTCCATGATTCCTTGCTTTTCACTACACAAATCTATAGATGGGACACCCAGGAAATAACCATCAGAGCCCTCCTATATTCAATTTGCTCAACAGCAATCCTGCAAGGCAATCACAACTGGCTAGGGGGAAAATGAACTTCCACTGAGGAAAGAATGTTCTAAAAGATCTCTGTTTTCAGTCTTGATACAAACAAACTGAGCCACTGAGGCACCTTGCAGGAAAAAAATAAAAATGCTCAGCAGAGATACACAAACCAATTGATTTAATGCAAATTGCTTCCTCCCAGCCCTTGGAGTCAGCATGGAAATGTGTTCACAGTGAGTCCAGTCAAGGAAAGGATGAAGCAGCTCCATTCCAGGAGCACAGAAATGTGTTTTAGCCCATTTCACTACTTCTGTCAAACACCTAAAGAACGGAAAGAAACTGAGAAAGTTCACAGAAACAGTGACTAATAACTCATGGAGGTAACTCTAATTTACAGCTTTCCTTGGATAGGAAACCAGGTTTTCTTTGGCAGCAGCCATCTCATGCACAATCAAGTAATGTCATGTATGGAAACCCAAGTTATTCTGCCAGACAAACCTTTGCACAAAGCTGAGAGCCCAACAAATACAAGGGGAGCAGTGCCTGGATTGAAGTCAGGGAGTTTATCTTTACACAGCCATGGCACAACCTTTACTCCCCTGCCTAGGGCTCTGCCCTTCCAACTCAAACAGAAACAACATCAGGCAACCAAAGATACTTGTTAAAAACTCCTCCCTGACTCAGAGTAAGAATCTCCTATTGTAGAACAAATGCAACTCTTAACTTCAGTTCCACCTTAATATTCTGTATTTTTAATACCAAATGGCTCCTTAAAACAGAAGACAAAAGCATTAAGACCTACTGAAGAGAAACTGAACACCAAACTACCACCTAAAGAAAGCAAAAACTCTTAATCCCAAGGAGGAAAAAGGCCTGGGAACATCTCATGCACATTAAAACTACTGTCAGATGACTTAAAATGATAGGCTTGATATCAGTAAAGCACATGCTTGATGCTGGAATTATTCAGTGAATTTTTTTTTGTAGGATGTCAAGTGGCCTCTAGACAGAAATCTAAGACTCCAGAAATCCACAGGCAGCTCCTCGAAGCTGGACCACAGAAGGGAACAACATCTGGAAGCACAAGGTGGTAAAAGGGGCACACTGCTCCTCTCTGGGTTTAACTTGAATTCAAGGGAACTGTGCAATCAGCACAAGCAACAGCATGAACCAGGTACATCTGTGATGCTGCTACGTGGAGCAATCACCCCAAGTTCCTCAAAATCCAACCACTTTCTTCCCCTAAAAACACCTGCTCAGCCCCACCTTCTCTCCTGTGCCAGCACCATCTCCTGCCATCAGGGGGGTCAGGAGATTGGTTTGGCTAAAATGATCCAACCAAAAAAGAAGAAATTCCTGTCCCAGTTCCCAGCCCATCAGCTTTCCTGGTGTTTTTTTCATGACCTCAGGAATGATGGGAGCCCTAAGGAGAGGGCAGGGAATGTCTGCTCAGATCCTGGAAGCCACACAACCCAACACTGAGCCAAGGGGACTTGGCAGCTGCAGACCAGGGAAGAATAAATGGGAATGACAGACAAATTGATTGCTACCAGCCTTCATAAAAGTCCTCAACAGCCCCTAAAATGAAAAATAAGTGAAAGAATGCCATTATAAACCAAAGCAATAATGGTTTTGGCAAGAGAGACGTGAGCAAAGCAAAATCCACACTGCCTGAAAAGCACTGAAACATCAGGTGATCCAGAGGACATTTTTACACCTAAATTATTAACTTCAATTTATGCATTGTATCCAGGTAAAATGAGCAAGCAATCAAAAAAATCCATAAATTGCCTCAGTCACCACAGAGTTTTTAAACTCTGGTAGAGCTGGGAAGTAATCAAATGGGAAGGCAAAAGCAGGGCTGCAGGAAAGCACTTGCTCCATTTGGATGGAGACTGACCAATACCTTTCTTCCTGAGGGAAAATACATCCAGCTTGCTTCAGTGGATGGGGAACTTATTCAGAAAGCAGGGTGATAATGTTCCTGCTTAGATATGACATCATTAGTACCCTATTTTATTCTATATCAAGTTCCATTCCATATTCAAGTGGTTCTCCCATGGTAAACATTAAAGAAACTACAATTTTGGAGTAATGGATCATTTATCTAATTATAGTAAGAAAATAAGGGAAAAAAAGGCAGAAAATAGGGAAAGACCTTTGTTCCTGCAGCCTGCCTCATTTACTTACTATAATCACATTTAATTACATACAAGCAGGTACCACACACAGAGCTGTAAGAAAGCATAACCATTTCAAAGCAAGAAAGGAATCAGCAAGTTCAAAGATTCTATTTTCAACTTGTGTTTGTAGTTATTTACTCATTTAAATACTACAGTGGAAATCCTAAGAAAAAATAAATGGGAAGAGCAAGCAGCATGAATTCTGCAGGAGGTTCTTAAAGCCTCTGAACTGGGATATTTTTATTAAGTGGGTTATTTTCAGGCATCACTGGAGCCACACTTCCCCCCAACCTGACAGCTTTGCTGCCTGATGTTTCCTGACAACTGAGTCACGTCAGCACTGCCCAGAAACTGATACTGTGCACATTGTGTGGAGGATCATTAAGCCCCATCAAATGAAGAAAATGAAACAAACCTTTTTCCCAAGACATTCCCACACTACAATAGATGGACGGAAAGTTATTGTACAAGTTCAGTGGACACAAAGAATCAAGTTGCAAAAATCTCTTCTTCAAATAAACCAAGGGCTTTTTCATCTTCTCTAAAATAAACAGAAGACCCTGAATTGAGGTTCAAGATCAGCAGCAACATCCAGGCGAAGAACAAGAACAAAGAGCTGATGCTGACAACAGAGCAAAGAGCCCAGACTCAATATTTAACAAACTAAAATGCCCAGACAGAACATTCAATAGCAAGGCTGGGGAGAATACTCACAATAAAGCTGAGAAGTACTGATTCTGCAGCAAAGTGATGTTAGGGAAGAATAATAACCAGCAGTGCTGTAGAAGGCAGGGACAGGGTCAGGCAATGTCAGCACTGCACTGGGGGTAAACCACGGGCTGAAAACCAGAATACCCAAGGATTTAATTCAAAAGAAGTCAGGGAACCATAAAAGTTATGAGTTGTTAAATGCCCTCACTCCCTATCTGCCTAAATTCACAAGATAAGAGAATTCCTGCAGAGCTTCCTGGGGCAGCTGCAATTCCTGAGGTGACACTGCCATCCATGGATTCTCCTGCACACACTGCAGTGTTTTCCTCTACTGATCCTTTCCCTGCTGTAACAAACTGAAATGCAGATTATTTGTCAGTCTTCAAACTTGTACAGTGTTCCCACGTAAGAGAAGATCTAGAGAGCCCCAGCCTGGTTTGAGTTAGAAGGGACCTCAAAGCTCATCCCATTCCACCTCCTGCCATGGCAGGGACACCTTCCACCAGCCCAGCTTGCTCCAGGCCCTGTCCAACCTGGCCTCAGACACTTCCAGGGATGAGACATCCCCAGCTGCCCTAGGCAACCTGTGCCAGGGCCTCCCAGCCCTCATAGAAAGGAATTCCTTCCCACTATCCCATTTATCCCTGCCCTCTGGCACTGGGAAGCCATTCTGCCTTGTCCTGGCACTCCAGCCCTTGCCCAAAGTCCCTCTCCAACTCTTCAGGCACAGGAAGGGGTTCTAAGGTCTCCCTAGATTCTTCCCCTCTGCAGGCTGAACATCCCTAGCTCTCCCATCCTTTCCTCATAGGAGGTTTCCATCCCTCAAATCACTTTTGTGGCCAAATATTGTCAGGAACATTATTTTAACATTTTGTTTTCTATAACAGGCTGAGCAGTCTCCAGATTGAATCATCCTCAACACTTTTATTTGCAATTCCTCAATATCGTTGTGCTAAACTGTATTAAAACAGCCCAATTCTGGTCTTTGAAAAATCACCAAGGCAAAATGCTCCAAACCAAAGTCATGTTCCATCAGTACAAGAACTGCAGGGTGCCACTGCAGAGCTTGCAGGGAGAAGGAGGCAGGGCTGAAACTCTGGCACTTCAAGTGTGAATGTGGGGAACAATGGAGTAAACCTATTTTGATTCCCAAAATGTTTTTATTTTCCACCTTTTTAAGCCTTCAGGTTTTTTTAAATAATTTCCCCATATGCTACAGGGATAAGCAAACTTCATTAACAATTTAAGACATTTTGCCCTCCTTGGTGAACATAAAACTTTCCTGTCCAGCAAGTACAAGGTTTAGCTGTGCTGCAAGAATTTGAAGCTACTCACTTCATACTGTCCCAGCTCCTGTATTATTTTCAAGACCGGGTTATATTATTATATTTTCTCAGCACAAATGTTAGTCACATGAAACAGCCAGAGTATGAATATGCATTTTCTGTAGCTTACCCATCTGAGATGTGCAATACTGACCTAAAAATCTGTTCTGCCTGACCTCTGAGTGTGTAAATAAGTGATTGATGCACGGTGTGTCTGCGTAAAACACCTGGAAGCAACAGCATCTTTAGTTACGAGTTAAGACTAAAACTAAAGATGCCAGAAGGTATCTAAAACGACTCATGCCAGAATTTAAATAGACTTTAAAGTCTATCCTGTAACTCAGTGCCTAAAACTGGGTTAAAATAAGTGTGTGAGGAGACCTGTCACAGGCAACACCTGGGGTTCTGTCTCAGGAGCCAGTGACAAGAGCCTGAGGGACAGGACAAGGGGGAAGTGGCTTCCCAGTTCCAGAGGGCAGGGATAGATGAGACATTGGGAAGAAGCTCCTCCTTGTGCAGGTGCTGAGGCCCTGGCACAGGCTGCCCAGAGCAGCTGTGGCTGCCCCATCCCTGGCAGTGCCCAAGGCCAGGTTGGATGGGCTTGGAGCAGCCTGGGCTGGTGGAAGGTGTCTCTGCCATGGCAGGGGTGGAATGGGATGAGCTTTGAGGTCCCTCTAAACCAAACCAAACCATCCTGGGCTTCTGTGAAAATGCCCTGCCTGGCCCATCCCCTCACACCCTACTCCCCAGCTGGCTTTAAAACCAGTATCACCAGTATCTCCCAGGATGGTGACGGGGCCGTCCTCTGGCCGCTCCAGGCCCTCTGCACCCGCCCTTCTTCTCTCTCCCATTCCATGGCAAATTGTCCTACTCCTGTTCAAACAACTTCCTTCCATCACACAATCTGAGTTATTTCCAACCCACAACCACCACACCAGAGAATGATTTCAGAACTCTGAGTGTTTCTATGTGATTTGATAATTTTTCCACCCTAAGCAACTCCTTGGTCAGTTGAGATGTTGATATCACAGGCTAAAATCTTGATTTAAGCTCTTCCTTCCTTTGGATTACTGCTTGCTAAATTGCCATTTCCTGACACTATTTCCACTCTTTGATCGATTATGAACAAAGTATTTTAAAAATTAAGTCACTGATGTCACTTGACTCCCTTTAGAGCCACCCAGTTCCCAGGGTCAGCTGGAGACATGTCAGGATTTACCAGACTGCTGATGGTGCTGCATCTAAAGCAGAGTCAGTAATTCATCTTCCTAAATAACTTCCTGAAAGCAGAGATTTTGCTAATCTACTGCATGAAAAAACAAAAGAACTCTTAGAAAATAATTACACAGGCTTAACAAAGGCTATGTAAACCAACCACCAAAAAAATAACCTCACTTTTGTTTAATATCTGATGCATTTCTAAGAAAGAGATCAAAATGCTATTCTTATATCCCCAAATATTTCAAGGGAAAGTCCAGGCTAAAAATTCATGAGATATTTCAAGGAATCTAATTCATTCACTTCTAAGGATCACATTTTACTGGGAAGGGACCTCACCCACATACAATGTACTAGCAAAAAAAAGGAAAAAAAAAAAAAAAGGAGGTGAAATAAGGAATAAAAAGCCCTTTTTAAAGCTAGTAAACTAGGAGGGAGAAGGATTTATTTAGCACAGACATAAGGAAAAGTATTTTGAAAATAAAGACAAGCTGGAAAGGAAGTTACTTCTTCATGAAGCTACAAGTAGAAGGATCAAGCTGCACAGCTTAAACCAGACTTTTTAAGTTATTACACAAGACATAGCTCCCTGAAAGAGCCAAGAAATTCTTCTTTTTTTGGTGGAAAGGTATTGAAATGGCTGCATCAAAAGAAGCTTTTTTAAAAAAGTAGTTCCAACAACATTATTCTACACCCAAACTTAGGGCTGCTTGCACAGCCCTGCTTGGCTCTTAGGTAAAGCCAAAATCATCCTAAGAAGGAAAGTTTAAATCAAACTTTTGTTGAACAGGTCGGTTTTGCTTTCGTTTCAAATAAAATGCGACGCTTTCAAAAAAACTTGTTTCCAGTTAAATCAAATTTTTCCTACTCGTTCAAATATTTTTCCTCCTTGTGTTAAATACGAAAACACGGTGCAATCCCCTGGAGAAGCTGCTTTCCACAGAGCAGTGCATGACAAAGGAGCTGCCCTGCTCAGTCCATGCTGCTGCCAAGCAAAGGCTTTACCGTGTAGTTCCAGAACCAGGGCCCCAGAGTTCCCGTGAGGAGCTGGATGGTTACTGTGCAGAGCATGGACTCTGTCACATCAAATCTACGTGTGAGGGAGAGAAACAGTTCAGAACATTCTCCTGAGCATTCCTCTGAAGGGGAGCCATTAAAACATCTTCAGTCAGGCTAAAGGACAAAATCCAGGGTCGGGATGATTCAAAGGGCAGGTCAGGGAAGGGATTAACAACCACAAAATCCAGGAGTATCAATGAATTAGCTCATATAGTATTTTACACATTTAAATCTTCATTCAGAACTTCTGCAATTTACAGTTTTACCGTATCACTCCAAGACATAAGGAAAAACAATCATTTGGTGTGTGCCTGAGGGAATAAATGAAATCCCTTGCTCTGAGTCACGCCAAATAAAATCTATAACCAAGCACAATCCAGGACTCTCATCTCCTGACCTCATGCTCGTGTCTGCAAATGACACTGAATATATGAATTCTGCAGCTGAAGATGCTCCTGCACGTTTTAGTGGAGCAGAAATGCAGACTGTATTCCAGTTTGACACTTCTGAGGGAAAGGAAGAAGTTTCACCTCCCTCCTCATGCAGCTCCTTGGAAAATAATGCTCCAAGAAGTGAGCTCTGGACCCCTGCTCAGGGGTAATCACATTCCATTCTGTATATATTTATTTCTCACCCCTGACAGAAAGGGATAAAAAAAATATGCTGGAGCCAACAGAGCCACAGAAACCACCCTTTCTCCTAATAAAGTGCCATAAATCTGCATTTTACCATAACAAAAAAAATTTAAAATGAGATCAAATTTTTAAAAAGTCAAACCATTCTAGTTTAAAAAGAACATAACTCAGCAGCAGGGTCAGCCAGAACACAGCTCCTATTTATTGCTGTACTTATCAGAGTGTGCTGGAACAGACACCTGCCATGCCAAAGGATCAAAAATGGGCAGCACAGAAAGGTTGTTGTGGCCCCACTGCAGGGCTCAGGTGCAGTGATGATGTGCAGACACCAGGCCTGAGGAGAGGGGCCACTGGAGTTCAGCCTGATAAGCATTTTCAGTTTAATTATCACAGCACATAACACAGTAAAGAGCTGGGAGAGGTAATAGTTGGTATTTTAGGGAATAGAGGAAGAGAAAGCCCCATGTCCAAACCCCACAGCTACTTTGGTGCTTCACAACAGCTGCAGTCTCTATTCCTTTCTTCCTATGTTATTTTTGGTGATATTTGTAATTCAGACATGGATCCATTTTTCAAACACCATCTAGGAAGTTTAAAAAAGGGCATGGACCTTGGCATGTGCTTCACTCCATGAAGATGCTGGCAGTGACAATCCCTGTGCTCTGCTGGGAGCCCAGTCAGGCTCCTGAGTCTGGAGTCAATTAACACACAGGGCATTAGTGCTGCATCCAGAATATTCCCTTGCCAGTGCTAATTTACTGAGTGTATTCCATGGGCAATTCTTAAAAGGCCCTGTTTGACTAAACAAGTCATTAGACAATTTAAGAGCCACCACTGGCTCAGGGCTCAGAGACAGCTGCAGTCAGTCCCTTCCTTGTGCTAACAGAGAACCCAAACTGAAATCAAATGGAGAAATGTCCTGAGAAAATGATCCAAGGACAACAGGAAACAGACACTTACACTGGAGATGGCCCTGTAATCAAGTCAATCCCAGCTGATCTAACACAGCTTTTTAAGGCTGTGTGAAACTACAGGGGAGGTTTATGCACCATCCTCCCCTTCCTCTCCCAACACACAAAACTCCATGAGAAAGTCCCAAGTCACAGCAGACACGAAAAATACTCCTGCCTCAACAGAAAACAGAAGTTATGGGGCTAAAAAACTCACAGGGATTCATCTAGCAGTTAATGCTCTGCTCTGAAAAATGATGGTTCTTCCATCTGTCCTGTCCAGATCTACTGAGCATGCAAGTGGTACTGCTAAGGCTGGGCAATGAACTGGGAATCTGACCAGGAAACAAAGGATTGTTTTCTTAAGGGAACCACAGCAGCAAGAAAAGAATGTCCAGCATCAGAACACAAGAGAAAGAAATGCTGAGTCACATGCTAGAAGTGCAACTGCTTATTTATAAAGTTATTAGAGTTTTATCCTGACTCCTTCCAATTTAGCAGTTTCATTTCATTGGATCCAATGAAATGCAATAGTGTGAATAAAGCAAACTGTACAGAAAAAACGCAAACATCAATTAGAATTATTTCCAGCACCAGGAAATTTAGGTTGAGGGAAAAATAGTATTAGAAATGGGCCATAAGCCCCTTTCCTTGTTATTATACACGTCCAGTATGCAAACTTTTCTTTCTGCTGCTCACAGAGGTACACAGAAGTTGCACAGGTCAGGCAATAGCCATGTGCTTGTTATGTTGTAGTTCATTATTTCACAGAGCAGTGAGAACTGCAAAGATTTATCAGAACAATCAGGAGCAGCACCTCCACACGTGACCAGAGGGCTCATGGCTGAAAATACTGCTGAGGGACTTGTGGGAGGGAAGAGGAGGAGGATGTGGAAGCCACTCCCCACCTTTTCCATGAGCCCTCAGCAGCTGCAGTTTTCTGTGACACTGCCAGTGTGACTGAGGGAGCAGGAGGTGCAGGTTACCAGCACCTAACTTCACACCCACCACAAAGACACTTCAACACATCCTGCTTGCAAGCACAGAGAACCCAACACTCCCTGACATCAACAAAGGCTCTACTTAGCCTCAGACTCTCCTCTGTAAATAACCTGGGTGTAAAAGATCCCAAGAAGTGCTGGAAAGTTTTAAGCTCTGCAAACATGGGGATTACTGCCTTATCTCAGTGTGGAGATCCTGAGGCTCTTCTCAAGAGCGAGAACTCAATGTGCTGAACTCTGACTTAGAAGGTTTCCAGCCCTGTATTTCAGTATTTGGTGTGTGTTGTCTATGCAAGATAAAACACCAGCTCCTCCTCTGCTGAAGTGGAAGGCTGGCTTAGCTGCTGTCTGAAATCTTCCTCACCTCTCTTTTGGACCTTAGTGGCAGCAGTGATGACAGGGCTCAGGCAAACCAAGCCATCATCCCACAGGCTCCTGGGCCTGTACAGCTGCTCCAGAGTCATTGAACAGGAATGCTCCCCCAAATTCTCCAACTCTCCCCAAGGCTGTTTTGTTCAGCAGTCTGAATGCTTTTGTTTTCTCTGGGGATTATTATTCAAACAGCAAAGTAATCATTTTTAACTTTTCAGTTATATGAAAGGTGGTAAAAACTGATTCTTCCTCTCATATTTATGATATTCCTTTGTGAAGCCTCCTTGGAAACTAATTTCCATCTCACTGTGTCTATATTAACACATATATACACTGCTATAATTCCTACCATCAACAACTTTTGGTATTTTCTTTAAGAAAAGGTTGGAATAAACCAGATAACGCAGTAACTGTAGGAGAAATGCTGGAGACCATGGTACAGCAGCACCCTCATGTCTCTGGATGGAACCCCTGAGTGTTCAGCACCCACTGGGTTTCTTCACTATGATTCAGCACCTCCAGCACTTCCACCATGAACAAGTGCACCAAGACTTTACCTGAGTAGTTTGTGTCTCATGTCTCTCATGAAACCACCCAGGCTGGACAAGGGGGAAGGGCTTCCCACGGCTGGGAGGCAGGGTGAGATGGGATATTGAGATGAAATCTTTCCCTGTGAGGGTGGGGAGGTCCTGGCACAGGCTGCCCAGAGAACCCATAGCTGCCCCATGCCTGGAAGTGTCCAAGGGCAGGTTAGACAGGGCTTGTAACAACCTGGCACAGTGGAAGGTATTCCTGCCATGGCAGGGGTGGAACTGGATGGGGTTTATGTCCCTTCCCTCTCAACCAATTCCATGATTCTGTGATTCTGAGCTGTACTTCAGAATCCAGCTCTGACAGGGATGGATGGCTCTGACCACCTGCAGTCAGGCTGTGCTCTGATCTTGAGCAGCTGCAAACATCCTGAGCCTGCACACACTCACTTCTGTACTTCCTGCAGGGACCAGGACCACTACTCAATCCAAGTGGGATAAGCCTGGACTGGGGAAGAACCAGGGGATCACACCTGAGCTCCAGATAACATCAGGAAAATCCTTTCAGGATTTGTGCACCCTAATGATCTGTTTTCTGAAGCAATCACATCTGCTCCCACAAGGACACATGGAAGTCCATCACAGCTTGCCAGTTTGATTTTTGGGATATGCAGGAAAAAAATCTGTTTCCAAAGCAGAGGTGCCCCAGTGATTGCACAGCTGCTCCAATACACAACTCAGCTCATCCTGTGCTGCAACACAGCAACTACACAATCCAGACAAACCAGTTCCTGTGCTGGAAACCAGGTCAGGAGAACCAAGACATTATCTGGGTTATTTCAATACTAAGCGTCCCTCTGCCATTCAAAATCACCTTTTTCTTTTTCAAGTGTTCTGAGTATTCCTGATCTTCTGTAAGATCATTCCCAGATCAGGTGTTTTAAGTAAAACTTCTGCATTTAACTCTATCCCTGCTGTTCCCTGCTGCCTTTGCACTGCTGATATCATTACAGTGACTTTACTGGAGCCTGCCCCACTTGCCTTGAGACACTTCCTGCTTCCTTCTGGGGAATTTTTAAGCAATACTGACCTCTAGCTATTATTTGAGCTGTTCAACCAACACCAGTTGCTTTTGAAGACTGCAGTGGTTGCCAGGATCTAATGGAATTAGGTGATTATTTGAAGATGGAGACATCACAGGACTTTAGTGACTCAGCTGATTGTACTAAATCTTGGAGTAGCACAGAGACCCCACGACAGCTGTCAGGGAGAAGACAATGAACCTACACAGCTGATGGATTCAGTAACTGGGCCCAACAGAGCAAAGTTTTCCTCCTCCACCTGCAGAATCTGTAGGAATCTCACAAGGGAACTGATCCTACCCTGCAGTCTGACACGCTCTGCTCAGCTTCAGGGACTGGCCAAGGCTGGTGCAGCGACACCAGAGAGAATCATGGAATTGTTAAGGTTGGAAAAGCCCTCCAGGATCAGCAAGTCCAGCCTGGCCAATCCCCACCTCGTGACCACCCCTGAGCACCACATCCAGCTGTTCCCTGGGCAGGGATGGGGTCTCCAAAGCTCCCTGGGCAGCCCCTTCCAATGCCTGACCACCCATTCCAGGAAGAAATTCCTCCTGATGTCCAACCTAACCCTTCCCTGGTGCAGCTTGAGGCCATTTCCTCTTGTCCTGTCCTCATTCCCTGGCAGCAAGGCCCAACCCCCTCCCTGGCTGTTCCCTCCTGTCAGGGAGTGGTGCAGAGCCAGAAGGTTCCCCTGAGCCTCCTTTTCTCCAGGCTGAGCCCTCCCAGCTCCCTCAGCTGCTCCTGGTGCTGCAGCCCCTTCCCCATACACAAACCACACACTTCCACAAGCACACCCTTTGTTTGACACACTAACTTCCCTGGTTTGTATAAAACAGACTTTCCCAGCAAGACAGGCTGATTCTATAATGGAACATTTCAGGCGTGTGTGGAAGGAGTGAAAGACAATCTCTCCCTTTAGCACCCTCTGCTCTTCTCCAAGCTATTTAATTATCAAATTCTCTCTGCACTGAAATACAACTTCTTGAACATATCTCATCACAAATAGAGTAAGTGATAACCAGCTGTCTGCTCTTTCCTGCTGCTTGGGAATTATGGCAAGTCAAGAACACCGTTACATTCCCCAAAACATCACTACAACACCCTGTCTCTGAGGATTTTTGAGAGTCATCACATGGGATACAGACAGGAAAAAGCTCCTATGCACAAGGATCTTTCTGGCTCCTTTCAACAGCTGTCTCTGATCACACTTATTCAGGATTAAGGATACCTACTGTGCACTGCAATGAATCTGAAAGGGTTGATAAAATACCTTTTTTTTCAGTTTTAGATTAGTGAAACAAAAGCTTAATAAAAAAAAAAGAGTCAAACAGTGAGAATCTGTTAACTGGATAAATAGTTTCATGGTTTTTGCATTAAAATGAGCATCAGCTCATGACAGTTTATTAACCTTATGACACAGGGCAAAAGAAGGAATAATAGTGCTGTGTTACCTAAATTAATGATACACACATTTAGGTGCTTATTGCCTGCTCTGAATTAGCTACATATTAATGGTCACCACATTCTTATAACACCAGGCAGAAAAATCTGATTTGCTGAAAAATGCCTCCAAAATACAGACTCCTCACAAAGGAACATCCCAGTGAACACCAGCACTGACCCAAACACTTCTCTGCAGCACAACAGCAGTTTGGGGAGGTTCATACTTCCATCTGTAAAGTCAAGCACATGTCAAGGTTGGGCTTTTTTGTTCTTTGATCAATAACCAGAAATCTTTGATTATCAGGGTCCTGTAAAGTTCAAAGGGAGCTAAAAGCATTCAGACCTTTGGTACAGCATGAAAGTCAGACTCCTAAAATAGGAAACCATTTGAGCCACATGTCTTATTTTAAAGATTTAGTACCAGAATGGGGTAGTTTCAGTTAATCTGCTTTAGTGTAGTCAGAGTTGAAACAGAAGTCTAGATTTTCTTGTTTTCTTCTTCTAATAGACATTTTAAACTGATCCAACATCTTAAATTTTTGAGCAGAAACACAGAGGTTTCTCAAGAGCATCTGAAATATTGAAACAGTATCCTGCCAATAAAAGCTGTCCTATACAAGAGGCCCTCAGTTGTACTGTTTTAGCAGTACCTGGGTACCTACAGACCAGCAATTATAGACCATAAATAACCATCTATTAGGCATCTGTATGTAATTGTTGTGGAATTGTATCAAAATCCCACAAAGGGCAAATTTCAGTTTCCAGATGCAAAAAAACAAATAAATTCTGCAGTGCATTTATTTAAAATGTGTTTTCTTACTCTATGAATGCAAACACGGGATAAATTCTCAACACAGAATACATTTATTTCCCCATTAAGGTTAGAGAATCCCATACCTCACCAAGTCCTTGTGCTGCACCTCCCACCCAGCCTCATCCAGCAGGAAACAGGATTTCTGCCCCTGACCTTCTTGGCATTGCAATTTTGGTTCCATTTATTGACAGAACCATGATCTGCACTAACCAAAACGGATTCCAAACTTTAAACTGGAGGCACAATGGCAATTGATACAATATATTTTCAGAGTTACGGTTAATATTAACAAATAACGACACATCACAATCAAGCAGCATTAAGACAGAGTTTAATGAATGCTAAAGCCAGACTGCCACCATCTGACCAAAGCATTCCAGTCTTGGGATAAAACAGCAGGTACTTTCCATTACTTATTTTAGCTTTACATCACATCAAAAGCTCTAATTAACTAACAGGCCAAAAGGATATTTTACCACTCCTAACACGAGCTAAGGGACATTCACTATTAATTACAGATCTAACATCTGCCAGAAGCTCTAAGCGTGTTCCTATGGATAAAAACAATCTGCTACTGCTCTGAGGAGCTGCACTGTGGCCCAGCAAGGTGCAATTCAGGAGAAGAGGGTGCCTTGCCCTCTCTCTCAGCCAGGTACTTACATGCCGAAGCGCAGTGTCCCCGAGACGTACGTCTGCCAGTGCGCGCAGTAAAACATGAATGTCCCAGCAAAACAACAAAAGAACATCCAGTCAGGGTTGGTGCCCAGCTGCACAGCAATACAAGTTCCCAAAACCACAAAGACTGCAGGAGAAAATCAGTCACAGAGTGAAAAGGGTGGATGTGTGTAAGGATCCTCACCAGAAGCAAAGCTAACAACAGGCCCCAAAGGAGGAACAGTGGGAAGGTTTTCCTGGTTACTTCACACACAGAAGAGATTAAGAGATTAACACTTCCACTTGCAAATATGCAGGCTGCACAACACAGATTTCAATCCATAACAGGTATTAGAAGTCATCAATACTAAGGGTTTGTAAGTCTCCTACATTTTCATTCCATGTGATGCCTAATCTCATTAAGGGACTTGAGTGATATCTGTGGCTGCAGCCTGCAGCAAGTTTTGGGGTTTTCTCCTGCATTTGCCAATCATTTTTCCCTTTCTTCTGAATTTTCCTAATGCCATTAAGAAAATCTAAGGTCTGGATACATTCAGGATGTGCAACATACCTAATCTTTCCCCTCCATCCTTTCCATACACAACTCTGATAAATAATTTATAAAATTTAATGCCTAAGACTTTCAGAATTTAAGGAACCCAAAACACCCAATGAGGAGTTGGACTCAATCTTGTGGGACTCATATTTTATGATTTTACAATTTTTTTTGCAATGGGGTAAAACTTCAGTCTGGCTTAATGAACACCACCTATCCAGGAACTGACCTGGACAATTCTAATCTTAAACTCTGACTTGTGGAGTCCCACTGCTTAGGCTTAGACCTGTCTTGGTATCACTCTGTATCAAGTCAATATGAAATATAGTAGAGCATTCCAACAATTTCTTACAGAAAGTATTTTAGAACCAAGACTCTGCTAAAGCATCACAGAGAGGTGCTGGCTCAGGTTGAATTAGTCACATGCTTCATTTTGTTTTCAATGTAATACAAGCAAAGACATTCAGCTGATCCAGAGCACTGTTCTACGGAAAGAAAGATGACTTTCTTGGTTGAAAATGATACATTCAGCACCATCAGTTGTCCTTTCTCAAAAAAGCTTTTTTATTGTATTGCAGATTTGATCCCTGAAACAGAGTAGTTTAATCCTCCTGCTTCAATTAAAAATGACAATACCTGTGGACAGTGAATCACAGCCATGATCAAAAAGCTCTCCTAACGGAGTGCTGCTATTTGTCCTTCTTGCTTGTTTTCCATCTATAGCATCCAGAGACTGGTAGATGAAAAGGCCACAAGCACAAGCAATGTATGCCCAGGGAGGTGCCTAAGAGAGAAAAGCAATCATAATAAGGTCTAAAATAATCTTTTTAAAAAAAAAAAAAAAAAGCCTGCAGCTGAGCTGTCCCACAGCCTGACACAACAGTTTCAGTTTTCCCTTTGCACATCTATCCTCCTCACCCAGGGACCTTTCAGCAGCTGGTCCTGGCAAGGACAGACAGAATGGGCTGTTACATGTGGAATGTAAATAAACCAGTGACAGATTAATAGCTACAGCCCCTGCTCTAAAGCAAGAAGCAGCANCAAAAAAAAAAAGGTAAAAAAAAATTTTTTTAAAAAAAAAAAAAAAAAGCCTGCAGCTGAGCTGTCCCACAGCCTGACACAACAGTTTCAGTTTTCCCTTTGCACATCTATCCTCCTCACCCAGGGACCTTTCAGCAGCTGGTCCTGGCAAGGACAGACAGAATGGGCTGTTACATGTGGAATGTAAATAAACCAGTGACAGATTAATAGCTACAGCCCCTGCTCTAAAGCAAGAAGCAGCACTGTACAGTTGACAAAACAGCAATACTACATTTGCAAAGCAGTGCACAACAGAGTCCTCATTAAATACATTCAAGTTGTCCCAGTGATTTCAGAAGCTTGGGAACTTTTAGCCCCCAACTTTGTCACAAACACTGAGCTCATCTTCACCAGCCCTTCTCCATTCAGCCATTGAGAGCTGTGGCACTGCCAGTGCCCAGACTGGCTCCAAGAACATTTCTGGAGCTCTGCAGCACAGCCCCTCCACCACCAACTGTGCCCTCCAGTCAGAGGCACCAGCAGCTTTGCCAAATCTATGTTAACAGCCCTTAGTGGTCACATCCATGATAACAACTTCTGCTCTGAGAGAAACACAAACAATGCCAAAGCCCTGCTAGAGCAAATATTACAATCCAAGCTTTTTTATGCTTGTTGAAGCATAAGTCCTTGAGAACACAGAAGCCAGGGAGTTGCCATTCCTCTGTCTCCATCTACACATCCATAAATCAGATATTATTGGCTGGTTTGCAATCTTCACATACAACACACTTTATGGAAGTGAGCATTTATGAGCAGCTTTATTTTAGAAACCACACCAACAAAATCCAAATACAGCCTAATCAAGCTGACCTGCCTCTCATAAAGTCCTGGACTGCAGCTGGTTTTGGCCAACACAACCATGACTAATTTACAGTTCATCAACTCAAATATTCCTTCTACAGCTTGCATTGCTCCTGCATTTACCAAAACATTCATTCTGCCCCAAAAGCTGCCACTGTGCCCTGCTTCCAGCAGTGTCTGTACAAACAGCACAAGGCAAGAAAGGGGAAATGTGTCACCCAAGAGCAGAGCACCACATTTAGCCAAGGTTCTGATGCCACACAATTCCCTCCCATTTTTATCCCTCATGTACAGATTTTATCTGCCACAGTTAAGTTAAATTCCATCACCCTGAAGGTTTCTCTATCAACTTAGAAATCAGTCTGCTGGCTCTCCTTTCAAGAAAGCTCCTTTCATGAGCAGTGCAGGTATTTCCACTCAGACCTATTTATATCCAGGTAAGATTTCACAGCTCTTTCTTTATCCAGGTAAATTTGTTCTTTTTTTTTTTTTTTTAACTCAGGTACCTTTCCATCAGTCAGCACTTTTCCAGCTGGGTCCTCCCAGCTAAGCAGGAAGTATTTGCATCTCCTTTACTCTCTAGCTGCATTAGGCCCTGAGCAGCAGCTCTGCCAAGGCTGCACCTTTCAGCAACAGGAAGGGAGGAGTCACTCTTGAAAAGAAGCAGAACTAAGGCTGAGCTAGAAGGAGGAGAAAATTTACATCAAAAATCAAGTGGTCTGGGGTGTGGGGGGGAGGAGAAATTCTGCTCCTGGAGTTTCAGAGCCCTATTTTCTTCTGCACACAGCTCCTTGACACTAAAAAGCACCTCCCTGGGCACGCTGTGTCATGTGGCAAATCAGATCAGGCCAAAAGCTGCCTCAGCACTAAGTTATTTTTCAGTTCAAGCAAGGAGAAAATCTCATTCACCTCACACAAAGTACTTCTCAAACTGTTAAACACTTAGCAGTGCTTTCATACAGCAGCCTGCAGCTACACTGATTTTCCAATGCTCTGAGTGCAGCTTCCTGGGCACTTCAGAAGTTGGTAATTAAAAAAATTTGGACTGTTCTCCAAATTCTAATTTCTGCTCTGGTTTAGTGACCCAAACCAGCTCTGGGTTCCTGAGAGCTGAGGTCTCTCTATCAGACTAGATTTGAGAGTCTGAGCCCCCACATAACCCTATTCAGAAGTAAACACAAGTTAAACAGACCCACAGCACAATGCCACAGCCTGGAAAAGCAAAGAGCTGCTCCAAGTATTCCCTGCTCAAACTGAATAGTCACTGTTTATCTTACACCTGCCAACAGGTTATTGTGAAACAATCTATTTCACCAGATTTCTAGGAGAGGCAAACATCCCTTTCCCATGTCATACGTGGAGCAGGCATGCAGTGCTGACTGTGCCAACCTGCATGAGATTTTGGAGTCTCCTGGAGAACAAACTGTGTCCTGCTGGATTCCCAACCTCAGCTGGGAGACTTGGTTAGGAAGGAGTTCAGATATTTTAAAAGCTGGAGCTCCTGAGACATTCACAGCCATTTGGTGTGTAACACATTTCTACACCAAGTAACTCCCTTTCTCAGTGCACACACATAAAAGCAGCTTTTAAGATTCAACATTCAAGTGAAAAAACTTTTCCAGTGCACAAAAATGAGTCTTCAAGTGCCTTAAGAGATAACTGGTAATAGAGAGAAGTTGAAATGCCTCAAAAAGAGGCATTTTGTACCCCTGAAATCAGGTTAAAACAGTTTTGCTCAGGGCAGGTCAGGAACTTCAGAGCATTCAGAACAAAGAATAAAAGCACTGACTTTTATCTGGCCTCCTGGCAGCACACAGCTCAGGAACACAACTCCATGTTCCCACAGCTCCACCACACTGTGCCAAAAGTCCTGACTGAGCTGCCAGGACACAGAACCTGCTGGGGCCCAGGAAGGTGCTCCTGTGGCTCACTAAGCTGGGTCTGGTGGCATCAGCTCTGTTATCTTAAGCAGCACTGCTCTAGAGCTCAGAGCCTTGGCTCTGGTAGAGCCCCAGCGTTCCAACCCCCAGCTCGTGTGGCCACTCCAGTCCCAGAGCTCAGGGGGAGTGCCCCTGCTCTGGGCACAGAAACTAAACAGGTACCAACTCCTCCTGCCATGCAGGCCAGGCAGCTGCAGAGCCACTGCTCCAGCTCCTGGCAGGGCTGAGCTCTGTGCAGCAGATTCCTCACGGCTGCGTTGGTGGCAGAGCCTGCTCCACACGGGTGTGCTGGCCCCAGGAACTCCTGTCTCACTCCAGCACCCACACGTGCTCTCTGCATGCCAGCATCACAGAGAGGCACAAACATTTAGAGAGAACAGGTTACAAGGATGACTGCAGGCTTAACAGCAAGGACCAGCTGGCCCCAAAGCAACAACCCACCTAAAACCAGCGACAGCAACCAAAACCAAGCGTCAGAAGTCCACAACTCACCTGCTCAGTCGCTGTGGGGCAGTAACACACTAACAGCAGAGTCGTAAATATGTTTATTGAGAGTCCGATGACGGTGATCAGGTTGGGGGCAATCCAGGCTGGAACCCTTCCCACCAACCATTCCCAGTAGCCCTGCAGGAGGGGCTCCAGCAGGGACCGCCCGGCACTCTGGTATCTGTGCTCCTCCAACCGTTTGAGCTGGTGCTTGGACAGGGGTGGGGTGGGCAGCTGCAGCAGCCTGCTGAGCACGCAGGCAGCAGGGGGGCTGTGGCCACAGCCCGTGGGGCCCTCCAGCTGTGACTCCCCACATCGCCTCCTGAGGCCCCGCGGCCCGCTCATGGCCGGCGTGGCCTGGCAAAAGGCTCTTGGGCAGGCAGCAGCTGGGCTGGAGAACCATAAGATCCTGCAACACACACACACAGGAGATTTTAGGAGCACACAAATGGCATTTTAGGATATCAAAAATTTCCAGCTGCTGCCCTAAAGAGCATTTCGTTTGCCATCAGCAAAGCGAGATGATTCTCTGTGATCACTCCTTTGAAAGTGATCTGGAGAATTGCTGAGGGAACGACAAGAAACGAGTGTTCCCAATGCAGCTATAAAACCCTGCAGCCACCAGCCAGAATTCCAGCACCAGCAGAAACTCCCAGCACAGCAGTGAGTTGTGTTACAGACTGGGGCACAGCCAGAACCCTCACATCTCTCCCAGGAGAGAGCTGACACCACTCAGGTTATCAACTGACAGCACTAAAATTTGTACCAAAACTGAAAAGTCTTAAGTTAAATTGGTTTGAAGCAGCTTTGTCTCCACAGTGATGCTGGACAACCACTTAGAAACAGTTATGCTCATTTTTTTTCAGGTTTCTGTTCCTTATTTCAGTTTTGCTGTAGCTTTTTGTCCTCTCTAAATTTAACCCAGCTCATTGTCTGTTCAACTTTCACGACATACAAGAAACATGCTGGAGCTGGAGAGCTTTAGTTGGCCAGAGACAGCATGAAGCAGCTGTGAGAAGAAAATACAGGGTCAGAAACAGCTTTTCCAGCACAAACAAGAACCCTCACAATGTTCCATCTCCCTTGAAAGCAGGTGACCAGACAGATATAACTCTCCACAGGAAGGAGAGAAGCAGTAGAGAAAGGAGACTTAAAATAAGAGTTTGCTGTTTATCTGTAGGAGACACCCAGGAAAGAAAAAAAAAAAAAGGAAAAAAAAGGAAAAAAAAAGAAAATCTGGTTAATTCCAGCAAATAAAGCAGAGAAAGGAAGAAGACAGAGCTCTAAAGCCAACTGCACTGCACGGGTAGAGAAAACCGTGCAAATCAAAGGTCATCACTGGCCTAGGAACGAGCGCTCCCAGCTCCACTCTCCACACCCTCAGCAAGGCACATTCCAAAAGCGAAAGGCCACCTCAGGAGCCCCGTCAGAAGGACGAGAAGAGAAAGTGGCAGGGCCTTCGCAGTGCTCGATAAGCTCGGGAGGAAGCAGAGCTGCCCCTCTCCCATCGCCAGGAGATCAGACCTAGTCACCGCCGAGGTCCCTGCGGCTGCTGCCCTGAACCAGAAACATCACTCCCAGCACACCACCCTGAGGGGACGAGCCGGGGGAAGGGCCCAGGAGCCTCTCGCTCTCCCCAACAAACGCCCAGCTCGGCTGCCACGGGACTCCCGCCGCGCCCGGCAAACGTGCGGCCGGGCAGGGGTCCAGGGCGGGCCCGGGCCCGTTACCCCCGCTCCCCTCACCGGGGCACCCCC